>JANFOE010000394.1:0-442485 GCA_025667525.1 Glebionis coronaria
ATATATTATATATATATATATATATATATATATATATATATATATATATATATATATAATATATATATATATATATATATATATATATATATATATATAATATATATATATATATATATATATATATATATATATATATATATATATATATATATATATATATTATATATATATATATATATATATATATATATATATATATATATATATATATATATATATATATATATATATATATATATATATATATATATATATATTTATATATAATATATATATATATATATATATATATATATATATATATATATATATATATATATATATATATATATATATATAAAGCCCCTTAAAATAAAAAGTCTAGGAAGGAATATGGGCCCTTGGATTTGATTTTAATCATAAAAAAAGCGGAGTGGCATTTATGTAATTTCCTGGAAAGTTTGAGGGTAAATCGGTCATTTCCACCCCCTAACAACTTCCTCCTTATTTTAGGGTAAAAACCCCCAGCCGTTACCTCGTTCTTTTATACTAGGTTTTCATTTCCGTCTCAAAAAAACACACACACAAAAAATGCACCAAACCCTAATCTGTTAAATCATTTTAATCGAGCAAATAATAGATCAAATCATCAAATCATCTATTCATCAAATTATCAAATCTTCAAATCCATCAGTGTAAGTGATTTTATATTCCATCTATTTTAATAGATTTGTTAAATTTTTGATTTTATATTAGATTTAACAATAGATTGACTTTGTAATTGATTTTATTTATTAATACATTGATTTAATGTATGTTTTATGTTGTTGCTAGTGGTGGTGATGCCGCGACGATAATTGGAGAAGTGGTGGGTAAGCGATGGTTAGTGGTGGAGAGAAATATTGCCAGAAAACTCAGATAAATATATCATCTAGTATGTGATTTTAATTAAATTGATCTATTATTTATATATATTTTGCACTTAGTTTTTACATGTTAGACTGTGATGCAGTATGTATATATTACATGTGGGCTAAATTATGTTACGTGTACTAGTTTTACACTTTGATGCACTTAGTTTTAGGCTGTGATGTTTAGAACATTTTTAGAAAATAATAGATAAAAGTTTGTTTAGGACAGTTGCACACTAGTGTGTTTAAGACAGCATGTTTTTTGCCGGCTTGATGCGGGCTTGATGCGGGCTTGATGCGGGCTTGCAGCGGTCTTGCAGCGGGCTTGCAGCGGTCTTGCAGCGGGCTTGCAGCGGTCTTGCAGCGGGCTTGCAGCGGTCTTGCAGCGGGCTTGCAGCCGGCTTGTAGTGACTGTACTAAACACCTTGTGTGGAACTGTCCTAAACACACTATTATATATTATTTCTTAATCAAACTCAGAATATGTATATGATGCAGCACTTACTTTATGTATTGTAGAACATTAATGCAGTTATTATGGTTTATGATGGTAGAATAGTTAAAAAACAATGAATTGATGCATTTTTTGTATAAAAATTGATGCAACACTTTTTTCTATTTTAGTTATATGTGCTCTCTTTTGATTTAATTATTCGTTGTGCTCTCACGTTTGATTGATGTTCAATTTGATCAGATTATTCATAAATTAGGGCTTTAGATCTGCTATCAAGCTGTCTTAGGGCGAAATTCCTAGCTTTGTTGTGCGTGTTTGATTGTGCATGACTTAGAAAATTTGTTTGTTATATGTTGTAAATTGATTAGATATTAGGGGGTGTTTGTTTAAGCTGTATTTGTGATGCGCATTTGTTTGTTATATGTTTAAATTTTGATAGATATAAGTTGATTTTGACAAGGGTTGATTTTGACAAATGTTGAACTAATTTTTCAAAAGAAATGTATACAGTATCTATCTGATGAACAACTAGTCAAAAGAAATACTGCTACTCTTAGCGTAACTAACTCTATTTAACTTGACAGAATGAAATTCGCATACGCAGATAGGGTCAGACATTGAAAAAAGACTCATATATATTAGCTAGCCTCATTTGACTGCACTTCCACTAGTCATAAGCTTACTTCTTGAGAATTAATGATAAGCTCTTGTTTGCTTTAATGCCTTGTGATTTTGATAGAGTACTTGGTCAGTTGGTCAATTTGCATGCTTGGTTTTCTTCCAAAGTACCAAAAGCATCCTTGGTTGTATCTGCTTGTATTATTGAACCCGCCTGCTTCTGATTTATATGCTAGATTATGTACTGAAGATAAGGGTGCTTATATATGATTTGATGTCCAATGTCAGAAGACTTGCAATATAATGCACCATTTTCATTTGTACATACTCTAGCGTGTTTTTCCGCCTCAATCCAAGGCTCTAATTAGATAATCAAATACAACAGATCTAAGACTAACTAGAGGTATATTTTATATCACATAGTAATATAAAAAGAATTAATTTGACAAAACTAAAAACAACATGCAATGCACCAGATTAAGAAAAATAAAAAGAGTTGCTTGTGATTTGCTGATCTGACATGTAATGTAAAGCAGGGTGTTTAAACTAAGAACAAAAGAGGAACAAATGGCTTTAGACCAAGCTTCAGTCATTTGCTGATCTGACAGCAGGGTGTTTAAACTAAGAACATGATGCAAACAAAACTTCTACACTGTTTAGCAGACCAAAAGAGGAACAAATGCCTTTAGACCAAGCTTTATTTTCTACACAATTAAGCAGATTGTTTCATTAGTTTTAACACCTACTAAAACTGTGAGATGCTTTTCAAAATACTAGTATATCGTTGATTGCAAGTTTGTTTCCAGTTATTTTTTATAAATATTATAATAAAGTGAGTAGCTATACCGTACGTATTTAGCTTTCACCATGTGGTCTTTGAATGCTTACCGGCCTCACAATTTGCACAATTCTTTGCTTTGACTAGTTGATCCTTTGAACCAGTGATGATTATAAGAAATTGATGATTATAAGAAATCCTTGTTTTTTAATATCATAATGCAACTGCCCAGATTTTGTAAGTTATAATATTCAACGACCACATGTGAAATTTTGTGAATGAAATTTTGTGCTTTGATGCAGTTTTTATATGTGCTTTGATGCATTTTTTTGTAAGTGCTTTGTAGCAACGTTAGTGAAATTTTGTTAATGAAATTTTGTGCTTTGATGCAGTTTTTATATCTGCTTTGTAGTAACGTTAGTGAAATTTTGTGAATTAAATTTTATGATTTGATGCAATTTTTATATGTGCTTTGATGCAGTGTTTATATGTGCTTTGTAGTAACATTTATGAAATTTTGTGAATGAAGTTTTTTGAATGAAATAATTGGTCTTTATCAGATGTGTAATGATTTTGTGCATTATGAGAATATATGTTGTGCATTATGAAATGATTGTGAATGAAATTGGTCGTTATCAGATGTGAAGTTGGAAGTTAACAGAATATATTTTGTGCATTCTAAGGTTAGATAAGTTTGTGTGATGATGTTTGTTTTTATTTATCTGAAATATCATTTTGATGCAGCTAATATTATACATTGATGCAGTTTTTATATGTGTTTGGTAGCAACGTTAGTGAAATTTTGTGAATTAAATTTTGTGCTTTGATGCAGTTTTTATATGTGCTTTGATGCAGTTTTTATATGTGTTTTGTAGCAATGTTAGTAAAATTTTGTGAATGAAATGTTAGTAAAATGGATATGATGCACTTACTTTATGTATTCTAAAAACATTGATGTAGTTATTGTGGTTTATGAGGTTATAATAGTTAAAAAAATAATGAATTGATGCATTTTTTTTGTATAAAATTGATGCAACATTTTTTTTCTATTTTAGTTATTATGCTACTTTTTTTTTGCTATGACATATATGTGCTTTGTAGCAACGTTAGTGAATTCGGTATTATCAAGTTTAATGTTATTTTCTATATGAGGTTTTGTGAATGAAATTGGTTGCTATCAGGATCTGCATATGAGATTTTAAGAATGAAGTTTTCTGAATGAAATTGGTCGTTATCAGATGTGAAATGATTTGATATGACCTGGTTCCAATCTGGTAGTTTAAATGTTTATATATAGTATTTAATATTAGACATTGATGCGGTTTTAATATGATGTTTTAGGATTAGTTTTTATATGAACTGTTAACTGTCTAAAAATTTCTTTGTCCTTGATGCAGTTGATGTAATGGATTGATGCAGGAGACAATTGGTTGGTAGTGGTTAGAAATGGTGAGGACGAATTTGAAGGATTTTTCTCCCTCAGGTAAATATTATTGAAAACCCTAATTATTTTTATTTTTTATTTTATGTTTATTAAATACTTATACAAAATTTAATTTAATTGATTTAGTAAAAAGAAAAAGTGCTAGACTGTGGTTGAAAAAAAAAGTATTTATGGGAATCATAAAGAAAAGTCGCCAGAAAACTCGATAACTATATCATCTAGTAAGTGATTTTTTTAAAATTGATCTATGATTTATATTTATTTTGCAATTAGTTTTTATATGGTAGACTCTTATGAAGTATTTGTATGATATATGTTGGCTAAATTATGTTAAGTGTACCAGTTATGCAATGTTTTGCAATTAGTTTTTATATGGTCTTGCTGCAGTCTTGATGCAGGCTTGATGCGTGCTTGCTGCGTGCTTGCTGCGTGCTTGCTGCGGGCTTGCAGCGGGCTTGCAGCGGCTTACGATTTTTTAAGATTGTATAACTTTATTCAGATCGTATAACTTTAATGTCGAAATGTGATTGCTTAGGTGGTTGTATGAATGAAATTCTGTGAATGATATTTTGTGCTGTGATTCAGTTTTAATATGTGTTTTGTAGCAATGTTAGAAAAATTTTGTGAGTGAAATTTTTTGTATGAAATTTTGGGATTTGATGCAGTTTTTATATGTGCTTTGATGCAGTTTTAACATGTGCTTCGTAGTAACGTTAGTGGAATTTTGTGAATGAAATTTTGTTAATTTACGAACATATATTATTGTTTAGGTATGATTCGACTTGAGAGTTTGGTGAAATAGGATTAAACTTGCCTGTTTTTGACTGTGGTTAAAAAAATGGATAATATATATAGTTAGTCACTAGCTTTGGTATGACATATCTGCTCTTTAAAGCTCCACATAAACGACATCTTAAGCCTGTTTGCTCTTCAAGGTAGTTATCACTATGATTCCTCGTTCTCGTGAACATGATCTTCTTTCCTAATAATTGAATCCAATATGCATTAGCATCTTTTAGTTTATCCTTTTTAGTAAAGTACCTCATAATTTGGCATTCATATTCGCTTTTTATGGTATTGATTATATTGGTATCAATCAAAGACCGAATGCGAAGGTCAAAATTTGAGCTATTTACATAAAAAAGGCTAAACGAAAAGAAGTTGGTCCATATTGGATTCAATTATTAGGTAAAAAGATGATGTTCACGAGAAAGAGAAATCCTGGCCATAGCTACCTTGAAGAGCAAACTGTCTTAATATGTTGTTTATGTGGAGCTTTAAAGGAGCAGACATAGGATACCAAAGCTAGTGAGTAACTATATATATTTAATTTTTGGATGTGTAATGTATTTGTGTTTGATTTAATGTCATTTCTGATTTTTTAAAATTGTATATCTTTATTCAGATTATATAACTTTAATGTAGTGTTTGCATTGAATTAATGTAGTTTACGATTATCAACGGGTCTGAGAATAAGATACAAAAGGCGGCAGATTTGTTTAGATGTATGAATTGTGTGTTTGTTTGAGCGCATTTGTAAAATTTTAATGCAGTGTAAAAAACTTTGAGAGCAAATATGTCGTTTATGTTGAATTCAAAACTTTGAGAGCAAATATGTGTTACCGAAGCTAGTGAGTAGCTATGTTATCCTTGTTTATTATTGAATATATAAGTCACTCATGCAGTAAACTTTGATTGTGTATGTCACTGATGAGAAGTTAGATTATGTATAAATCACTCATTTATTTTAATTTGTTGAATGTGATTTACAGGTAGTAATGATAATGAAGCGGATCAAAATGACGAGATAGCAAGCACAAGATCATCAAAAAGGCAAAAAGTTTGTTCAACCAAACTTGTCGGTACGCGAAATCATGCCCAGGGAGACGAACCCGAAGAAAGTAGCCATCGGGCAAAAAAGAAAAAGAGCCAAAATACGGATGGAAATGATTTACCTGATCAAAATCCACCAGAATCAGATGATATTCAGAATACTCCGAAGCAGGCGAAAAAGAGAAAAGGTTTTTCTTTAATACATTTGAATTTAAGTTTTGATGCCGTAGTGGTCAGATGTTTTAAAGGACAGCTAAACGTAGATTGCGTTATATACGAAAACGTAGGTTATGGTGTCTAACGAAATTTTTTAGAATTATTCAGGGAACATCATTTTGATAGAAGATAATTTAAATTATAATGTACTGGTCTGTTTTGTTTAGTGTAGTTTGTGTTATTTGCAGAAATATGTTCATAATGCAATATGTGTTTGTTTGCTAGGTTGTTTGCTTAATGCACTTAAATATACGTTATGATGCAGTATGTGGCAATCATGTGTAAATATGAGTTAGTCTACTAGGTTAAATGTGTTCTTATGCTAGGTTGTTTGCTAAATGAAAAATTATTTCTTAGCATTATTTATGATAGGTTTTTTTAGTTGTGTACTTGATATCGCTATTTGTATAGGTGTGATACAGTTACTTTTACTGTGATGCACTTAATTTTATTCTTTGATGCAGCAGCAAAAACTGTGCGTGATGCATTAGTTTAAACTGAAATTTAAATCTACGTTTGTGTTTCATTAGTTTGGTATGATGTATTTAATTTTTGCATTATGTACAGTAGGTTTGTTTTAGTTTTGTACTTGTTTTACTGGTGTGATGCACTTAGTTTTATTCTTTGATGCAGCAGCAAAAACTGTGAGTGATGCATTAGTTTAAACTGAAATTTAAATCTACGTTTGTGTTTCATTAGTTTGGTATGATGTATTTAATTTTTGCATTATGTACAGTAGGTTTGTTTAGTTTTGTACTTGATGTACTGGTGTGATGCACTTAATTTTATTCTTTGATGCAGCAGCAAAAACTATGAGTGATGCTCCGTCACCTGTTGATGTGAATAAGTTGAAGGGTAAAATGTTAAGTCTTGGAAACGACGTAGATGTTGTTGGGAAAATGGCAAAGAAAGGTATTGAAGTGGGTGTAGAAAAGTTGGCTGGGAGAAAGAAACTGGCAAAGGGGAATAAAGGTATTCACGATAGTCAAATAGTCGTTGTGAAAAAGAAAGATGCTATTAATGGAAAAAAGAAGGTTAGTGATGATGATGTTATGGAGCAAGATCCTCTATCGATTGATGTTGGAAATATGGATTTTGATGGTGAAAAAAAGGTTACTTTTCCTAATATTAGTTCAAGAATATCTTCTAATCAATTGAAGCTTGTATTGGAATCTTTAACAAACGCCCAGGTTGAGACTATAAAAGAAATGGGTTTGGGAGAATATTATAATAATTTTGATTACCCTTCCATTCCATCAAAGCTTTCGTACTGGGTTGCGTTTAACTTTGATTGTGATACGGACACAATACACATGGATGATGGAAGACAAATTAAGGTCACAAAGGAGTTAATTCATGAAATGCTTGGAATACCCATGGGAGATAAAGAAGTGATTGCTCTTCGAGCTACAACGACAGAAGACAAAACAACAACAGATTGGAGAGCTACAACTCCATGGGGAGGGGATAAAGCGCCAAGGCCTCATATATCTATAGTTGTTGATCATGTTTGTAATTTGATAACAACGGGTTGGGAGTTCAAAGTTGGATTTTTAGTGGTGTTTTTAAATATTGTGGCTGGGGTAATAAGGATGGCACAATCAATCAAAGGTTCTTGCCAACATTAAGAGATATTGAAGATTTTCAAAACTATGATTGGTGTGGATATGCTTTAGAATGCATTCGGTCAGGAGTTAAGACATGGAAAACAAGTCCAGGAGGTTATTTTGGTGCTTCCAAACTTCTTTTGGCGGTACGTTTTTTAATGCTTCTAAACTTCTTAGTATGTTTAATCTTATTTTCGCAGCATCAATACCTTTTTTCACTGCATCATATATAAGATAAAACATAACAGTTATTCCGTATATTAAATGCATCATTTCCTATATTAACTGCATCACCTCCTTTTTTTGTAGCTACTATACTGCAGCTCCACAATCTCACCAACTATAACTGTGGAAAGAACATCACCTGTTTTCAAAGGATGGAACACCGACTTGTTGAAACAAAGAGAGAAAGAAGAAATGGATGTTATGAAAGGTTTCGGGAAATTTCCAATCTTGGAAGGTTACGAGTTCTTCCCCCCCAAGCAGAAGGTTGACAAGACAAAGAAAAAGAAAAAGATTGGAAACACAAGTCAACCAGACGAGGATCTTATACAGTTTAGATAAAAAACAAGTCAGGTAAAAACTAAGTTTCATTTTGCTGCTGTAACATAGGGTGATATATTTAAATAATTTGCAATGTTTTAAAACCCGGTTTTTTAGTTGACCCGGCTAAGCCACCGGTTACCGGGTTACCGGTTCAACCGGTAACCCGGATTGAACCGGTTTTATAAACAATAAAAATTTACTTATATTTGAAGCTTTCATGTAAATAAGTAAAAAAAAAGACACTACAGTATGTAACGCATGTGATATGTATGATTCCCAAAATAAAGTAGCAAAATAAACAAGAACGTAAAGGGTGCGAGATTTTGGCAAATCTGTGAAAACTGAAAAGTATATACATTAATTGGGGAATATTAAAAGTGGGTGCATGCCTGCATTGGAAATGATAAGACCAGGCCTAGCGTTAGTCGACGGGAAGCAAATTCAAAGCATATGATTATTAAAAAAGTAAAACTGTAGACAAAACTTTTTAACCCAGCCGGGTTTCTTTAACCGGTTCGACCCGGGTCCTTAAAAACTGGCCGGTTTAATCCAGTTCTGAATATATCAAAAACCCGTTGACATCCGGACCGGTCCTCCGACCGGTTCCCGGTTCAACCGGTTGAACCGGCCGGTTCAACCCGGTTTTTAAAACATTGATAATTTGACAGTTTTGATATTTTGCGAGTTAACATACCACTTCAAGCTCTATGTCTTAATTTGACAGTTTTTAAAACTTTTAAAAACTGCATCATAGTTATTATTCACTGCATCATAATGTATTTTTTAAAAAATCATGCAGGAAATGAAAGATAGCTTGAATGCCTCACTGTCAACGATTAAGGAAGTGTTTTAAAGTAACAAACAGAAGCTTAAGATTGCTTTCGAAGAATACCCACATGATGAAGAATTTAAGACGTTTGAAGAAAAAAGTAAATCATTTTTTAAAGACTTGTATGAAGGCGTGTCTGATGGGGCGAATCACAGTACCGAGAATGATAAGAGTGCTGACGCCGTGAAAGCTAAGCAGAATGATGGTGCAACTGATGCTACTCAGAATGATGGTGCAACTGCATTTGATTTGCAAAAATTTGATGTGGCGAATAAGAATGTCGATGCTATGACCAATGTCCAGATTGATGGTGGGAAGACCAATGATAATATCTCGCTTAGTTCAATGGAGGAAGGAAATTCTACCCCAAACTCAACACCAGAAATGACGAGAATGACAAGGTCAAATTCCACAATAAATTGGACGACATCAACGGAAGGAGCAGCAGCATCGCCCACTAAAGGAGCAGCAGCATCACCTGCATCACCTGCTAAAAAAAGGAAGTGGGGAACAAGGGGCCAAAAGCAAAAACATTAACCAAAGGAGCAGCAGCATCAACAAAAGGAGCAGCAACATCATCACTCGCTAAAAAATTGGAAGTGGGGAAAAAGAAATCCCCTAAAAGTAAATAAACGCTAACACTTCTCTTGCTTTTGTATAATATTTATTATCTAGGATTGTATATTTTGAATTCAGCTTTTGAATGTCTGTAATATAACTAGAAGAAAACTTAAAACTCGTATCTCCTATTTTGGGTTTAATGTGAATAGTAATTATGTTTAATGCTACAATTCGGCCGCCTCATAAGGTTTATTTAACTAGTAATAAACTAAACTATAATGCAGTTAGCATTATAGTCTATACTAGCTAAAGAACATAATGCAAACTGGTTTATAAAGAAAATTTCAATCAAGTATTTTTAAAAAGTTTGATTCTTTATTAACAGATTGTGCAAATCCTGAAATATGTGATGAAATATACAATAAAGATGGAGCTATCGTCATTTATGATGATTCATTCCTTGAATATCAATCGCAAACGCTACTCGTTGATAGTGAGGAAGAAGTGTTTCACGCTGACATGGACACAGAGATGGATACCGAAGTTGGAATTGAAGACAATGAAATGCAAGGTGGAATGAAAAACCTTTTTATCTTATCTTTTTATCTTGTCGATTAATTACACTGCATCATAGCATTATAGTCTATACTAGTTAAAGAACATAATGCAAGACAATGAAATGCAAGGTGGAATGAAAACCCTTTTTATCTTGTCTTTTTATCTTGTCGATTAATTCCACTACATCATAGCATTATAGTCTATACTAGTTATAAAGAAAATTTTAATAAAGTATTTTTTTAAAGTTTGATTCTTTATTAACAGATTGTGCAAATCCTGAAATATGCGATGAAATATACAATAAAGATGGAGCTATCGTCAATTATGATGATTCATTCCTTGAATATCAATCGCAAACGCTACTCTTTGATAGTGAGGAAGAAGTGTTTCACGCTGACATGGATACAGAAGTTGGAATGGAAGACAATGAAATGCAAGGTGGAATGGAAATCCTGGGAGCAGATAAAAGTAAAATTACAAAAACCCTTTTTATCTTGTCTTTTTATCTTGTCGATTAATTCCACTGCATCATAGTGTTTTATCATAGTAATGCACTAGAGTTTGGGTTCTCATTACAATTCACTGCATGACTAGTTAACAAAACAATATGATGCAGTAAAACTGTATCTATGATGCATTAAAAACAAGTTATACTGTTTTCCCAAACAAAAAAAATTGTTTAATTTTATTCTTTTTATATTGTCTATAAATTTCACTGCATCATTGTGTTTTTAGATTAGTAATGCACTGGAATATGAACTATCATTAAAGATTAATGCATGACTAGTTACCAAAATACATGATGCAGTTAAATGTAACTATGATGCAGTAACAAACAAGTTTTTCTATTTTTTCAAAAAAACTATTGTTTATTTTGATTGTTTTAATTACAGGTTCTAAAATTTTCAAAGAAGCTAACTTTCCTTCAATTGGAATTGAAGAAATCAATAGTTTAGTGACCAACTTTGACTTACCTTCTATCGAAGAAGTAAACAAACAGCTTTTGGAATACTCGGTTATGAAACTACCTTTCTTAGCTGAAGTCGAAGACAACATGCCAAAAAGTTTCTTATTTGAAGATGCACCAAAATCTCCCCAAATTCAAAAAGTCCAAATTATTAAACCTTTTCATAGTATGAAGTTGAGGTTACCGAAAAACTACACAAGAACTTTAAAAGGAAATACACCATTGAGTGAACAACCTATTGTCGAACAACATGAAAAATATACGGATGTTCTGCTATCAGCCGAAATTCTAACCGAACCAAAGACTACAAAGTTTGATGCTATAAGGGAGAAATTAATGAAAAAGGATGTCGGGAAGTTAGGTGCTAAAGGAAACATAGAGGAAGATATGTTAGCTGAAATTCGTCTAAGACAAGAGATTGGTAAAAGAGGAAGATCTAACAAAGAACAAGCTAAAGAAACAGCAGTGGAAGATGAAAATGTTGGGAAGGAGGTCTCTAAAAAGACACAGGCTAAAAAACAAGTGCTTAAAAATCTTGGTAGAAAGCAAAGTGACACTCAATTGTCAAAAGAGAATGAAAAGAAATCTAAGATAGAAAAAGCTAAGTCGCTACCTGCAAAAAGAAAAAGGATAGAACAAAATGAAATATATATGCACGCATCACCCATTAGTTGCATTGCTCCACCGGATGATATTGAAAATGATAAACGTGAAGTAAAGCTGCCTCCTGCTTTAACGTCGCCATTTTATCAACGGAAAATCGTATTGGGGCAACCACTAACTGAAGAGGGGAAAAAATTAGCAGAATACATATGGGGCAATAAGACACCCGAATCGTAAGTTCTAAACTACTGCATCATATTAAAAACATTACTTTTCACTGCATCACTTTTCAAATGTTCACTGCATCATATATTTATATAACTGCATCAATTCCTTATGTCACTGCATCAAGTATTATTATCATAGCATTATTTATAAATGTTCTCTGTATGAATTTTAATTATTTTCTATGCATATCGTAAGTTCTAAACTACTGCATCATATTAAAAACATCACTTTTCACTGCATCACTTTTCAAATGTTCACTGCATCATATATTTATATAACTGCATCAATTACTTATGTCACTGCATCAAGTATTATTATCATAGCATTATTTATAAATGTTCTCTATGAATTTTAATTATTTTCTATGCATCAAACATTTTTATCACTACATCACAGATTTTTATCAATGCATCACTTCCTTGCTTTAATGCATCAGAGATAGATAACCCATGTTTATATCAAAATGTACAGGGAGTTTATTTACCAGACCAAAAAAGGAGTTGGCGTGGAAGGCGTTTTTTTCTTGAGCCTATACCCTGAGATACAAATTGCGTCACTCATACTAGACTTATGGTCTTTTGTATTAAATCATGAGGAACAACATCGAGACAAGCTTTCGGGCAATGGAAATGTATATTGTGATACGGGGATGCTTGTAAGTAATTCTAATATATAACTTATTTATTTTTGAATCATAAATTTTGTTATCATTAGTAATCATTTGACGTTAACTAAAACAGAATAATTATGTTGTTGAGTCGGGGAAGAATGTGCAAGAAAGGATGAAAGTTTTTGATGAAAATATTCAAAACGTTTTAACTCAAGCAAAACGGAAGAATTTTCTTGACGTCGACTTGGTAAATATATTTATTATGAGAATTAAATGATTGTATTTGTGAGATTGTTTATAATAAATTTAAATAATTATAATAAATATATACAGGTATTTTTTCCTTGTGTAAAGATGACGAAAGATACTTCGTCAAACCATTTCTATATCATTTGTTTTTATTTGAAGACTGCTAAGATCGACATCATAGACAACATAGACAACGACATTGATGATATAGAAAAGCGATATGGTGCTTTCCCATTTGCCCTCGTAAGTCTCATACTTAATGCATTATTGTGCTATTTTTCACTGCATCAAAGTATTATATCTCATGAATAGTGCATTACAAATGATATATATGTTTATTTTAAATAGAGGAAAACCCTTTATAAGACTATAACTGGATTTATAACATACTTGATGTTTTATGGTGCTATTTTTACAGTCCTATACCATAAATAATATTGATAATATTACTGCATCATAGTATTAAAAAAACTGCATTACAATGTTATAACTATTTATTTAAATTTACACAGATTGATTCCTTTACAAATTACCTGGAGAGACATAGACACCCAAAACACATTGCCATTTTGGTTGCTGAACCTAACATTGTTGATTTTAATTGGAAAACAAAATACAATGGTGTCAATTGCGGGGTATTTGTTATGCGGCATTTGGAAACATATATTGGAAGAGGAAACTTCTTACAACCATTGAAGAAAGAAGGACCACCTCAAAAAACACAACTAAAGATGCTTCGTGCAAAGTACATGGCCAAAATACTTCTAATGGATTTTAACATCAAAAAAGGAAAGTTGTTAAAGGACGCACAAGCATACTTCATGAAAAAGCCAAAAATTTCAAAGCTTATAACGGATGCTGATGTTAGATTTGATAAAGCTTTGTGGAAGAAATTTAGTGCTACCGTAAGCAAGACAATTGATGAATAAAGAGCTGCATCAAATTGTCATCGTCAATTTCAATACTACCCTAGGAAGACAACTGTTAACTAAAAAGCTTGTTTTTATTACTCTTTAATTGAAGTACTCATTGTGTTTTTTACAAACTACTTGTAAACATGAAGATTTTTACACAATTTTATTCACTTGTTAGTGTGTGTTACTATTTGTTGAAATTCAATGATTGTTTTTTTTTAACATATGAAATTAAAAAATATATATACTTCACTACATCAAAATATATCTATTATGCAAAATTTACTGCATCAAAATGCCACTATGTTAAAAAGGTGTAAAACTGCTATGTAAAAAAGTAACAGCATTAATATGTGAAAAATAGCTGCATCAAATTGTTATTGAGACTCAAATCTCATTAAACTGAGTAGCATTAGGTGCCCAGACCTTACCCTTTGCATCAGTAATCATAATAAACAAGCCAAATCAGGTCACCATTTCATCAGTTGGTTTTAGTTCTGTCAGAGAACGATTGCATAGTATATCGGACGACTCATTATTTTCTTATTGTCATCACTCTAGCATTTTACTTAATCTGGTCATTTTGTTCATAAATAGCTTAATTCTTGTTGATTTCGTTTTTAATTTGTGTTTGTGGATTGTTTTACGCCTGGGTATTCAGTTTTTACAAAAAAAAAATTTAAAAAAAAGTTTTACCTAAAAAGACGTGGCCAGGACTCGAACCTGCGCCACTCCTCTCACAACACAACACACATACCGCTCTGCCCTTGGGTCTTTTACTGATATACTTTCAATTCAAACTCTATTTAAGGCGGTTTTGTTCTGATTATTAATAATCTGGTCACGTTTTTTATTTTAAATAGCTTAATTCTTGTTGATTTCATTTTTAATTTGTGTTTGTGGATTGTTTTAAAAAAAAAAGTTTTACCAAAAAGGACGTGGCCAGGACTCGAACCTGCGCCACTCCTCTCACAACACAACACACATACCGCTCTACCCTTGGGTCTTTTACTGATATACTTTCAATTCAAACTATATTTAACACGGTTTTGTTCTGCTTATTAATAATCAGTTCGAGATTTATAAGCTCATTTCAAGCTTATTTGTTAAGCAAACGTCAAGCTTTTCATTTTTCCTTTGTTATGCTAGTAGTTTAGGACTTTTTGGTACTAAGTTTTTATTCTTCACGTTTTTCAATTATTTTTTATAATTATTTTAATACCCGTTTTTTATAAAATAGTTTAAAAATAGATTAATTAGGTTTAAAAATTTACAAAAATTATTTTTAGGTTTTATATAAATAGATTTAGGTAAAAAATGCCACTATGTAAAAAAGGTGTACTTAAACTGCTATGTACAAAATAACTGCATCAATATGAGAAAGTAACTGCATCAATATGAAAAAGTACCTGTCACAATTATTCAAAGTAGGTAAACAAGTATGTAAAAGCAACTGCATCAATATGTAAACAATAGATGCATCAATATGTAAAAAGTGGTTGCATCAATATGTAAAAAGTAGCTGCATCAATATGTAAAAAGTAGCTGCATCAAATTGTCATCATCAATTTCACCTAGATCTGAGACCAGTTCTTGTCGCCGACGCCTCCTGAGATGTTTTCTTGATTTTTTCAGATGGTTGCATTCTTTCGTTTGTACATGTTCTGGAATTATGACCTTCTTTATTCCCGCATTTACTACATGTCCTCCGCTTGTCACTTGATTTAGTTGCTTCTTTTTCAATCTTAGCTTTTGACTTCCACCTCGTATGAACACCGGATCCTTTATTTGAGCTCACGTCTAAATTATTTATAACATTTGAAGTTGAGGTTGGCTCCTTCACACCAAGCATTGCACTAATAATATCTTTCGAGTTAAGTTTTGGAACCGTTGGAACATCGATTTTAGCTTTATTCAACAACTCCATCATTTGCTCCTTATAAATCTTCAACATGCCAATGTCATGAACCAAGCGATCAATCGTAGATTCAAAAATCTCGTATAAATCAAAAACCTCACTTTGCAAAACCGAATCTGACCCACTGACTGTGCTAACTGTAGCGTTGAAAGGCTTAGCATCCATTGACCACCTTTTCTTCAAGTATTTCCGAGGAAACTCTTTCACATTGTTCATTCTCAACACGTAAAAAATGTGCCTACAAAGAAGACCATATGACTCGTAGTGTTTATAGCTACATTGAACTTCCATTTCAGATTTACAAAACTCCACCTGCATAACAGTTTTTAAAAATATTAAAATTTAAAAACACACTGCATCAGTGCTAAAAACTTACTTCATTATAGTTATAAACAATATAAGAACACATACCTGATAAACAACAAAGTTATTTTCACCCCTGATTTTGTTCTCAGCTTGCATATCACGGATTGAATATCTCTCACCATTATCAACTTGGGGAACATTTATCGACATGCAATGGGAATAAGAAGCATATATCTCATTTTGAACTTCCAAGAATATAGTTCGAGTATAAAGAGTACTTGCTTCTTTTTCAATCTGAAGATCAGTTTTGAGTTTAGGATTCTTATATCTTGAATCGTGATCGTTCTTACGCTCAATATACCTCTGGTACTCGATAGCCGTCTCATAATGACTAAGAAATTCAACAAGTGTCAAATATTTACTTGTCCATTTACCAAAGAAATGGTTCTCGCTTTCGGACCTAGAGGTGGTACGCATGAGGCCTGCCATAAGCACATCACGCAAGTATGCCGGGATACAGCTTTCCCGTAGGTCAAACATATCTTGTAACCATTTGTTATCACCAAGTTGGAAATCCTCAATCATACGTTCCCACTCTGCTTCAAATTCAAAAGGCAAAATCTGATCGGTCCAAACTATATCACATATACGCCGTTTGAAATTTGTGTTTTTGCAGATTGAAGTCCCCACCTGAAAATTCATAAATTTATAAAACTACTGCATTAAAGTATAAATATAGTGCATTAATATGAAAAATTTCCAAACTCTAGCTCTAAAAACATGACTTTAAAAAATACTGCATCACAGTGTAAAAGATAGTGCATTAATTTGAAAAAACAAATAAACAGTAATAGATACTTTAAGAAACCAAAACAATTTTCCATGTTGATCACTGAGTCGCTTAAAACGTGCACGAGAAACAAAGCCAAAAAAAGGTAAACTAGCACAGTAATGTTTTACAACAGACAAGTGAGAACATACCTTTGTAACCAACTTTTGCATGATATGCCACATACAAAAACGGTGTATAGTATTTGGGAAGTATTCTGGTACTACGATCTTTATAGACGGGTCCTGATCGGTAATTACAACTTGTGGATCTGTACCAAACGCCTTTTTGAATTGTTCAAGTAGCCATTGGTAAGCACCAACCGATTCATCAGATAGTAAACCCGCAGCGAAGGTTATACAGCGGTTGTGATGATTAATGCCAGTAAAAGGGACGAACACCATCTTGTACCTACATTTTAATATACAAAGAAATAAACTAAAATACTAAATAAAGCTGTAAAACACGATTAAATTTTTTGATAGAGAATTAAGATAGAATATACTTGTTAGAACGAAAAGTAGCATCAAATGAGACGATATCACCGAAAACACCATAGTCCTTAATTACTTGCTCATCAGCCCAAAAAAGACCAACCAATTTATCGTCAACACCTAAAAAAAAATTTAAATAAGAAACTAATAAAAAAAATGTTGTATGAACTGCATAAAAACACAAAAATGAACTGCATTACCTGTTTTGTATTCAACATAGAATCCTGGCGAATGCAACTTTTTGCTCAAAAGTTTTTCAACGGCCATCTGTGCATCACGATCACGAAGAAACAAGTTCACTTTCTTCTTCAAATTCTTACAGTCAACCAGTGTAGCTCCAATTCGATCGAAACCACCACACAACTGTTTCAACAATTTAAACCCCGTAGAAGGACCAAAATTAGCATTAGAAGCCTGAAACAGAAAATGTTGCTTTGTGAATCCCAATTCCCGAGAACTCTTCATGAATATCATATCCTTTTCGGCTACCAGAGGATGGTTGTGTCCTTCTATAAAAGTGTACACTCTATAAAGACCTCCTGGAATCTTCTTAATACAAATTTTAGCCAAACAACCACATCTACTAGAGCCTCGATTCCTTGTCTGCTTTACTTCAACATTCTCATCCATAGTAAAGTCACTAACGTCAGATATAACCTCCTTAGGCTTATTAGCAGCCTCTTTAGGTTCAGGATTGATACCTTCTTTTGAACATACAAACCACTTCAAGCTTGGTGGTTCACCATCTTTAGGTTTATAATGCCCACCCTTTCTAACATCAAAACCAGCCCTTTTACCATAATCCTTATAGAAATCATAAGCTTGATCAATAGACACAAAATTAGCACCTTCCAAAGGTATAGCGCCAATATCTTTATCTGGAAACCACGTCCTGTTTCCATCATCATCACAAGTATAATAGCCAACATGATCCTTGACATGAACAATCTCAAAATCTGTATGTTTAAAAACAAAATGAATAGTTAATGCATCAATGATATAAGTTAAGTGCATCATAGTATAAACTTCTACACATAACATAATTTAGCCTAAACGTAACCTACACATAATCAACAACTATAAAGCCCGTTGGAAACTTTTTTGGAACAGTGGCTTATATCATCAACTATTAAGCCCGCTGCAAGTTCGCTGCAAGCCCGCTGCAAGCTCGCTGCAAGCCCGCTGCAAGCCCGCTACAAGCTCGCTGCAAGCTAGCTGCAAGCCCGCTGCAAGTTTTAATTTTAGATTCTTATCGCAATGCGGGTAGTCAGCCCTCATATTCCTAGAAAAAAACATGAACCTGACACAAATATGTTTGTTATCACATGTTACTGAATTATATATAGGAATCTTAAAATTCAGAACCCACCATCCCTATGACTCCCTATCACCATATTCCCAGTGCGTTAGTCACCAAAACTCAAAAAACCTGGCGACTCGTAATCCTTACTTTCCTAAAGTCCTCATAATCCTCACACAAAAACCAAAAGCAAACTCATCCGTATAAGTGTAAAATTACAATTCAGTAGCATAAACAAAAGATAAAGTTATGTATGCATAAGCAGATAGTGTGTAATGTATTAGCCCATTGGAGTATCATCTTTAACTAGATCGCAAGATAAAGTTATGCACAACTTGTATATATGCCAATATTTGTGTACTAGCCGGTTTATATATCTCCTTGTTTATCCATTCTGTAACACTGATGCTAGCGCGTAATCGTTAAAAAAATGTCCTAAGAATACCATTAAAAATCTTGTTGAGCTAATTATGCAGTTTTTCTTTTTTTGTTTGTGCAGCCCATCATCCAAGCATAAATGCTGCCGTGGAGCTCTTGAAAAAAGGTCTTAGATATTGAACTCAATTCTTGTTCGGGAATGTGTATGCATTAATAGCAGACATGATTTCCCTAAACAGCAGTTATTATGCTGAAATGGCTTCTAATATCTCGTCGTTTTTTTCTTTTCCTGAATGTTTGCAGGTATAAAGATTCTAAATATTGAACCTTATGATGAAGATGAACGGACGGGTTATTTGAGATATGTTCAGGTGCACTATGTTTTTAAGCTACTAAAGCCTAGTTATATATTGAGAGCAAGTCATATGTATATATGCTAATTTGATCTTTCTTTATAGATGGCTGTAACTACGTACAACACATCTCTCCCTGCTTCTGAAAGATATCGAAGTGGTTAGTGATTACCGCTACTTGGTAGTTTATAATCTGTATTTGAAGCATATGTTGGTGTATTAGGGCTACCTTGAATCAGATAACTGCAATTTTTGTTTTATAAATTTACAGGTAGAGTACAAGTTTCTTTAGTTTGGAACGCACGTAGTGAAACTTCGGCAAGTGCAGAAAAATTGAATTACTTAGCTACGGTACTCTAAAAATTACTCTTACAAAATTAGAAACTTTTCTATTTTCATAAACTAATTTTGATAGAAAGATGATGATCGGTCTTTTTTAATAGAATTTTACTTGCTTTAATAAGTTTTTGGTTTGCCTTGTAGTTCTTGTGGAGAAATGGGGGGCCGAACAGTAAAGTTCATTTAATTCATTCTGTTTGGGCAAACTTCCAAACGTCTACTAACAATGCGAATGGTCCTTAAATAATGCTATGTAGGCGTCGCAAGGGACATTGTAAAGCTAAGAAAACCCCAAACACGGTCCTAACAAGTTAAAGGCGCAAAAGTTACTTAAGAAAACCTGAAAATAATGTCCCAAACGCCCAATATTTCACTTGCATCTTACAGCATTAGCTGAAAATCATGTCCTAAACAAGTTTAATCCACATTAGAATTCTTTCCCTCGAGATATAACAAACATCATTTGCTAATACAACTCTCCTTACAACACTCCAAATAAAATTATTAGTGCATGGACTACTAGAAATAATGATCAACAATTTCATCCAAACTGTCAGTTGTTTAGCTTATTAAGTCATCTACTGCATCAATTTGTTTAACTATATGCATCAATTATCAGAAAATCTATAAAAATCATAACAACGCCTAAACATCAGATGTAAACCGATCAAAAGCCTAACTAAACATTATAAACATACACAAAACTAAAAATATAACAAAAAACATGTAAACAAAAAAAAATATACTGACTTAACTGAAAAATTAACATGTTACCCTCATTATCAGCTGCAATCGAATTAGATCGCGATGTAGAACAATTATTACTCGTTGATGTAGAACAATCATCAACGGTTGATGTAGAAAAATTGTTATTGATGGTTGTACTAACAGACATCTTATTCAATTGCCGGCGAGTGGTTATTAATGGTGGAGAAGCGACGGTGAGTGATGGTTAGTGGTGGAGAAGGGGCGGCGATGGTTGTTAATGGTGGTTATTGGTGGAGAAGGGGCGGCGAGGATTAGTTGTTAGGTTGTTACAGTGATCGTAGGGAAAGAAAGAGACGCAGGAAAAAAAGAACAAAACAAGAATGAGATGCGATGTGTTTGTAGCGGGTATATATAGCCTAGTGTGTTAAATGATGAAAATACCCCTGGCTATATAAATTAAAAAGTCGGTGGGGGTTGGACACGTGGCAGCACAGGAAGCCTTTCTAGACTTTTTATTTTAACAACCCTTCTCATTTTACCCCACCTCTATATATATATATATATATATATATATATATATATATATATATATATATATATATATATATATATATATATATATATATATATATATATATATATATATATATATATATATATATATATATATATATATATAGAGAGAGAGAGAGGTGGGGTAAAATGAGAAGGGTTGTTAAAATAAAAAGTCTAGGAAGGCTTCCTGTGCTGCCACGTGTCCAACCCCCACCGACTTTTTAATTTATATAGCCAGGGGTATTTTCTTCATTTAACACACTAGGCTATATATACCCGAGACAAACACATTCCATCTCATTCTTGTTTTGTTCTTTTTTTTTCTTCGTCTCTTTCTTTCCCTCGATGACGATCACTGTAACAACCTAACAACCAATCCTCGCTGTTTCTCCACCATTAACAACCAATCGCCGACCCTTCTCCACCACTAACCACCACTCACCGCCGCTTCTCCACCATTAATAACCACTCGCCGGCAATTGAATAAGATGTCTGTTAGTACAACTATCAATAACAATTGTTCTACATCAACTGTTGATGATTGTTCTACATCAACGAGTAATAAATGTTCTACATCGCGATCTAATTCGATTGCAGCTGATAATGAGGGTAACATGTTAATTTTTCAGTTAATTCCGTATATTTTTTTTTATTTACATGTTTTTTGTTATATTTTTAGTTTTGTGTATGTTTATAATGTTTAGTTAGGCTTTTGATCAGTTTACATCTGATGTTTAGGCGTTGTTATGATTTTTATAGATTTCTGATAATTGATGCATATAGTTAAACAAGTTGATGCAGTAGATGTCTCAGACATGATTATTTTAGCAAATGCTGTTTGTTATATCTCGAGGGAAAGAATTCTAATATGGATTAAACTTGTTTAGGACATGATTTTCAGCTAATGCTGTAAGATCCAAGTGAAATATTGGGCGTTTGGGACATTATTTTCAGGTTTTCTTAAGTAACTTTTGCGCCTTTAACTTGTTAGGACCGTGTTTGGGGTTTTCTTAGCTTTACAATGTCCCTTGCGACGCCTACATAGCATTATTTGGTTTTGGACTTTAGGGACATTAGAAATCATATGTGCACTGAATTGTAATTTTACACTTATACGGATGAGTTTGCTTTGGGTTTTTGTGTGAGGATTATGAGGACTTTAGGAAAGTAAGGATTACGAGTCGCCAGGTTTTTTGAGTTTTGGTGAATAACGCACTGGGAATATGGTGATAGGGAGTCATAGGGATGGTGGGCTCTGAATTTGAGAATGATGTCCGATATATAGATGGTTAATGTGTCTATATATGGGCATGGTAGGTCTTTATAGCAGGAAGCGTAGTTCTCTTGGATGATGCTTCTATGGTCTGCTACGGCGATGGAGCTGCAGTTGTATCATAGAACTATCTTCAACAAGGATTTGGTGTAAGAGCTTAAACAATAATAAAGGCCGATTTATTTTGTTTATTATAGTTTGTTCTTAATTGGAATGACATAAGTAGCAGGATTGGTATATGAAATGCAGTTGTTAATGTAAAGACTTGTTGATTTATCTTGATAGGTTTTAATGGACAGTTAGACGATGTAGTCTGTTTAGAATTTAGAGCATGGGCATGTCAATTGCCTCTATATCATATATATCTTCACATTTTCACAAAATCTTTGGTTGTGAAAATATAAATGGTGTACCTAGGACTTTTATATGGTGTCAACTGTGAGCTCCGATATAAATATAAACGGGATTTGTTGATTTGGAGGTTTAAGGCCGTGATTTGGGCCTAATTTAGTGCCTTATAGTTTATGCCGGGTTTCATGGATTTTGTTAATAATGCTATCGATTGCTAATAAGGTTATACCTCTAGAGGAACATTGAATATATTGTTAAAACTCTAAGGGACTATTTTTGTAACATGTAGTCTTGTATCCGTTTGTATTTCACCGTTTACATATAAGTTGTATCTTTCTGCCTACTGAAGTACTGATATATCTTCTTAAATGACAGTGTGATTTATTGAGCGATTTGGTTTTGGCTTTTTGGGGTATTAGAACTCATATGTGTACTGAATTGGAGCAGTAGTGCACCTATACGGATAAGTTTGCTTTGGGTTTTGGTCTAAGGATTATGAGAACATTTAGGAATATAGGTCGCTCAGTTTGCAACTATATACCAAGTCCCACCATGGATATAGTGTTTTTTTGGTAAACGTATATTGCTCCAAAACATATAATATTTACACACATCAATATAAAGGATTTGGATATTCCCCACACACCTCTATAAGATGTCATTCAGACCTATACGCTTATACAGATTACAAGACAACCACTATACAAATCAAATGCAGTACTAGGAAGCACAGAGCCACATGTTCACCTAAATTCACCCATACAACTAGGAAGGATATACCAATACTATTGACATCCCCCATCATGTATCGTGACGAATAGGCTTCACTATAGTATCGTATTACTAATTTTATTAGCTTCACCAGCCATTGACTACATTCCATCCTCAAATCAGTCTGCAACAAACAGCACAAAAATAGCAGGCCTCATCAGAAAGCTTAAGCTCGTAATTGGGTACTCTATGGATATCTACATTTGTGGACCGCATTTCCCTCTTATAAGATTATTCTAAAACTATATACAGCTCCACCGTCCTATCTAGAATTAGAATCCTATCACAAGCCGGCATAATCCAAACGGAATAAGGTCACACAAAGGGTCCAATACCCCTTAAGATTTGCTTATTTTGTTAGTAAAATGCAATAATACTTAGAACTTGCAGCGTGCTTGCAGCTGGCTTGCAGCGAGTTTGCAGCAGGCTTGCAGCGGGCTTGCAGCGGGCTTGCAGCTAGCTTGCAGCGAGCTTGTAGCGGGCTTGCAGCGAGCTTACAGCGGGCTTGCAGCGAGCTTGCAGCGGGCTTGCAGCGAGCTTGCAGCGGGCTTGCAACGAGCTTGCAGCGGGCTTAATAGTTGATGATATAAGCCACTGTTCCAAAAAAGTTTCCAACAGGCTTTATAGTTGTTTATTATGTGTAGGTTACGTTTAGGCTAAATTATGTTATGTGTAGAAGTTTATTCTATGATGCACTTAATTTATATCATTGATGCATTAACTATTCATTTTGTTTTTAAACATACAGATTTTGAGATTGTTCATGTCAAGGATCATGTTGGCTATTATACTTGTGATGATGATGGAAACAGGACATGATTTCCAGATAAAGATATTGGCGCTGTACCTTTGGAAGGTGCTAAGTTTGTGTCTATTGATCAAGCTTATGATTTCTATAGGGATTATGGTAAAAGGGCCGGTTTTGATGTTAGAAAGGGTGGGCATTATAAACCTAAAGATGGTGAACCACCAAGCTTGAAGTGGTTTGTATGTTCAAAAGAAGGTATCATTCCTGAACCTAAAGAGGCTGCTAATAAGCCTAAGGAGGTTATATCTGACGTTAGTGACTTTACTATGGATGAGAATGTTGAAGTAAAGCAGACAAGGAATCGAGGCTCTAGTAGATGTGGTTGTTTGGCTAAAATTCGTATTAAGAAGATTCCAGGAGGTCTTTATAGAGTGTACACTTTTATAGAAGGACACAACCATCCTCTGGTAGCCGAAAAGGATATGATATTCATGAAGAGTTCTCGGGAATTGGGATTCACAAAGCAACATTTTCTGTTTCAGGCTTCTAATGCTAATTTTGGTCCTTCTACGGGGTTTAAATTGTTGAAACAGTTGTGTGGTGGTTTCGATCGAATTGGAGCTACAGTGGTTGACTGTAAGAATTTGAAGAAGAAAGTGAACTTGTTTCTTTGTGATCGTGATGCACAGATGGCCGTTGAGAAACTTTTGAGCAAAAAGTTGCATTCGCCAGGATTCTATGTTGAATACAAAACAGGTAATGTAGTTCATTTTTTTGTTTTGATGCGGTTCATACAACATTTTATTTTCTATTAGTTTCTTATTTAAATTTTTTTTTAGGTGTTGACGATAAATTGGTTGGTCTTTTTTGGGCTGATGAGCAAGCAATTAAGGACTATGGTGTTTTCGGTGATATCGTCTCATTTGATGCTACTTTTCGTTCTAACAAGTATATTCTATCTTAATTCTCTATCAAAAAATTTAATCGTATTTTACAGCTTTATTTAGTATTTTAGTTTATTTCTTTGTATATTAAAATGTAGGTACAAGATGGTGTTCGTCCCTTTTACCGGCATTAATCATCACAACCGCTGTATAACCTTCGCTGCGGGTTTACTATCTGATGAATCGGTTGGTGCTTACCAATGGCTACTTAAACAATTCAAAAAGGCGTTTGGTACAGATCCACAAGTTGTAATTACCGATCAGGACCCGTCTATAAAGATCTTAGTACCAGAATACTTCCAAAATACTATACACCATTTTTGTATGTGGCATATCATGCAAAAGTTGGTTACAAAGGTATGTTCTCACTTGTATGTTATAAAACATTACTGTCCTAGTTTACCTTTTTTTGGCTTTGTTTCTCGTGCACGTTTTAAGCGACTCAGTGATCAACATGGAAAATTGTTTTGGTTTCTTAAAGTATCTATTACTGTTTATTTGTTTTTTTCAAATTAATGCACTATCTTTACACTATGATGCAGTATTTTTTAAAGTCATGTTTTTAGAGCTAGAGTTGTTTGGAATTTTTTCATATTAATGCACTATATTTATACTTTAATGCAGTAGTTTTATAAATTTATGAATTTTCAGGTGGGGACTTCAGTCTGCAAAAACACAAATTTCAAACGGCGTATATGTGATATAGTTTGGACCGATCAGATTTTGCCTTTTGAATTTGAAGTAGAGTGGGAACGTTTGATTGAGGATTTCCAACTTGGTGATAACA
Source organism: Glebionis coronaria (assembly GCA_025667525.1). NCBI lineage: Eukaryota > Viridiplantae > Streptophyta > Magnoliopsida > Asterales > Asteraceae > Glebionis > Glebionis coronaria. The sequence goes on from JANFOE010000394.1 coordinate 25,963, forward strand.
AATGGTTACAAGATATGTTTGACCTACGGGAAAGCTGGATCCTGGCATACTTGCGTGATGTGCTTATGGCAGGCATCATGCATACCACCTCTAGGTCCGAAAGCGAGAACCATTTCTTTGGTAAATGGACAAGTAAATATTTGACACTTGTTGAATTTCTTAGTCATTATGAGACGGCTATCGAGTACCAGAGGTATATTGAGCGTAAGAACGATCACGATTCAAGATATAAGAATCCTAAACTCAAAACTGATCTTCAGATTGAAAAACAAGCAAGTACTCTTTATACTCGAACTATATTCTTGGAAGTTCAAATTGAGATATATGCTTCTTATTCCCATTGCATGTCGATAAATGTTGCCCAAGTTGATAATGGTGAGAGATATTCAATCCGTGATATGCAAGCTGAGAACAAAATCAGGGGTGAAAATAACTTTGTTGTTTATCAGGGTATGTGTTCTTATATTGTTTATAACTATAATGCAGTAAGTTTTTAGCACTGATGCAGTGTGTTTTTAAATTTTAATATTTTTAAAAACTGTTATGCAGGTGGAGTTTTGTAAATCTGAAATGGAAGTTCAATGTAGCTGTAAACACTACAAGTCATATGGTCTTCTTTGTAGGCACATTTTTTACGTGTTGAGAATGAACAATGAGAAAGCGTTTCCTCGGAAATACTTGAAGAAAAGGTGGTCAATGGATGCTAAGCCTTTCAACGCTACAGTTAGGACAGTCAGTGGGTCAGATTCGGTTTTGCAAAGTGAGGTTTTTGATTTGTACGAGATTTTTGAATCTACGATTGATCGTTTGGTTCATGACATTGGCATGTTGAAGATTTATAAGGAGCAAATGATGGAGTTGTTGAATAAAGCTAAAATCGATGTTCCAACGGTTCCAAAACTTAAATCGAAAGATATTATTAGTGCAATGCTTGGTGTGAAGGAGCCAACCTCAACTTCAAATGTTATAAATAATTCAAACGTGAGCTCAAATAAAGGATCCGGTGTTCATACGAGGTGGAAGTCAAAAGCTGAGATTGAAAAAGAAGCAGCTAAATCAAGTGACAAGCGGAGGACATGTAGTAAATGCGGGAATAAAGAAGGTCATAATTCCAGAACATGTACAAACGAAAGAATGCAACCATCTGAAAAAATCAAGAAAACATCTCAGGAGGCGTCGGCGACAAGAACTGGTCTCAGATCTAGGCGAAATTGATGATGACAATTTGATGCAGCTACTTTTTACATATTGATGCAGCTACTTTTTACATATTGATGCAGCTACTTTTTACATATTGATGCAGCTATTTTTTACATATTGATGCAGTTGCTTTTACATACTTGTTTACCTACTTTGAATAATTGTGACAGATACTTTTGCATATTGATGCAGTTACTTTCTCATATTGATGCAGTTACTTTTTACATAGCAGTTTAAGTACACCTTTTTTACATAGTGACATTTTTTACCTAAATCTATTTATATAAAACCTAAAAATAATTTTTGTAAATTTTTAAACCTAATTAATCTATTTTTAAACTATTTTATAAAAAACAGGTATTAAAATAATTATAAAAAATAATTGAAAAACGTGAAAAATAAAAACTTAGTACCAAAAAGTCCTAAACTACTAGAATAACAAAGGAAAAATGAAAAGCTTGACGTTTGCTTAACAAATAAGCTTGAAATGAGCTTATAAATCTCGAATTGATTATTAATAAGCAGAACAAAACCGTGTTAAATAGAGTTTGAATTGAAAGTATAAAATATCAGTAAAAGACCCAAGGGTAGAGCGGTATGTGTGTTGTGTTGTGAAAGGAGTGGCGCAGGTTCGAGTCCTGGCCACGTCCTTTTTGGTAAAACTTTTTTTTTTAAAAAAAAACTGAATACCCAGGCTTAAAACAATCCACAAACAAAAATTAAAAATGAAATCAACAAGAATTAAGCTATTTAAAATAAAAAACGTGACCAGATTATTAATAATCAGAACAAAATCGCCTTAAATAGAGTTTGAATTGAAAGTATATCAGTAAAAGACCCAAGGGCAGAGCGGTATGTGTGTTGTGTTGTGAGAGGAGTGGCGCAGGTTCGAGTCCTGGCCACTTCTTTTTAGGTAAAACTTTTTCTTTAATTTTCTTTTTGTAAAAACTGAATACCCAGGCGTAAAACAATCCACAAACACAAATTAAAAATGAAATCAACAAGAATTAAGCTATTTAAGAACAAAAACGTGACCAGATTAAGTAAAATGCTAGAGTGATGAAAATAAGAAAATAATGAGTCGTCCGATATACAATGCAATCGTTCTCTGACAGAACTAGAAAACCAACTGATGAAATGGTGACCTGATTTGGCTTGTTTATTATGATTACTGATGCAAAGGGTAAGGTCTGGGCACCTAATGCTACTCAGTTTAATGAGATTTGAGTCTCAATGACAATTTGATGCAGCTATTTTTCACATATTGATGCTGTTACTTTTTACATAGCAGTTTTACACCTTTTTAACATAGTGGCATTTTGATGCAGTAAATTTTGCATAACAGATATATTTTGATGCAGTGAATATATTTTTTAATTTCATATGTTAAAAAAAACAATCATTGAATTTCAACAAATAGTAACACACACTAACATGTAAATAAAATTGTGTGAAAATCTTCATGTTTACAAGTAGTTTGTAAAAAACACAATGAGTACTTCAATTAAAGAGTAATAAAACAAGCTTTTTAGTTAACAGTTGTCTTTCTAGGGTAGTATTGAAATTGACGATGACAATTGACGATGACAATTTGATGCAGCTTTTTATTCATCAATTGTCTTGCTTACGGTAGCACTAAATTTCTTCCACAAAGCTTTATCAAATCTAACATCAGCATCCGTTATAAGCTTTGAAATTTTTGGCTTTTTCAAGAAGTATGCTTGTGCGTCCTTTAACAACTTTCCTTTTTTGATGTTAAAATCCATTAGAAGGATTTTGGCCATGTACTTTGCACGAAGCATCTTTAGTTGTGTTTTCTGAGGTGGTCCTTCTTTCTTCAATGGTTGTAAGAAGTTTCCTCTTCCAATATATGTTTCCAAATGCCACATAACAAATACCCCGCAATCGACACCATTGTATTTTGTTTTCCAATTAAAATCAACAATGTTAGGTTCAGCAACCAAAATGGCAATGTGTTTTGGGTGTCTATGTCTCTCCAGGTAATTTGTAAAGGAATCAATCTGTGTAAATTTAAATAAACAGTTATGACATTGTAATGCAGTTTTTTTAATACTATGATTCAGTAATATTATCAATATTATTCATATGGTATAGGACTGTAAAAATAGCACCATAAAACATCAAGTATGTTATAAATCCAGTTATAGTCTTATAAAGGGTTTTCCTCTATTTAAAATAAACATATATATCATTTGTAATGCACTATTCATGAGATATAATACTTTGATGCAGTGAAAAATAGCACAATAATGCATTAAGTATGAGACTTACGAGGGCAAATGGGAAAGCACCATATCGCTTTTCTATATCATCAATGTCGTTATCTATGTTGTCTATGATGTCGATCTCAGCAGTCTTCAAATTAAAACAAATGATATAGAAATGGTTTGACGAAGTATCTTTCGTCATCTTTACACAAGGAAAAAATACCTGTATATATTTATTATAATTATTTAAATTTATTATAAACAATCTCACAAATACAATCATTTAATTCTCATAATAAATATACTTACCAAGTCGACGTCAAGAAAATTCTTCTGTTTTGCTTGAGTTAAAACGTTTTGAATATTTTCATCAAAAACTTTCATCCTTTCTTGCACATTCTTCCCCGACTCAACAACATAATTATTCTGTTTTAGTTAACGTCAAATGATTACTAATGATAACAAAATTTATAATTCAAAAATAAATAAGTTATATATTAGAATTACTTACAAGCATCCCCGTATCACAATATACATTTCCATTGCCCGAAAGCTTGTCTCGATGTTGTTCCTCATGATTTAATACAAAAGACCATAAGTCTAGTATGAGTGACGCAATTTGTATCTCAGGGTATAGGCTCAAGAAAAAAACGCCTTCTACACCAACTCCTTTTTTGGTCTGGTAAACATACTCCCTGTACATTTTGATATAAACATGGGTTATCTATCTCTGATGCATTAAAGCAAGGAAGTGATGCATTAATAAAATATGTGATGCAGTGATAAAAATGTTTGATGCATAGAAAATAATTAAAATTCATACAGAGAACATTTATAAATAATTCTATGATAATAATACTTGATGCAGTGACATAAGGAATTGATGCAGTTATATAAATATATGATGCAGTGAACATTTGAAAAGTGATGCAGTGAAAAGTGATGTTTTTAATATGATGCAGTAGTTTAGAACTTACGATTCGGGTGTCTTATTGCCCCATATGTATTCTGCTAATTTTTTCCCCTCTTCAGTTAGTGGTTTCCCCAATACGATTTTCCGTTGATAAAATGGTGACGTTAAAGCAGGAGGCAGCTTTACTTCACGTTTATCATTTTCAATATCATCCGGTGGAGCAATGCAACTAATGGGTGATGCGTGCATATATATTTCATTTTCTTCTATCCTTTTTCTTTTTGCAGGTAGCGACTTAGCTTTTTCTATCTTAGATTTCTTTTCATTCTCTTTTGACAATTGAGTGTCACTTTGCTTTCTACCAAGATTTTTAAGCACTTGTTTTTTTAGCCTGTGTCTTTTTAGAGACCTCCTTCCCAACATTTTCATCTTCCACGGCTGTTTCTTTAGCTTTTTCTTTGTTAGATCTTCCTCTTTTACCAATCTCTTGTCTTAGACGAATTTCAGCTAACATATCTCTCTCTATGTTTCCTTTAGCACCTAACTTCCCGACATCCTTTTTCATTAATTTCTCCCTTATAGCATCAAATTTTGTAGTCTTTGCTTCGGTTAGAATTTCGGCTGATAGCGGAACATCCGTATATTTTTCATGTTGTTCGACAATAGGTTGTGCACTCAATGGTGTATTTCCTTTTAAAGTTCTTGTGTAGTTTTTCGGTAACCTCAACTTCATACTATAAAAAGGTTTAATAATTTGGACTTTTTGAATTTGGGGAGATTTTGGTGCATCTTCAAATAAGAAACTTTTTGGCATGTTGTCTTCGACTTCAGCTAAGAAAGGTAGTTTCATAACCGAGTATTCCAAAAGCTATTTGTTTAATTCTTCGATAGAAGCTAAGTCAAAGTTGGTCACTAAACTGTTGATTTCTTCAATTCCAATTGAAGGAAAGTTAGCTTCTTTGAAAATTTTAGAACATGTAATTAAAACAATCAAAATAAACAATAGTTTTTTTGAAAAAATAGAAAAACTTGTTTGTTACTGCATCATAGTTACATTTAACTGCATCATGTATTTTGGTAACTAGTCATGCATTAATCTTTAATGATAGTTCACACTCTAGTGCATTACTAATCTAAAAACACAATGATGCAGTGAAATTTATAGACAATATAAAAAGAATAAAATTAAACAATTTTTTTTGTTTGGGAAAACAGTATAACTTGTTTTTAATGCATCATATATACAGTTTTACTGCATCATATTGTTTTGTTAACTAGTCATGCAGTGAATTGTAATGAGAACCCAAACTCCAGTGCATTACTATGATAAAACACTATGATGCAGTGGAATTAATCGACAAGATAAAAAGACAAGATAAAAAGGGTTTTTTTAATTTTACTTTTATCTGCTCCCAGGATTTCCATTCCACCTTGCATTTCATTGTCTTCCATTCCAACTTCTGTATCCATGTCAGCGTGAAACACTTCTTCCTCACTATCAAAGAGTAGCGTTTACGATTGATATTCAAGGAATGAATCATCATAATTGACGATAGCTCCATCTTTATTGTATATTTCATCGCATATTTCAGGATTTGCACAATCTGTTAATAAAGAATCAAACTTTTTAAAAATACTTGATTGAAATTTTCTTTATTAACCAGTTTGCATTATGTTCTTTAACTAGTATAGACTATAATGCTATGATGCAGTGGAATTAATCGACAAGATAAAAAGACAAGATAAAAAGGGTTTTCATTCCACCTTGCATTTCATTGTCTTCAATTCCAACTTCTGTATCCATGGGTATTCCAAGCATTTCATGAATTAATTCCTTTGTGACCTTATTCTGTCTTCCATCATCCATGTGTATTGTGTCCGTATCACAATCAAAGTTAAACGCAACCCAGTACGAAAGCTTTGATGGAATGGAAGGGTAATCAAAATTATTATAATATTCTCCCAAACCCATTTCTTTTATAGTCTCAACCTGGGCGTTTGTTAAAGATTCTAATACAAGCTTCAATTGATTAGAAGATATTCTTGAACTAATATTAGGAAAAGTAACCTTTTTTCACCATCAGAATCCATATTTCCAACATCAATCGATAGAGGATCTTGCTTCATAACATCATCATCACTAACCTTCTTTTTTCCTTTAATAGCAACTTTCTTTTTTACAACGACTAATTGACTATCGTGAATAATGATGTTGATAATGATGGATTCCAACAAGTGCAAAGTAAGAGGAAGAAGTACAAAGGTAATTTAGGGAATCAAGTTCCGAGAGGTGTTCCATTGAGTAAGGGTTCCCAAACAGGAAAGACGGTTGTTTTTCGTCCAAAAACTCGCTTGGATACTACAAGTACGAGTGCTGATAATAGTAGAAAGTTGAATACTAAATCTGGTCAGTCGCAGCAGTCTAGCAATCCTAATGGTCCGAACAAGGGTAAAGCTCAAATGAGCAGTGTTTCTACATCTAATAAATTTTCATCTTTGTCCATGCCTGGTATTGACGAAGAGGCTCAAGTAAGCGAGGAAGATAATGAGGAGGAGGAGGAGGGAGTCGAGGTCGTCTTTGATGAATCGGTGAATCTTCTCGACACTAATATAGGGGCAAGCACTCCAACTGGCTGATCCCATGCTGATATTTTATTATTTTCCTCGTAACTTTATGTTATCGTCTTGGTTTTTATCTAGTTTATATATTTCCAATATTCTAGACTAGTTAATGTTTATGGCCTGTCATAAACATTTTGTTTAACAAGCTGCCTGTAGCTTGCGGTTAATGTGGTAGTTCAGCCACATTCCTTGTACTTCAACGCTTTTTTTGGTTCTATTTACCGGGGTCATTGTTACCCTTTTACCAAAAAAAATTGACTATCGTGAATACCTTTATTCCCCTTTGCCAGTTTCTTTCTCCCAACCAACTTTTCTACACCCACTTCAGTACCTTTCTTTGCAATTTTCCCAACAACATCTACGTCGTTTCCAAGACTTAATATTTTACCCTTCAACTTATTCACATCAACAGGTGACGGAGCATCACTCACAGTTTTTGTTGCTGCATCAAAGAATAAAATTAAGTGCATCACACCAGTACATCAAGTACAAAACTAAACAAACCTACTGTACATAATGCAAAAATTAAATACATCATACCAAACTAATGAAACACAAACGTAGATTTAAATTTCAGTTTAAACTCATGCATCACTCACAGTTTTTGCTGCTGCATCAAAGAATAAAATTAAGTGCATCACACCAGTACATCAAGTACAAAACTAAAACAAACCTACTGTACATAATGCAAAAATTAAATACATCATACCAAACTAATGAAACACAAACGTAGATTTAAATTTCAGTTTAAACTAATGCATCACTCACAGTTTTGTTGCTGCATCAAAGAATAAAATTAAGTGCATCACAGTTTAAATTTCAGTTCATCACACAAATACAAATAACGACATCAAGTACAAAACTAAAAAAACCTATTGTAAAAAAACTACTCTACATAATGCATCACAATGTAGATTTACTGCATCGCTTTTTAAAAAAACCACATGCAAAAGTAACTGCATCATACCAATATAAATAGCGACATAAAGTACACAGCTAAAAAAAACCTACTGTAAAAAAACCTATCATAAATAATGCTAAGAAAGAATTTTGCATTTAGCAAACAACCTAGCATAAGAACACATTTAACCTAGTAGCCTAACTCATACTTACACATGATTGCCACATACTGCATCATAACGTATATTTAAGTGCATTAAGCAAACAACCTAGCAAACAAACACATATTGCATTATAAACACATTTCCGCAAATAACACAAACTACACTAAACAAAACAGACCAGTACATTACAATTTAAATTATCTTCTATCAAAATGATGTTCCCTGAATAATTCTAAAAAATTTCGTTAGACACCATAACCTACGTTTTCGTATATAACGCAATCTACGTTTAGCTGTCCTTTAAAACATCTGACCACTACGGCATCAAAACTTAAATTCAAATGTATTAAAGAAAAACCTTTTCTCTTTTTCGCCTGCTTCGGAGTATTCTGAATATCATCTGATTCTGGTGGATTTTGATCAGGTAAATCATTTCCATCCGAATTTTGGCTCTTTTTCTTTTTTGCCCGATGGCTACTTTCTTTGGGTTCGTCTCCCTTGGCATGATTTCGCGTACCGACAAGTTTGGTTGAACAAACTTTTTGCCTTTTTGATGATCTTGTGCTTGCTATCTCGTCATTTTGATCCGCTTCATTATCATTACTACCTGTAAGACAATAAATTCACACGGTTAGCTATTATCACATTCAACAAATTAAAATAAATGAGTGATTTATACATAATCTAACTTCTCATCAGTGACTTATACACAATCAAAGTTTACTGCATGAGTGACTTATATCTTCAACAATAAACAAGGATAACATAGCTACTCACTAGCTTCGGTAACACATATTTGCTCTCAAAGTTTTCAATTCAACATAAACGACATATTTGCTCTCAAAGTTTCTTACACTGCATTAAAATTTTACAAATGCGCTCAAACAAACACACAATTCATACATCTAAACAAATCTGCCGCCTTTTGTATCTTATTCTCAGACCCGTTGATAATCGTAAACTACATTAATTCAATGCAAACACTACATTAAAGTTATATAATCTGAATAAAGATATACAATTTTAAAAAATCAGGAATGACATTAAATCAAACACAAATACATTACACATCCAAAAACTAAATATATATAGTTACTCACTAGCTTTGGTATCCCATGTCTGCTCTTTTAAAGCTCCACATAAACAACATATTAAGACAGTTTGCTCTTCAAGGTAGCTATGGCCAGGATTTCTCTTTCTCGTGAACATCATCTTTTTCCCTAATAATTGAATCCAATATGGACCAACTTCTTTTCGTTTAGCCTTTTTTATGTAAATAGCTCAAATTTTGACCTTCGCATTCGGTCTTTGATTGATACCAATATAATCAATACCATAAAAAGCGAATATGAATGCCAAATTATGAGGTCCTTTACTAAAAAGGATAAACTAAAAGATGCTAATGCATATTGGATTCAATTATTAGGAAGAAGATCATGTTCACGAGAACGAGGAATCATGGTGATAACTACCTTGAAGAGCAAACAGGCTTAAGATGTCGTTTATGTGGAGCTTTAAAGAGCAAATATGTCATACCAAAGCTAGTGAGTAACTATATATATTATCCATTTTTTTAACCACGGTAAAAAACAGGCAAGTTTAATCCTATTTCACCAAACTCTCAAGCCGAATCATACCTAAACAATAATGTATGTTCGTAAATTAACAAAATTTCATTCACAAAATTCCACTAACGTTACTACGAAGCACATGTTAAAACTACATCAAAGCACATATAAAAACTGCATCAAATCCCAAAATTTCATACAAAAAATTTCACTCACAAAATTTTTCTAACGTTGCTACAAAACACATATAAAAACTGCATCAAAGCACATATAAAAACTGAATCATAGCACGAAATATCATTCACAGAATTTCATTCATAAAATTTCACTAAGTTACTAGAAAGCACATATATAAAATGCATGAAAGCACAAAATTTTACAAATGCATGAAAGCACATATATTATCCATTTTTTTACAACTGCATCAAAGCACATATAAAAACTGAATCATAGCACAAAATATCATTCACAGAATTTCATTCATAAAATTTCACTAAGTTGCTAGAAAGCACATATATAAAATGCATGAAAGCACAAAATTTTACAAATGTGGCAAACAGGCTAGTGATGTAGTTTATCTGGCATAAAATTTTACAAATGCATGAAAGCACATATATTAAAGTTATATAATCTGAATAAAGATATACAATTTTAAAAAATCAGAAATGACAATAAATCAAACACAAATACATTACACACAAACATAAACTTTTTGACAACTAAAATGTGAATTTGTTCTACTAGATTAAACTTGGCATTTTGAAACATGAGTTGCATCACAATATAAAAAAACTGGATTGAACAACTAAATTACTATAGTTTAAAACAAAGTGTGTTTTAAAACAACAATATTAAGCAACCAAATAACTGCATCAAAAACCCAGTAAACTGTATCACAATATAAAAATAACCGCATTAAACAACCAACCAAATACAAAGAATTTTCACGCATAGCATACCTACGCTTATTCATCCTAATACATGATAACTTAGCACCTGCTACATCACAGTTCAAAACCAATTGCATAGTTCATACAACCACCTAAGCAATCATATTTCGACATATAATTCCGCCTACACATGACCTAATCAAACCTTATACACCACTTCACGTAACCAAATCGAGTCTTATATTATACAAACGAGTACTTACTGCATTACTTCATGACATAAACTGCATCAAGCACATAAACACATAAACAAACAGACACTTTTCGACACCTAAAACACAATGAGTGTATCCTAATATGACCTTATACTTTATAACATAAACTGCATCAAGCACATAAACACATAAACAAACAGACACTTTTTGACACCTAAAACACAATGAGTGTATCCTAATATGACCTTATACTTTACATACAAGTACTTACTACATTACTACAATGTAAAGTATAAGGTCATATTAGGATACACTTATTGTGTTTTAGGTGTCGAAAAGTGTCTGTTTGTTTATGTGTTTATGTGCTTGATGCATTTTATGTCATGAAGTAATGCAGTAAGTACTCGTTTGTATAATACAAGTACTTACTACATTAATACATTACAAAAACTGCATCAAATAAACAAACATATACACTCTTTTTATAACTAAACCACACTACGAGTAACCAAATCTAACTTTATATTGTACAAACGAGTACTACTGTATTACGTCATGACAACCACTATGTCAAGTACACAAGCAAACATGCACTTTTCGACACCTAAAACACAATGAATGTATCCTAAACTAACCTTATACTTCACATACAAGTACTTGTTGCATTACTTCATTACAAAAACTACATTAAAAAAATACATATATGATATTTCATACACAGAGGAGTTCATGGTACCTAAAAACTGAAAAAATTAAAAACCATCACATTTTTAGTGTATCCATTACAGTAATTTCAGTGGTTCGAGCCTTAAGCAATACTCATCACACGAGGTGTTTGATACTGAGTAACATAGTCATGCCTTAGCAGTGGGAGTTCTCTAGCTTTTTAAACAAAGCTCAAACCTGATTGATAGACTATAACCATGCTCTTAACAAATGAAGACCCGTTATACACAGGTTTACATCGTATCATATTATCATGGAACCTCATGAGACTGGCTACGGATCATATGCTAGTTTAATTCTACTTCGTAGACGAGAACAGATGTATGGTTGACGTTTACCAATTCTAACCATCATCTAATACACCAGAACAAGTTTCTAATAGCCAGAACTAAACATTCCATCTCAAGCAAACATAATGTTTAAAATGCAGTAAATCTAATTGAAACATGCATCTAATTCAAGGCTGTAAAATGTACAATGTTTAACTAGATTCAGCCACTAAACTTAGCCATACATATCAGCGACCTTGACTAAACAAATCGTCTTTCGGTTCAGATTAATCGACCAGATGACAAAAAGTTTAATACAAAAAATTTCACTCACAAATTTTTCTAACGTTGCTACAAAACACATATTTACGATTAATCGGTTCAGATTAATCGTATAACTACATTAAAGTTATACGATCTGAATAAAGTTATACAATCTTAAAAAATCGTAAGCCGCTGCAAGCCCGCAGCAAGCCCGATGCAAGCCCGATGCAAGCCCGCTGCAAGCCCGCTGCAAGCCCGCAGCAAGCACGCAGCAAGCACGCAGCAAGCACGCAGCAAGCACGCAGCAAGCCTGCAGCAAGCACGCAGCAAGCCTGCAGCAAGCCCTCATCAAGCCCGCATCAAGCCTGCATCAAGACTGCAGCAAGACCATATAAAAACTAATTGCAAAACATTGCATAACTAGTACACTTAACATAATTTAGCCAACATATATCATACAAATACTTCATAACAGTCTACCATATAAAAACTAATTGCAAAATAAATATAAATCATAGATCAATTTTTAAAAAATCACTTACTAGATGATATAGTTATCGAGTTTTCTGGCGACTTTTCTTTATGATTCCCATAAAATACTTTTTTTTTCAACCACAGTCTAGCACTTTTTCTTTTTACTAAATCAATTAAATTAAAATTTGTATAAGTATTTAATAAACATAAAATAAAAAATAAAAATAATTAGGGTTTTCAATAATATTTACCTGAGGGAGAAAAATCCTTCAAATTCGTCCTCACCATTTCTAACCACTACCAACCAATTGTCTCCTGCATCAATCCATTACATCAACTGCATCAAGGACAAAGACATTTTTAGACAGTTAAAACACTCGTTTAACCTTATCTAATAATAATACCAAAACAAGTGCGTACTGCATCAATTAATTACTTTAACTACATCGAGGACAAAGTCATTTTTAGACAACTAATACACTTTGAGTGTAACCTAATCTAATTTTTTAACACCACAAACAAGTACCTATTGCATCAATTCATTACATCAACTGCATCAAGGTCAAAGACATTTTTACACAGCTAAAACACTTCGAGTGTAACCCAATCTAATATTTTATACCCAAACAAGTGCCTACTGCATCAAATTATTACACTAACTGCATCGAGTACAAAGACATTTTTAGACAGCTAAAACACTTCTAGTGTATCCTAATCTAATTTTTTATACCAGAAACAAGTGTCTATTGCATCATTTCATTACGTCAACTACATCGTGCACAAAGACATTTTTATACAACTAAAACCCTCAGGGTGTAACCTAATCTAATATGCTAAACAACTGCAAAATGTTCAAACAAATAAGCTCAAATAAATTGCAAAATGTTCATTGACTCATTTACAAAACGTCATTCATAGAACATGATAACAACAAATATGGAACCAGGTCATATCAAATCATCTAACATCTGATAACAACAAATTTCATTCCTAAAATCTCATAAACCACAATAACTGCATCAATGTTTTTAGAATACATAAAGTAAGTGTTGCATCAATACCAAACTATCCTAAGACTTAACAGTTCATATAAAAACTAATCCTAAAACATCATATTAAAACCGCATCAGTGTCTAATATTAAATACTATATATAAACATTTAAACTACCAGATTGGAACCAGGTCATATCAAATCATTTCACATCTGATAACGACCAATTTCATTCACAAAACTTCATTCCTAAAATCTCATATGCAGATCCTGATAGCAACCAATTTCATTCACAAAACCTCATATAGAAAATAACATTAAACTTGATAATACCGAATTCACTAACGTTGCTACAAAGCACATATATGTCATAGCAAAAAAAAAGTAGCATAATAACTAAAATAGAAAAAAAAATGTTGCATCAATTTTATACAAAAAAAAATGCATCAATTCATTATTTTTTTTTAACTATTATAACCTCATAAACAACAATAACTACATCAATGTTTTTAAAATACATAAAGTAAGTGCATCATATCCATTTTACTAACATTTCATTCACAAAATTTCACTAACATTGCTACAAAACACATATAAAAACTGCATCAAAGCACATATAAAAACTGCATCAAAGCACATATAAAAACTGCATCAAAGCACAAAATTTAATTCACAAAATTTCACTAACGTTGCTACAAAACACATATAAAAACTGCATCAATGTATAATATTAGCTGCATCAAATTGATATTTCAGATAAATAAAAACAAACATCATCACACAAACTTATCTAACCTTAGAATGCACAAAATATATTCTGTTAACTACCAACTTCACATCTGATAACGACCAATTTCATTCACAATCATTTCATAATGCACAACATATATTCTCATAATGCACAAAATCATTTCACATCTGATAAAGACCAATTTCATTCACAAAACTTCATTCAAAAAATTTCACAAATGTTGCTATAAAGCACATATAAACACTGCATTAAAGCACATATAAAAACTGCATCAAATCATAAAACTTCATTCACAAAATTTCACTAACGTTACTACAAAGCAGATATAAAAACTGCATCAAAGCACAAAATTTCATTCACAAAATTTCACTAACGTTGCTACAAAGCACTTATAAAAACTGCATCAAAGCACATATAAAAACTGCATCAAAGCACAAAATTTCATTCACAAAATTTCACTAACGTTGCTACAAAGCATATACATGTCATAGCAGAAAATAGTAGCATAATAACTAAAATAGAAAAAAAGTGTTGCATCAATTTTATACAAAAAATGCATCAATTCATTATTTTTTAACTATTCAACCATCATAAACCACAATAACTGCATTAATGTTCTACAATACATAAACTAAGTGCTGCATCATATCCATATTCTGAGTTTGATTAAGAAATAATATATAATAGTGTGTTTAGGACAGTTCCACACAAGGTGTTTAGTACAGTCACTGCAAGCCCGCTGCAAGCCGGCTGCAAGCCCGCTACAAGCCCGCAGCAAGCCCGCAGCAAGCCCGCTGCAAGCCCGCAGCAAGCCCGCAGCAAGCCCGCAGCAAGCCCGCTGCAAGCCCGCAGCAAGCCCGCATCAAGCCCGCATCAAGCCCGTTGCAAGCTCGCATCAAGCCCGCTGCAAGCCCGCTGCAAGCCCGCTGCAAGCCCGCAGCAAGCCCGCTGCAAGCCCGCAGCAAGCCCGCTGCAAGCCCGCATCAAGCTCGCAAAAAGCATGTTGTCTTAAACACACTAGTGTGCAACTGTCCTAAACAAACTTTTATCTATTATTTCTAAAAATGTTCTAAACATCACGGCCTAAAACTAAGTGCATCAAAGTCTAAAACTAGTACACGTAACATAATTTAGCCCACACGTAATATATACATACTGCATCACAGTCTAAGATGTAAAAACTAAGTGCAAAATATATATAAATAATAGATCAATTTAATTAAAATCACATACTAGATGATATATTTATCGAGTTTTCTGGCGATATTTCTCTCCACCACTAGCCACCGCTTACCCACCACTCGAAGCCACTTCTCCAATTATCGTCGCGTCATCACCACCACTAGCAACAGCATAAAACATACATTAAATCAATGTATTAATAAATAAAATCAATTACAAAATCAATCTATTATTAAATCTAATATAAAATCAAAAATTTAACAAATCTATTAAAATAGATGGAATATAAAATCACTTACACTGATGGATTTGAAGATTTGATAATATGATGAATAGAAGATTTGATGATTTGATCTATTATTTGCTCGATTAAAATGATTTAACAAATTAGGGTTTGGTGCGTTTTTTTTGTTGTGTGTGTTTTTTTGAGACGGAAATGAAAACAACCTAAGAACGAGGTAACAGCTGGGGGTTTTTACCCTAAAATAAGGAGGAAGTTGTTAGGGGGTGGAAATGACCGATTTCCCTCAAACTTTCCAGGAAATTACATAAGTGCCACTCCGCTTTTTTATGATTAAAATCAAATCCAAGGGCCCATATTCCTTCCTAGACTTTTTATTTTAAGGGCCTTTCTATTGTATCCCCACCCTATATATATATATATATATATATATATATATATATATATATATATATATATATATATATATATATATATATATATATATATATATATATAACTTGCCTTCAAAAGTAAAAAAAACCCTAAAAAACATCAACGGCGGCAGAATTTTCTTTTCCTCTTCACGATACGATTTTCTATCCTATTAATCTCTAAATCTTATAACAATGTTGGTTTCTCGATTAATCTTTGATTAATCTAGAGTTAACATAGTTGTTATTTGGTTGACAGATTTTCTAGGGTTCTATAATCGTTTCTTTTTTGGTTATTCTGCTGCGTTTTTGTGGTGCTTTGTTTTTCATCTTGGTCGGTTCGTGAGTCCTTTATGTATTGGATCCCTATTGTTTACCTTCACGATTGTATTCATGTGTGATGTTTCTTTGTCATGGCTATTAGGGTTTGGGTTTGTTTCGTTTACGGTTAGGGTTTGGAGTCAATTTAATGGTCGGCTGACCTTTTAATTGGTCGGCTGACCCTTACCTTTTGGTCGGCTGACATTTGAAGTAGTGGTCGGCTGACATTAAAAGTTAGGTTCAATTTATTATTAAATTGTGATCTTGTGATACAATTGATTATTAAGTATTTCGTGTGAATTAAAGTGGTTCGATTGAATATTGTGTTACAAGTTATAATAAATTGTAGGTTTCACGTTGGTCTATCGTTTGATTTTCTGTGTCGCGTTTTAATCGTTTGTAGGGTTTGGTTTTGTGTCGATTTGTTGAAGCTATGGTGGATTCGAGCAATGTAAGTGATAAACCATTGTTTACAGGTTGGAATGATGTGGTTATGGTGTCTAATCTTAAGGTTTTAGTAACATTAGAGGAGATAACTAATTTGTTTTCAATTCCTTTGAATACTGTGCGTGACATTGAAGTGTTTGCAAATGGTGTTAAGGCAAACAAATTTCCTAAATGGTCTACTTTACCTAAGGAGACCACTATGCTTTATTATGAAGTTTTGTGTGAACGCCATAAGGATCTAACTAGCAGCACTTCTTCACTCAGTTCAGGTGGTTCGAGTGTGCACTATGCACAAATGGCTAAGGAAACAGATGACCCTATTACAAATGTTTCCTCTTCTTGTGGTGTATCTTTGGACCTTGCAGCTAAGGCTGCAACCATTAATGGTTTGCAACCGTGTAATCTACATGAGGTTTTGAAATTATTTGGTGTAACGACGCGCACGGTTGGTGATGCGGGTGAATTTATGCATGAATTAAGAATGAAGAAACATCCTTTTGTGGGAATTGATCTCACATGACCGTGCTAAAGAAATTCTGGAGTTACTTTGCAAATTTGAAGCTGATATGGTTACGTCTACTAATGGAGGTATTAATGCAGTCTCTTCTTCATGCAGTCTCTTCTTCGTTTAATTCTGAAAATGTCTGTGAATGGGTTAATATCTCTATTCCTAGGAAGGTCGTTGAAAAGGTAAATACTCGATACCACAACACCTTATATGGTTACTTTCTTGGTAAAAGGATTGCATTTCCTGTGGTTGAGTATTTTGCTAAGAATAACTGGGCAAAACATGGTCTTAAGCGTATCATGATGAATGAGAAAGGTTTTTTCTTTTTTCAATTTAGGTCTAGTGAGGGTCTTAATGCGGTTCTGGAAGGTGGTCCGTGGATGGTTCGTAATTCACCAATTTTTATGAAAACGAATCTTCTAAAGGAGGAATTAACTCGTATTCCGGTATGGGTTAAGTTTCATGATGTCTCGCTACAGGTATTTGAAGAGGAAGGTATTAGTTTAATTGCTTCGTTTCTTGGTAAGCTTATTATGATGGATAATTATACTGATAATATGTGCAAAGAGTCTTGGGGTCGTTGTAGTTTTGCTCGTTGTCTTATTGAGATGAATGCTGATTCGGAGTTTATAGATAACGTTACTATTGGTGTCCCTGATCTTGAAGGCTCTGGTTATACTAAGGAATTAATTCGTGTTGAATACGAATGGAAACCGCCTAGATGTCATACTTGTAATATTTTTGGTCATTCCTTTGATTCTTGTCCAACAAATGTTAAACCTAAAACGGTTGAAAATGTGCCAACTCGTGTTGATAATGATGGATTCCAACAAGTGCAAAGCAAGAGGAAGAAGTACAAAGCTAATTTAGGGAATCAAGTTCCGAGAGGTGTTCCATTGAGCAAGGGTTCCAAACAGGTAAGACGGTTGTTTTTCGTCCAAAAACTCACTTGGATACTACAAGTACGAGTGGTGATAATAGTAGTAAGTTGAATACAAAATCTGGTCAGTTGCAGCAGTCTAGCAATCCTAATGGTCCGAACAAGGGTAAAGCTTAAATGAGCAGTGTTTCTACATCTAATAAATTTTCATCTTTGTCCATGCCTGGTATTGATGAAGGGGTTCAAGTAAGCGAGGAAGATAATGAGGAGGGAGTCGAGGTCGTCTTTGATGAATCGGTGAATCTTCTCAACACTAATTTTGGGGCAAGCACTCCTACTGGCTGATCCCATGTTGATATTTTATTATGTTCCTCGTAACTTTATGTTATCGTCTTGGTTTTTGTCTAGTTTATATATTTCCAGTATTCTAGACTAGTTAATGTTTATGGCATGTCATAAACATTTTGTTTAACAAGCTGCCAGTAGCTTGCGGTTAATGTGGCATTTCAGCCACATTCCTTGTACTTCAACGCTTTTTTGGTTCTATTTACCGGGGTCATTGTTACCCTTTTACCAAAATATATATATATATATATATATATATATATATATATATATATATATATATATATATATATATATATATATATATATATATATATATATATATATATATATATATATATATATATATATATATATATATATATATATATTATATATATATATATATATATATATATATATATATATATATATATATATATGTATATATATATATATATATATATATATATATATATATATATATATATATATATATATATATATATATATATATATATATATATATATATATATATATATATATATATATATATATATATATATATATACATATATATATATATATATATATAATATATATATATATATATATATATATATATATATATATATATATATATATATATATATATATATATATATATATATATATATACATATAATATATATATATATATATATATATATACATATATATATATATATATATATATATATATATATATATATATATATATATATATACATATATACTATATATATATATATATATATATACATATATATATATATATATACATATATATATATATACATATATATATATATATATACATATATATATATATATATATATACATATATATATATATACATATATATATACATATATATATATATATATATACATATATATATATATATATATACATATATATATATATATATATATATATATATATATATATATATATATATATATATATATATATATATATATATATATATATATATATATATATTATATATATATATATATATATATATATATATATATATATATATACATATATATATATATATATATATATATATATATATATATATATATGTATACAGATATATATATACATATATATATATATATATATATATATATATATATATATATATATATATAATATATATATATATATATATATATATATATATATATATATATATATATATATATATATATATATATATATTATATATATATATATATATATATATATATATATATATATATATATATATATATATATATATATATATATATATATATTATATATATATATATATATATATATATATATATATATATATATATATATATATATTATATATATATATATATATATATATATATATAAATATATAGGGTAGGGATACACTAAAAAGTCCCTTAAAATAAAAAGTCTAGGAAGGATTATAGGAGTGACATGTGTCACTTAGCCACATCATCACGCCACATAACCATGACACCTCAACACCTAAAAAATTTCGAATTTAAAAAAAAATATTTTAGTAATTTTGTTTTAGGAAAAAAAATTTTCGAAAAAAAATTTTTCGAAATTTTTTTTTTAAAAAAAAAATTTTTCAAAATTTTTTCCGAAAATTTTTTTCGGAATTTTTTTTCGAAATCTAAAAAAAAAAAAAAAATAATTTACTGCATCACAGTTATATGTTTGATGCATCAACTTAATAAGTTAATGCATCATATAATTAGTTACTGCATTAAGTTCAGTGATGTAATATAATGCAGTAACTTATTACTGTGATGCATTAACTTATTAGCATGATGCATCAAATATATAAAATTGCGATGCAATAGATTATCTTTATTTTATTTAAACTTTTTAAAAAATAATCTACTGCATCACAGTTATATGTTTGATGCATCAACTTAAAAAGTTAATGCATCACTGTAATTAGTTACTGCATTAAGTTCGGTGATGAACTATAATGCAGTAACTTATTACTGCGATGCATAACTTATTAACATGATGAATCAAAATATATAATCGCGATGCAGTATATTATCTTTTGTTTTATTTAAAAATTTTTAAAAAAAAGTGAAATATTTTTTTTCGAAAAAAAATATCGAAATTTTTTTTCGAAAAAAAATTTCAAAAAAATTTCGAAATTTTTATTTCGAAAAAAAAATTCGAAATTTTTTTTTTCGAAAAATTTTTTTTTGAAAAAAAATTTTCAAAATTTTTTTAAAAAAAAAATTCGAATTTTTTAAAATAATGAGGTGTCATCATTATGTGGCATGGTGATATGGCATAGTGACACATGTCACTCTCACAATCCTTCCTATACTTTTTATTTTAAGACCCCTTCTCATTTTACCCCATTCCTATATAGAGGTGGGATAAATTGAGAAGGGTTGTTAAAATAAAAAGGCTAGGAAGGCCTCCTATGCTGACACCTGTCCAACCCCCGCCGACTCTTTATTTTATATAGCTAGGGGTATTTTCGTCCTTTTCCCATTAAAGGTATATAACCTCCTTTTATCTCCGTCATTTTCTTTCTTCTGCTTACATCGCCTTTAACATAGTTCTTATATCCCTTCATCGGCAACCACTTTTCACCATCGTTTTTCACCACCGTTCCAACTACCACTACCGCCTTATCTGCCATAGTTAACCACTGTAGCTTCACACCATTCAATCGTTAACAATCGATCAATGAATATGTCGATTGACATCAATCAACAATCGCAATCACTGCTTAACATTATTGAATAATCGTCAACGGATAATTCATCTTTAATGGATATTAAGTAATAACAGTAAGATCTTAATTTTTTATTTTCAATTTCTTTTGTTATCTTACTTATTTTAACTCGAATGATATCTTACTCTATTGTGACTTAATCGGTAATTTAGTGAATAATAACTTATTATTACTTGATTTTTTTGCTTATATTTAAATTCAATTCAAAGATATAGTGAGATTTGTTATCCAAAGCTGAAAGTATGGATTTTTGTTGATTTTTCTAATTATTACTATCATACAATTTTGGCTATATTGATCTTCAGTTTCATATATGTGTGTTATATTCAAAAATTTAATCT
The DNA here is from genome assembly GCA_025667525.1 of Glebionis coronaria. Lineage (NCBI taxonomy): Eukaryota > Viridiplantae > Streptophyta > Magnoliopsida > Asterales > Asteraceae > Glebionis > Glebionis coronaria. The sequence continues at coordinate 47,604 of JANFOE010000394.1, forward strand.
AACTACATCATGTTCTTTTATATTCAAAAAGAAAATGGGGAAAAAAGATACAATACGTTATTATGAAAGATGCAAACAAGGTGTTTGATAAAATGCCTAATCGAGATTTTGAAGCTGTGATGCACCGATTTTACTCTATGTTGCATAAACTGTTAATCTGTCATTATTTCAGTGGAGAACTCTTGTACGCGTAGCTATATGTGTGATGCAGCTTCTCTAGAAATTCTTATGCAGTAGATTTTTTTTTTGTGGCAAATATGCATCCAAAAAGGTTTTTTTTACTTAAAGTGAAGAGTATATTCTATGTGTGTGTGTAGTATCCAATGACGAAATAAGACTTATTGCATATTTTCAGTGTATTGAAGTGTGGTGTCCAATGACGAAAGAGTTCTTTGCTGAATATTTGAAGAAGGCAAATTCCAAAAGAAACAGGTAGATAATGGATTAGTTAATGGTTATGTTCTTTTGAATGTGTTGTGTGTATGAGAGAACCTTTTATGCATTATATGCGATCAAAACTGAAACTGCGATCAACATATATCCAAATGCATGTAGTCGGGATTTGGATCTGAACGATGACGTTGATGATAATACTAGAAAAGTGGGTGCCACAACAGATGGCGGTGTTGTGCCACTGCCACTACCACCACCATGATAAGAACCTAAAGAAGCAGCAAATTATCATCAGGTTAAGCGTCCTTAGAATTTATGTAGTCTGATTAAGATTAGTTGGTTTTGGTTCTGAATTACAAAATTGCTATGATTGGGCAGCGATGCTTAAGAATTCTTTCTTGGTAATATTAAGTCTGAACTTTCCATTTCTACTATGAAGTTCCATAGAAGATGCAATTATTTCTATACTAGTGTTTGCCTTAAATTTTTTAATGAGTGGGATTGATTTCTAGTTAGGATTTTGAGGGTGAGGTTTTTCATCTTATAAGCTTTTTCTTTATTTGTAGGCATTGTACAAGACAAGAAATCCCTGAGGCTTCTCGTTTTATATGTCTTGATGATTATGTTGGGTATAAGCTTAGAATGTTTCCATGCCGCCATAGTAAGTCTCCTTGATTTATGAAAAGGTAGTGTGATTACAAGAACAAGTGTTACAATAATGATCTAAATTTTTTAATATCACAATCGCAAAGATTGTGAACACATGTGCGCGTTAAGCATTCAGTCTCTTGCTTGCAGCGTGATTGCAGCGGGGATAGGTCAAACATTTGTAAGCCACAATGAAAGTACCACAAAGGTGGTTGGTTTTTGCAGCAACCAAACACCTTTGATGCAGCAACTAAGCGACTTTGATGCAGCAACAAAGCGCCTTTGATGCAGAAACAAAGCGACTTTGATGCAGCAACAAAGCGCCTTTGATGCATCAACAAAGCGCCTTTGATGCAACAACAAAGCGCCTCAAATGCAGAACAAAACGCGCCTTTCTACAACAACCAAACACCTTTCTAGAGTTATCTTGTGAGTAGCTTCTGAACATGTCATATTATTATGTAAGTTAACTTATATGTACTTGAGCTCATATACTGATGCAAATATTTTATTGTAGGTGGGTAATTCAGACTTAAAGTTGGTTGATGCAGTTATGCTTTATTCTATCTCATCAGACATGCGTGAAAGACCATCGATTTTTGGATCACTAATAACAGTGTGTAGTGTGTCGTGTGTAGTGTGTAGTGACATTAGACTGAATTTGCTAGCTTTTAGTCATTAATTATTGATTGTGGTATGATCTTATGCCCTACAGCTATTTTGTAATAATGTGATGCACTAAAGAATTATTATGATGTATGAAAACACTGAGAAGCATCGGGATTTATACCATTGTGATGTGATGCAATAAATTAGCAATTATGATGCAGTAAAATAACATTGTCATTTAATAGTATGATATACCTTGTGCTGTAGTAACATTTAAATTATGATGCAGTAATACTTAAATTATGATGAAGTAAAATATATTGGATTCCTTAATGGATTCTTCACTCATCTTACACCTTCAAAGTCTAGTTTCCATATTTGCTTTGATTTTTTACAACTATGATTTGTAAACATAGGAAACAATGTAATTTTTAGTCCAAATAAGGCTGGAAACGAGCTCTTGTAGTATACTGGATGAAACATTTTTTAAGTTTGTTATTTAAAATGGCCCCTCTTTTTTAACTGCAAATCCATAAAGATAAATGAAAACACTATTATAACAAGAGTGATGTTGCATGATATTGGGCTAGTTGTAGTTGAATTAGTGTTGATGCATTGCATTAGACAAGAAATAATCTCAACATACTGGTTACTTAGATTGAAATATCAACCCAACTCAGACTGATTAACAAGCTAAACAATCATCTTTAATTAGGCTAGCATATTAGCTTAAGTAAACACACGAATCTTGTACATGATCATCGTGTTACCATATATCGAAACAAGAAATAAAATATATCAAAGAGATGACAGCTTTCTCCTAACTAGACAAGAACGAAAAAGACAAAAGGTACAACTGCATCGAAAGTATAGTTGTAAAAAATGGTATTTGAAAGTATAGTTGTAGCACATCGTCCTTAAGTTAACTTTCAATTGTTCCTTTTCAACTAAAGATCAGTTGTTACTAATCTTGATTCGGAAGTCCATGGATCCGCCATCAGCTTAATCTTTTTAGTTGTTTCAAATTTGTATGACTTTTGCATCTTTTGCTCAGTGCACAAGATTTAATAAATATTTCATGACCCCTTGATCCAATCCTGAATCAAATATTCCAGAAAACAACATCTAAATAATTAAGTTACAAGATCATTCTTTTCCCACATTTTATAACAAGTTGGGCAACTGAATGATATAGGTTCAGAACTATATATTTAGCAAATATCAATACACGTTCGCCCACCTGCACTTTAGGCCCACTGCTCTAGAACCTGAGGACAGGGACAAATAGGGCGAAACAATCTGCATGGAAAAGATCTGCATTTAATGTTACATTTTCTATGTACTTGCTTGATGCAAGCGATGCCTCAACCTGAAATGAAAGCACCATAAAAATTAAAAAAAGAGTATCCGCAATCAAATAACCTATATATGAGTCAACATGAGCAATGCAATGATACAAATCTTCTTCTCACATCAATGTCTTACCATCTTTCGTAAATCATTCTCGGTAGTTTACTTTTTTCGTAAAAATAAAAAAAGAGTATCCGCAGTCAAATAACCGTAAACTGCATTAGTTCAATACAAACACTGCATTAAAGTTATACAATCACACGCATACAAACACACAATTTCATAAAACTATTTGAATCTGCTCGTGTCTAATCCTAGTCTCAGAAACGATAGGCAACATAAACTGCATTAGTTCAATACAAACACTGCATTAAGGTTTTACATATGCGTGCACAAAAAAAATGTCATACAACTAAATAAATCTCCCCGTATCTTATTATATTCTCAGGCCCGATATAGGCAGTCCTAAACTGCATTACTTCAATACAAACACCGCCTTAAGGTAATACAATCGCGTGTACACAAACACACGATTTCATACAACAAAATGAATCTGCCAGTGTCTAATCCTTGTCTCAGGCCTGATAGGCAACCGTAAACTGCATTAATTCAATACAAACACAACATCACGTTTATCCTAGTATCGGGACCGATATGAAAAAATAAACTGCATTACTTCTTTACAAAGAGTGCATTAAGGTTACACAAACGCACAGACACAAACACACAATTTCATACTATCCCCAAATTCATCAGCCCGTATTACATCCGAGACTCGCGCGCGATAGGCAACACTAAACTGCATTACCTAGATGCCCTACATGTAGTATTTTTGGTCATACGGCTGAAACTTGTCCAAAACGTGTTATTCCCAAAGTGGCACCTACTGTTGTACAGGAACAAGATGATGGATTTCAACAAGTCAGGAGTAGAAAGCGTAATAATAAAGGTAAGCAAGGAAGTCAGATTCCGAGAGGAGTTCCTTTGAGCAAGGGCTTCCAGGTTGGTAATCCTTTTCACTTTGTTCCAAAGACAATCAATGCTGATAATCCACCCAAATCAAGTACGAATCCTAATCCTAACCGTTATAAAAACAGTGGTGATTCTGGAAATGTTTCTATCCCTGGTAGTTCTAATAGAGGTAAATCTGTTGCGAATGTTTCTACTTCCAATTCTTTTGAGAATCTACCAGATGAAACAGGTGATCAGGTTGAAGATGATGATGATGATGAGGAGATTGAAAATGTTTATGATGAAACTGTTAATCTTCTCAACTATCAAACAGGGGCAAGCACTCCTGATGCGACTGTTTTAAATGTTTAGTATAGCCTCGTGGAACATACGGGGTTTGAACCAATCCCCTAAACGAAAAGAGGTTCGTCAGGTTGTTAATGAAAACAATCTGAGTGTGTGTGCTATCTTGGAGTCCCATGTTGATACCTCAGGTGTTTATGATATGTGTCGTAAGATTTTTAGTAGATGGAAGTGGACTTCTAATGGTGGTTTGTGTTCTAAAGGGACACGTATTATTCCTGGCTGGAATGATGATAATGTGGATATTATGGTGTTGTCCCAAACAAGACAAGTTATGCATTGTCAGATCAATCCCGTGTGGATAACCGTACTTTGTTTTGCTCTTTTGTTTATGCAGATAACTACTATATTGATCGGCGTGTTCTTTGGACTAATTTGATCTTTCATGCTAATTTTATGCGTGATAAACCATGGGTTGTTTTGGGTGATTTCAATGCTGCTCTTAATCTTGAAGATCACTCAAATGGTGGTTATTCTCCTAATATTGCCATGCGGGAATTTAAGGAGTGTGTTAATCTTATGGAAGTTATGGATGTTAATGCTACTGGTCTTCATTTCACTTGGAATGAGAAACCCCAAGGAGATGATGGTATTCTTAAAAATATTGATCGCATTATGTCTAACATTAAGTTTCTTGATGAGTTTCCAGGATGTTTTGTTATTTTCCAACCTTATAGGATTTCTGACCATTCTCCTTGTGTGTTACGGATCCCTTCTGTTAGCAGGCCCAAGCCTAAACCGTTTAAATTCTTTAACTTTCTTGTGCATAAGGAGGGTTTTCATGATGTTGTTGCTAACGGATGGATGGCTGAGTTTAATGGTTGTGCTATGTTCAAGCTTGTTAAAAGGTTAAAAGGGTTAAAGGCCCCGTTACGTAAGTTACTGTTTGAACAAGGTAACCTTCATGATCGTGTCAACAAGATTCGTGTGGAATTAGATGCTGCACAGCAAGCTCTTGATTTGGACCCATCAAATGTTTTGCTGAAAGAAGATCATGCTCATTATGTATTTGCTTTCAAAGAAGCTGTGCTTGATGAGGAACGTTTTCTTCGGCAGAAATCTAATATTGAATGGCTTGATGCAGGTGACTCTAACACTGCTTACTTTCATAATTCGGTAAAGAGTGGGGTTGCTCGTAATCGCATTGAAATGGTTCGTGATTCTCTTAATGTTCTTTATGAGGGAGGTGTTGTGCCTAGTGCTTTTGTTGCTCATTATGAGCAATTTCTTGGTCAATCAAGTGATTCAGCCCCTGGGCCGGATGGTTTTACTGCTGCTTTCTTTATGAAGTCTTGGGATATTGTGGGTGCTGATTTTACTTGTGCTATTCGGGAGTTTTTCTCTAATGGAAAACTACTTAAAGAGGTTAATCATACCATTATAGCTCTTATCCCTAAGGTTACTGTTCCTGACAAGATTACTGATTATCGCCCTATCTCTTGTTGTAATGTTATCTTTAAATGTATTAGCAAGATTATTGCTAACCGTATTAAAGGGGATTTGGGGGTTCTGGTTAATATTAATCAATCAGCTTTTGTTCCGGGCCGTAGGATCTCGGATAATATATTATTGACGCAGGAATTGATGAGAAACTATCACAGAAATTCGGGTCCGCCAAGATGTGCTTTTAAAGTTGATATTCAAAAGGCTTATGATACGGTGGATTGGCAGTTTCTCTGTCACACTCTGATTGGGTTTGGTTTTCATCATATAATGGTTGATTGGATTATGACATGTGTTTCTACTACGTCTTATTCGATTTGTATCAATGGTAATTTATATGGTTGGTTTCAAGGTAAGAGAGGTCTTCGACAAGGTGATCTTATCTCCGTATCTTTTCACTTTGGTTATGGAAGTTCTTTCTCTTATTATGCAGCGAAGGGTTCTTGATGCTGATGACTTTTATTTCCATCACCAGTGTGAGCAGTAACGAATTATTAATCTTTGCTTTGCAGATGATCTTTTCTTGTTTGCCAGGGGTCATTTGGGTTCTGTGCAGTTATTATGGATGCTTTGGAGGAATTTAAAATTGCTTCTGGTTTGGTTCCAAGTATCCCTAAGAGCACTGTTTTCTTCTGCAATGTTTCCACTGCTGTTAAAAGCACTATTTTACATATAATGCCTTTTCCTGAAGGCGAGTTACCTGTCCGATACCTTGGTGTTCCTCTAATCTCTTCCAAGCTTTTGTATAGGGACTGTAAGGTCCTTGTAGAAAAACTTGAGAGTAGAGTTAATGATTGGCGCAATAAATTTCTTTCTTTAGCAGGGAGACTCTAGTTAGTTCGTTCAGTCCTATCTTCTATGCATATTTACTGGGCGTCAGTTTTTATTTTACCTGTGCGGATTATTCATGATTTGGAACAGCTTATGAGAGGCTTCTTATGGTGTCAAGGTGAAATGAAGAAGGGTAAGGCTAAAGTTGCTTGGGACTCTGTCTGTACTCTATTTTATGAAGGTGGCCTTGGTATTCGTAAGCTTGCTGACTTTAATGTTACTTTAATGGTTTCTCATATTTGGTGTATATTGACTCGTTAAGATTCTTTATGGGTCAAATGGATTTATTCTTACAAGTTAAAGGATAGAAACTTTTGGGATGTTCCTTGTATTGGTGACATGAGTTGGGGCTGGAGAAAACTTCTCCAAATCAGACCACGTGTTCGTAAGTTTGTATGGTATAATATTAATAATGGTAGAGATGCTTCTATGTGGTTTGATAATTGGGCAGATTTATGTCCTTTACGGGACACCCTCACGGTACGTAATATCAATAGATCGGGGTTCTCTTTATCTAATAAGGTGAGGGATCTTATAGTTGATGGTGCTTGGCAGTGGCCGCAGGATTGGAATACTAGATTTCTGAATATTGTTTCTATACCTGTGCCTATTATTAATGATGACAAAGATGATGAGTTGCTCTGGAGGGATATTAGTGGTATTTCTTGGCCGTTTTCTGTGGCGTTAGCTTGGGATTCCATACGTGATCGAGCTATGGAAGTTAATTGGTATAAAGTTGTCTGGTTTTCTCATTGTATTCCTCGTCACTCTATTAATTTGTGGCTGGTGGTTAGAAGGAAATTGAAGACACAGGATAGGCTTAAGCAATGGGATGTTGGCCCGTTGGTGGATTTAAGCCTTCTTCGGTGTCCTTTGTGTAGTTTGATGCAGGACTCCCATGACCATCTTTTCTTTGAATGTTCTTATTCTATGCAGGGTTTGTTCTAAGGTTCGTACCTTGTGTGGTATGGATACTGTTCCCCCTCGTATTGATGATATATTAGCTCATGTTATTCCAATTTCGAATGGGAAATCATGTGTTAGCATTCTTGCTCGTCTTGTGTTGGCTGCTACTGCTTATTTTATTTGGATGGAACGTAATTCAAGACTATTCAAGAAGAAGCGGATGTCTGTTGATCAGCTATTTTAGATTCTATGTGATACTATTCGTTTGAAGTTGATTTCTTTCTGTTTCATGAAATTATCTACCAGGTCAAGTTTGCTGCTTGACAAATGGAGGGTTCCGAGCTCAAGAATTGTTCCTTGATAGGTGTGCCGGGTGAGTGTTGTACTCTTTTTTCCTTGACCAAGGTTTTTCCCACTTGGTTTTCTTTGGTAAGGTTTTTTAAGGAGGCAGACTCATTTGGATTCTTCCTGCTCCTCTAATGGTGGTGTTGGATGCTGAAGAGTGTGCGCGGTTTCATGTTCACATCTTGGTTTTTATCTAGTTTACTTTTTTCTTCTAGATTCGGTTAGGGCTTTTGATGTTTCATAGTCCTTGTTAACAAGCTGCATGTAGCTTGAGGTTAATGTGGTATCTCAGCCACATTCCTTTGTACTTAAACGCTTTTTTGGTTAATATATTTACCGGGGTAACCCATTACCAAAAAAAAACTGCATTACCTCTATACAAAGAGTGCATTAAGGTTATACAAACACATCCCAATTAATCAGCCCATATATTATCCAGATATCAGGCCCGATTGGCAACCGTAAACTGCGTTACTTCTATACAATATTTTTTGGCACCTTAAACACACCTACTGCATTACTTCATCACAAAACCGCATCAAACACATAAACGACACTCAAACATTTTTTCACCTAAAACACATTGCGTATAACCTAATCTAACCTTATATTTCGCAAACAAGTACAAACATCATTACTGTATTACTTCTTAATAACAACTGCATCAAGCACACAAACACGTTTAGTTACCTAAAACATACCGAGTGTAACTTAACCTAGCCTTATGTTCCACAAACAAGTATCTATTGCATTATTTCATTACAACAACTGCATCAAAGCACAAAAACACCCATACAGAAACACGTTTTGACACCTAAAACACGCTAAGTGCAACCTAATCTAGCCTAATGCTCCACAAACAAGTACTTATTGCATTACTTAATTACAACAACTACATCAAACACAAAATACACACAACTACACATTTTAACACGTGAAGGACACTTAGGGTAACCTAATCTAGTCTTATATGACACAAACAAGTACCTGCTGCATTACTTCATTACAAGAGTTGCATCAAACACGTAAACCACTCACAAAAAAATTTCGACACCTTAAACACATTGCGTGTAACCTAATCTAACCTTACCGCATTACTTAATTACAACAACTGCATCAAGGACAAATACACGCACCTACACATTCAAACACCTGAAAGTCACATGGGCGGGTAACCTAATCTAGACATATATGCCGTGAAATAGAAGTTATTGCATCACTTTACCCAAACTCGCCTAACCTCATATATCACTAACATGTATCTACTGCATCATATCATTACACTAACTGAATCAAGCATACAAATATATTTATGCTATCATACAAACTACATTACCTTAATTCAAAAACATATGTGACAACTCAACACCTACTGCATTATAATTCATATCTAAGTGCATCGTCCATACATCCAAGCTAGAAAACACATTTCTACACATGATGAAACCTACACAAAAGCGTTGCATTAAAGAAACTAGTGTTCAAAATTAGTACTTACTGCATCAAAATTTCAAAACAACTGCATCATATAGTAAATATAGTGCATCACAATTATAAAGTCTCATTGAGTTATTTTATCAATCACCTTATATACAACTTTCCTGTACACATTTTATATCTATATTTTCTACATTTTTCGAGATCTAGAATCAAAGGTGATGTAATTTCAATCAAGCTTGCAATCTAACATACTTATATCAATACCTTATGAGGCTACACAAAATTTGGTTAGTAGATCAACTTACATCGAGGTTCATAACGATTTCGATTCGTCTTCAACAACGTACTGATGTAGTATCGGTTGATTAGATCATGTTCTATTAGTTTGTATAATTTAGTGTGTGAAATTTCAGAGAGAAACTGTGTGAAAATTTGGTAAAAAATGATGCAGACCTGGGTATTATACTTATGAGGAACGAGGATGTTTAATCAGTTACGGGGATTCGATGATTTTCTGGATTCGATCGATTGACAGCGACTAATAGATCTAGGGTTTGGTACTGCGTGTTTTGTGTGTGTAATTTTGGAGAGAAATAAAAAAATCAACGTTAAAAACAGGTACTATGATGTGGTCGCTTTATTAACTGTAAATGAGAGACGGAAGTGGTTGGGGTGTTAATATACCCATGTGCCCCTAAAGTTTCAGTTAATTACAATACTGCCACGTCGCTTTTTTTTGTATTAAAGTTTAATCCAAGTGCTGAGATTGCTTCCTATACTTTTTATTTCAAGGGCCTTTTTATTGTAATATATATATATATATATATATATATATATATATATATATATATATATATATATATATATATATATATATATATATATATATATATATATATATATATATATATATATATATATATATATATATATATATATATATATATATATATATATATATATATATATATATATATATATATATATATATATATATATATATATATATAGACTAGTTGCAAAACCCGCCCGATGGACGGGTATGACTTTTAAGTATTGTTTACATTATTTAATTATGTATGAATATTTACAATTTTTACTTCGGTAAGTATTAGTGTTTAAAAGATTTTATATAAATTTTAAGGCGTGTTTGCCTTGTGAGGGTATAATTTATACTTAAGTGAAGGTATATAGTTATCACGATCTAAATTCTTTTACACATTTTTATAAGTGGATAATTAATTTGAGACAAACGAAAATAAAAAATATGGACTATAATTTTGAGTCAAAGATAATAACAGACAGTGAATAACAAACTATTACATTATCAATAAGTTGTTTGCATATTAGATACTTAGATTAAGCATTTGCATCTAATATCAAATCTCTTATATATATGACAAATCTCTTATATATATGACTTCTTAACATAATATATAGTATTGATAATGGACATAAAAAACGTGTATATCAATAGCCATGTTGTCAATAACCATCATGGCCGTTGTCTTTAATAGGGGTGTGCACGGTTCGGTTTGGGTCGGTTTTTATAATTCGCTATTATTATATCATTTTAGTAATTTTAAGCTGTATTCACCATTATTATATCATTTTAGTAATTTTTTTTTTAGATGAACACAAATTGAAATTTTACATGTTGAACATTAAGACAAATGACAATCATGGCTTGTGATTTTGTCAATGTTTTGAAACTCGATTTTTAAATTGACCCGGTCGATTCGAGTCAACCCAGGTCAACTTGTGTTAACCCGATTATTTTCTAAAAAAAATATTTTTCACATTTTTAATAACTGAAAAAAATTATATAAAAAGCACAAAAATATCCATATATTAAAGATATAAATTGTTTATCAACCAATATAATATGTATAAAATAAAATTTCATCGCAAATACGTAAAACTTAAATATTTGTTTTTTAAAAAGCCCGAAAAATCAAAATCAGGTCTCGAGAACCGGGTTGATCCGGGTCACCCCAAACCTAGCGGGTCTAGCTAGATTTCGAAAATATAAAAACCGAGTCAATATGACCCGTTTTTCGGTTGAAACTGGATCAACTAGAGACATTGCTTTTTCTTAGAATGTTACTGTACATGATAGAAAATTCATGATAAACAAAGTTGCCTCTTTAGCAAAGTTATATGTATACAAAATAACATCAAAGTCATAAAAATACAAAAGCATAAAAGCATACAACGACTTAAATCCACCGGCTAGCAACTTAGATGCTGATGCAGCATTTATTCTTCTTCTCCTCGTCTCAAGTTCCATATATTTAAAACTGGATGAATAAGACGAATATGAGAAGATGGATGCTGATTTGATCAATGCTCGTTTATCACCCATACATTTGAAGGAAACTTTACACATTTAGTAGTCGCCAAATCTTCTTTAGATGTTATGAGTAGTCTGACCCCAAGTCCCATTTTTCTTGCAATTGCTTCTTCTGCAACTCTTTTCTTTTGTTCCTATTATTTAAAGTGACATGAGTAAAAAAGCCATAAAAAGTAAACAGCTTGTCAGATAGTAATAACCTACTTAATTTGATTGGAAAATAAACTAAATAAATAAGTGTATACCTGTACCATATTTGGTTTCTGGCACTACACCGTGTTTTGATTGAGTTTCTTTGCTTTTGGACTTGTATCCACCCAAAAACCATTCTGACATCTTACCCAAGGGCAAATTTTTAGAATCTCCAAAACAGTGCCTACTACTTCTAATGCATGATGATGAACAGCAAGAACTATCTTTCCTTCTGAACAAAGCGTACAGATTATCGCCTTCCAAAGAAAAGTTTTCCCCGTACCCCGACATGTCCGTTGACAAAGACCAACTCTCGTCTATTATTTACTGATGCATTTACAATGACATCAAATATTGCTTTCTCATCTTAGTTGGGTTAAGTTTCGGTACCAATATATCCTTCTCTTTGGCCAATTGCTCGCGATTATAGTTCTTTTATTCCATCAATACTCAATTTCTTAATGCTTCCGGCAAGTGTTCAGGTGCCAAAGGCATCGTTAAATCGTTTAGAAATCTAGAACAATGGTTACAGGAGCACTGCAATAAATTATGTTATGACCTCTTACCTTCATTAATAAAAGAAGCACTTATTGTTTCCTGGACAATGACATAAACATAGAAATATGGGGAGAAAATCCTTCGTGGATAATCATACCTGGAAATTAATGTTTTCAAATTATCACTAATTTAAGACTTGATATTGATAGCTAAAACAAAAATTAAAAAAATACTAACCTGGCCTCATATTTGCTCCTCGTTCCTATTCTTTAAATTTTTTACTCTTAGGAACGCCACCATAAAAAATAATGAACCATAATCACGCTATTCATCTGATATGTAAAGCAAGGCGTTGAATGTAAAACTAAAATAATAATTAAAGTCTCAATGTGTACGATACTCTTATCGATCTTCCAAACATGATGGCCACGTCTTGTATTTATACCTTACATAGGAAAATACCTTCACATAAGCATAAATTCAAAGCAAAAAATAGTTAACATGCTCAAATAACCAAAGGAAACCTTGGTCACTGGTGTTATCATACCAAAATATACTTGAACAGTACAAAAATGACCTGATGTTGATGAGGGGAGAAACAATGTTTAAAGTAATTGTAAATGATGTTCAGTTACCTCTATGAACATGATCAAACTCCAACGGATAAAGGGAACTTTACAACCACTTCCATACCCTTTAGTTGTGGTGGAACACCTGTTTTGGTGTTTGGTTCAGCAGTAGACGCATTCAACTCCAAGTCAAAGGTGTGTGATAGAGCTGCACCACTGATCTATGCAAATATGAACATTCATCTTTCTAGTCAGAAGGTCAATCTAGCATGTTGCATTTACACATATACTTGATGAGTATCTAGAAGAAAATCTTCCATACAACAGACAACCTCATGTGTGACCATAGGCTGCTGTGAAATGGGTATTGAACTACTTCTCGTGTGCATTTATAGTGAACCTTCTTTATAAAGAATTTAGCGAGTGTTTCAAAGACCTTTATAATCTTACAAAGTTATTGTGTTATCAACATGATAAGACGATAAACTTAAAACGCGTATGGGCAGAGTGGCTAATACATATCAGATTAAGGCAAATTGAACACTCCCGACACCAGTAGACATGTATCACAAATCTAAAATAAGCCAGTGCTACAACAGGATGTAAATAGAGAACAAAGAATTGGTAATCATCTCATAATACTATCTTGGAGTTCAGATGCAGACTGTTGCGATCCTGCATGTTCACCTTCAAAGCTGGCATCGTTCTTACTAGTTTTAATTTCATCCCTGCCAGGACGAGAGTCTGTACCATGCTTACTTGCATGCCTAAACTCAGCATCCTTGGAATCAGAGTTCACTGCATCTTTCCTCAGGTCTTTACTTCCATTATGAAACTCATCAGGTTGCTTGCGGCTTCCTTTATCTCTATCGCTGAACCAATCTTTATCATGATCTTCACCCTTCTCTTTGTTTCTCTCACTGACATTATCTTCGCTCGTTTCTCTCTCTTTTTCCCTTTCTTTAATTTTCTCTATTTACCTTTTTTTGGTAAATGGGAATATGACCCCGGTAAGTCCTCTCTTTACCTTTGTCAGTTCGCTTTTCTATTACATGTTTCTCCAATTCTTTCTCCCTCTCACGATCTTTATCCCTTACCTGATCTTTATTTGTGTATTTTTCCCTATCATTTTCTTTCTCTCTAACTTTGTCTCTGCTCCTTAATTTTTTATGATCCTCTATGTCTTCCTTTCTACAGTCTCCTTTAGGCTCTTTGTCTTTTTGTTTTGAGGCATCACTGATCTTTGACTTCTCTCGATCTCAACTTCTGTGATCTTTCTTGTCTGTTCGACTACTCCTACTTTTCTCGTTACTGTGATGCTTTGATTCTCGTGATTTGTCATTGCCATTATCTTCCAAATCATCACCCTTCACCTTTCACCCCTTGGAAACTCATCTAATTTCTAGCGACTGTCAACTAAAAGACGCAAGCCCTTAGTTTCAAGTAATCAAAGAAATAAAATAAACATTAAACCTAGGAAAGGCTAAGAACCGTGCACAAATTTACTATACGTCTACCTCAAAATTCGCAGATCTAATGGGATGTACATTGACCCATTTAATTAATGATTTGTAATAAAATTTATATCCATGTCATACTAATATTTGTGAACTACAAAAATGAAACTAAATTTCATGAAAACATTAGAAAAGTGAACCTCATGTAATATATGTAGCTTGAATTGACCCATTCATAATTCATGGTTCCAAATTACCACCTCTAAGTAAAAATTGAGAACATGCACCAAACTTCATTACAAAGTAAAAACAGCCAAAGCATGTTCTTAGAATCAATACTGGTCGAACTGATCACTACTCATTTCTTACGGATCATCTTCCTCCAGGTACAAATTATAACTACTCTAAAATCACTTAACATGTTCTCTTCTTGTTACATTACAATCAATACCAATATCTATAGTAAATGATGCCAATTTGCTAAATTTACTTATAAAACAAATCCATCGAATAGAGAAAAAGGTATTTGTTGTTCAACGATAATTTAAGTAATACACAACATACCCATCACTTATTGGTTCACAGTTTTGCTCTTATCTTCTCAGCAATAGCTTCCATCATAATCAATATCCTACAAATTAGTCATACATATGATTCAACACATAGTAATAGTGTCACAAAAAAGGGTATGAGAGAAGACCTGCAAAATTGGGTATATAGAGAAAAATTCACTGAACGCAATAAACTTCCGTCTTATGATCTTTTATCTCATCAAATGATGTTTAATGGAGTGACTTCTTACTAGGAAACAAAGCAAACCTGTTGTAAAACCAGCTAACCTTTAGCCAAAATATCTGCAAATTAGCACATTTGCAGACAAACACCAAGCCAACACAAACCTATTGACATATAGGGGGCTAAAAACAACAGAAATATCTGAAGGCATAAATACAGAATCCCAAACCAGATATCAACATCCAAAATCATATAACCATCACTCATATGGCAGTAAGAGAGGTAAAAAGATTACTAAGCCATCAACAAAAACCATATATAGCTTCTACATTTAATGTTTGTCAATCGAAAGAACTAAGTTCCAAAATAAACTGGTTGAGAGCTCCAAAGTGATATATCACCTTCAAATATTTGCATCACCACCTGATCAAATTCCTTGCCAAGTCTGCATACACTATAAAGGTAGTTTAAACCAGTTAAGTAATTAAGTTTTGTATATTGTATCTTGAATCTGAAGTGAAAAAATGATCACTTGCAAAAAAGTTTTTAAGAGTGCTTAACCGTAATGCTGGTAATGTTGAGCGAGCATTGACTCTAGATACCTGTAGGTTCACAACAAAAAACCAAAGAAAGATCAGATATTTAAAGGTAGAAATAGATATGTTACTTCTGCGAGATATTAAAAGGAGTATCACGTGTAATTTAACAATCTAATCAATATACCACCTGAAGAAAGCCTCCGCCGAAACAATCAAAGTGATAGATGAAAGATGTGAAATAAACCGCCCAGCAGCTAGAGAACTGATATAACTTTCAGAAGTAAGTCGTGAATAAATTGAAGCAAAAGCTCTTAGTCAGTTCAAGGTCAGTTAACGGAGCTCAACAGCTTCCTTTATTTCTTGTATCACCGATATCAGTATTTGGTACTTAATGTATTATCCATTTAGGTTGCAAAATTTTAAAGCAGCACATGGAGGACAATGCATCAGAAATATTCATTTGTATCTTAACTTTGGCTCAAAAATATTCGAACACAAAGCATTAAATCTTGCCGTGTCTCCACTCCAAACATGTTCTTTCTTATAATTTTACACCTTTCGACAATAATGAAAAGAAATCCCTTCTCCAAGAAATCAAAACTCTAAGAAGCAAACATCGAATCTCACCTGTACAAAGTCCATAGATCGGCAATTCTATGTAAACAGGAAGTACATAGTTGTATAGATCATTCAAAAAAATATTATTGTTTTGAGAAGAAAAAAAATACGCATATAAATGTGCCATGAAACCTAAAAAAACAAAACCAAAACAATGAGCATGTTGGTTAATTCAAAAAAATCATAGAAAGATTATGGATTTTTGTTTTTTAGATGACGGAGATTTTTTTAATCGGAGGCAGTTATGTTTTGAGGAGAACTGAATGACCTAATGATTTTAGGGTTTTGGTAATTTATGGATGCTTATGTGGCATATCCCTCCTCTTATATATAATATATATATATATATATAGAGTAGGGATCCAATAAGAAAAAAAATTAAAATGAGAAGAATAAGAAGAAATCCTGACCACAAATTCCACAAAGGAAGGAGAATTTTAAGGGGAAATGCATCTGACTTTGTAAGTGCATCTGAAATATGTGGCTGTGGTTTCTTCTCATTCTTCTCATTTTACTTAATCTTCTTATTTGATCCTAACTCTATATATATATATATATATATATATATATATATATATATATATATATATATATATATATATATATATATATATAGAGAGAGAGAGAGAGAGTGGAGTTATTCTAAAACATATCTTATAATAAAATAAATGAGGTGAAATCTCACCCCTTTGATCAAAATCACCTAATTTGATAAAATAAATGGTGTCTTTTTTGTAAACTCTCAAACTTTAAGGGTAATTGTAGAAAATAATAAAAATTAAAACGTCCCTAATTAGCCCGATCAAAAAACACACACTTCACATACTAAAAAAAGATCAAAAAAACACACAGTACACTCTGAATCCTCTCGAATACACCAAATCCACCAAATCAATCCTCTCGAATCAAACAAATTAAACAACGCATCCTCTGGTAATTTCTTTTTTTAACTTTTTGATTAATTTTTGAATTATTTATGTTAGAATGTGTTAAAAATGATCTATGATGCTCTAGAATGCGATAGGATATCAAACATATATAAGGTTTTGTGTAAGTGTGTGTTTATGACTGATGTATAAAATGTGTTTGATATAATGTCTCAATGAGAATTATAAAGTTCTCTTTCATATATAAGTGATTTGGAAAAATCATAACTGTGATGGAGTAGGAAACACTATGATTGAGTAGAACTAATATTATGATGGAGTAAAACTAATACTGTGCATGCGATTTGGTAAATTAGAACTGTAATGGAGTAGAATTATTTTTAATGTGAATATGCTTGAGTAGGATAAAGTTGTATTTTGAGGTTTTGTCGAAATTAAGTATTTGTATGTAATATATAAGTGATTTGGTAAAATTATAACTGTGATGGAGTATGATTAACACAATGATTGAGTAGAATTAATATTATGATGGAGTAAAACTAATACTATGCATGTGATTTAGTAAAATTTTAATAATAATAAGCAAATTTTATTCTACTGCATTACAGTTAAATTTTAATGCACTGTAATGCAGTAGGTCACTTGCATTGTTCTTTCTACTACATTACTGTTTAATTTTAATGCACTATAATATATTACGATACTTGCATTTTTATTTCTACTACATTACAGTTTAATTTTAATGCATTGTAATGAAGTAGGTTACGTACATTCTTCATATGCATGATTAATGCATTAAAACTTTATTTCTACTACATTAAGGTTTAAATTCTAATGCATTTAATGCAGTAGGTTACTCGTGTTGTTCATATGCATGATTTACTACATCGCGACTTTATTTCTACTACATTACAGTTTAACTTTAATGCATTGTAATTGAAGTAGGTTACGTACATTCTTCATATGCATGATTTAATGCATTAAAACATTATTTCTACTACATTAAGGTTTAAATTCTAATGCATTTAATGCAGTAGGTTACTCGTGTTGTTCATATGCATGATTTACTACATCGCAACTTTATTTCTACTACATTACAGTTTAATTTTAATGCATTGTAATGAAGTAGGTTACGTACATTCTTCATATGCATGATTTAATGCATTAAAACTTTATTTCTACTACATTAAGGTTTAAATTCTAATGCATTTAATGCAGTAGGTTACTCGTGTTGTTCATATGCATGATTTACTACATTGCAGCTTTATTTCTACTACATTACAGTTTAATTTTAATGCATTCTAATGAAGTAGGTTACGTACATTCTTCATATGCATGATTTAATGCATTAAAACTTTATTTCTACTACATTAAGGTTTAAATTCTAATGCATTTAATGCAGTAGGTTACTCGTGTTGTTCATACGCATGATTTACTACATCACAACTTTATTTCTACTACATTAGTGTTATTTTATGTTCTATTACATTAAAGTTATTTGGTGCTGCTATTTTATACTAGTAAATGAATATAGTGCACTAACAAAATAACTGTGTTAAATTATGATATAAATAACAGTGATGTAGTAGAATATAATTGTAATGAAGTAGAAAATATTTGTAATGTATTTGTAGTTTTTTACTACATTATAACTTTATTTCTACAACATTATAGTTATACTCTACTACATGCTAGTTTAAATTCTATTGCATCACATAATATATTTTGTTATTTTCATGAAAATGCTTGAACTGTTATTACACAGGTGAAAAGAACATGCAAAAAAAACACAAGCGACAAAGGCATATGCATTTACCAAGCTACAAGCAGTAGATTGCATCCTCAAATACCAATTGATACACTCGAATTGAAGGGCGAAATGGTGCACAGATGCATTGAACGCGTAACAAAGATTCTTGGAAGATACTCGTGGATGGTGGATCATTTACAGACAACACTTAAATTATATTAGATGTAATACTTTGGAATACGGAACGTAAATACGATGTATTGAAATTTTAATGATGACAAATTTTGTATAATATTTACTACTTTTGATTAATGTTGATATGTGAATGAACATAGATGCATTAAGTTATCCAGTATGTTGCAATGAAAATAATATTGCATCTGGCGACTACAGCTAATGCATCACAATATTGTTTTACTTCGTCAGATTGTTACCATACTACTGAATTGCAATATAACTTTACTCCATCAAAATAATACTTTAGTACATCATTGTATTATTTTACCACATCACAATGACTATTTTACTGCATCATAATGTGAATGCTATTGTATCAAAATATAATGTATATTTTAATGCGTTATAATACACCAAACAAATAAGATAATATACAGTATTAATTATTATTTGTAAAACAAAAGGATACCGAGTATATTTAAAATACAATAAGATACTTTTGTATTCATGTTTGGTAACAAATACTATACATCTTAGAACCGAAAACATGGCTTGTAAGTAATAATTTGATATCTATACACTACTTATTTTGAATATAAAACGAATAATGAAACATTGCTTGTAAGCTTTACGGGTACATATTCTGTGTCCAGATCTTGTCGCTCTTGTCGGCTCTTCTTGTTGCTTGCTGTTCTTTGATGGTGGCCACTTCAATGGGCATGCTTTTAAATTATGGCTCTTTTCCTACACAGCCACTACACTTCCTCGTTTTATTACTTTACTGCATCACTGTGTTATTTTCGTGCATTACAATGTAAACTTTACTACATCAAAACGTATATTCTACTCCATCACAATACAATAGACAATCTTACTGCATCACGCTTTTATACCTACTCCATCATAATGAAAAGCTACTTAACTTTAAGACCAGTAACAACCATTTAACTCTAAAAATCACTATTTATATCTAAACCTAATACGTGCCAAACATCAACACAATATTACCAAATACTGTAACAACCATCTAAATTCATTTCAATACTTCATACAATAACAAAATTCAATTAACTTCACTTGATCAATAAGAAATAACATAAATGTTATGTACATTAGTGAATCTATAGAATCATTAATGTGAATTACAAACTAAAACATTATAATGCGGTAAAAAATTAGAAGTATATTACAAATAGTTTCTACAGAATTGCAGTTATGTTTTATTCCATTACCGTATATTCTACAACATTAGTGTATATCATACTGCATTATTTTATACCCAACTGCATTACTATATATTCTACAACATTACCGTATATTCTACAACATTAGTGTTTTACAACATTAATGTTTTACAACAGTACCGTATATTCTACAACATTACTGTATATTCTACATCATTACAGTATATTCTACAACATTACCGTATATTCTACAACATTAGTGTTTTACAACAGTTATGTTTTATTGCATTACCGTATATTCTACAACATTAGTGTTTTATTGCATTACCGTATATTCTACAACATTAGTGTATATCATACTGCATTATTTTATTGCAGTACCGTATATTCCACAACATTATCGTATATTCTACAACATTACCGTATATTCTACAACATTAGTGTTTTACAACAGTTATGTTTTATTGCATTACCGTATATTCTACAACATTAGTGTTTTATTGCATTATTTTATTGCATTACCGTATATTCTACAACATTAGTGTATATCATACTGCATTATTTTATACCCAACTGCATTACTATATATTCTACAACATTACCGTATATTCTACAACATTAGTGTTTTACAACAGTATCGTATATTCTACAACATTACTGTATATTCTACAACATTACCGTATATTCTACAACATTACCGTATATTCTACAACATTAGTGTTTTACAACAGTTATGTTTTATTGCATTACCGTATATTCTACAACATTAGTGTTTTATTGCATTGCCGTATATTCTACAACATTAGTGCATATCATACTGCATTATTTTATTGCAGTACCGTATATTCCACAACATTACCGTATATTCTACAACATTACCGTATATTCTACAACATTACCGTATATTCTACAACATTAGTGTTTTATAACAGTTATTTTTTATTGCATTACCGTATATTCTACAACATTATTTCTTTGGTAAAATGGTAGCAATGACCCCGGTAAATAGAACCAAAAAAAAACGTTGAAGTACAAGGAATGCGGCTGAAATACCACATTAACCGCAAGCTACAGGCAGCTTGTTAAACAAAATGTTTATGACAGGCCATAAACATTTACTAGTCTAGAATACTGGAAATATATAAACCAGACAAAAACCAAGACGATAACATAAAGTTACGAGGAGAATAATAAAAAATCAACATGGGATCAGCCAGATGGAGTGCTTGCCCCAATATGAGTATTGAGAAGATTCACCGATTCATCAAAGACGACCTCGACTCCCTCCTCCTCCTCATTATCTTCCTCACTAACTTGAGCCCCTTCGTCAATACCAGGCATGGACAAAGATGAAAATTTATTAGATGTAGAAACACTGCTCATTTGAGCTTTAGCCTTGTTCGGACCATTAGGATTGCTAGACTGCTGCACCTGACCAGATTTAGTATATTCTACAACATTAGTGTTTTATTGCATTATTTTATTGCATTAGCGTATATTCTACAACATTAGTGTATATCATACTGCATTATTTTATACCCAACTGCATTACTATATATTCTACAACATTACCGTATATTCTACAACATTAGTGTTTTACAACATTAGTGTCTTACAACAGTACCGTATATTTTATAACATTAATGTATATTCTACAGCATTACCGTATATTCTACAATATTACCGTATATTCTACAACATTACCGTATATTCTACAACATTAGTGTTTTACAACAGTTATGTTTTATTGCATTACCGTATATTCTACAACATTAGTGTTTTATTGCATTACCGTATATTCTACAACATTAGTGTATATCATACTGCATTATTTTATTGCAGTACCGTATATTCCACAACATTACCGTATATTCTACAACATTATCGTATATTCTACAACATTACCGTATATTCTACAACATTAGTGTTTTACAACAGTTATGTTTTATTGCATTACCGTATATTCTACAACATTAGTGTTTTATTGCATTATTTTATTGCATTACCGTATATTCTACAACATTAATGTATATCATACTGCATTATTTTATACCCAACTGCATTACTATATATTCTACAACATTACCGTATATTCTACAACATTAGTGTTTTACAACATTAGTGTTTTACAACAGTACCATATATTCTACAACATTACCGTATATTCTACAACATTACCGTATATTCTACAACATTACCGTATATTCTACAAAATTAGTGTTTTACAACAGTGCAATTTCTACCAAATCACATGCATACTTTATCACTTTAACAAATAAATTTTATTGCATTACTGTTACGTTCTACTACATTACTTTATATCCTACTGCGTCACATATATGTTTCTACCGCATTGCAGTTACGATCTACTACATTACTGTATATCTTACTGCATCACATTATGAATTAAAGCATCACAGTTAGAACTAACGCATCACAGTTATAGAAAACCATATAGACATTTTATCAAACACCTAGTATGCAGGTTTCATATATACACTTTCAACTATTTCTTCTCTCAAAATTCATTACGAAAGTAGTAAAAACAAAGATCAATATACCGTATTCATCAACGATAATTAAATAGAACATAAAAAAGCTTACTTTTAAAGTTTTTGGTCGAATCTAAACACATACCAACTGGGGAACGGTTGTTAACATGTCGCTGGTGGTGCGATGGTGAAAGTACGGTGGACAGAAGGTGGTGCGATGGTGAATCAACATAAAGAAATAGGGTTATCAAATCAAACCGTTGAATCTTTGAATGAACAAGTCGGGGGAGGTGGTGGTTAGTGGTGGCGAAGGTGGGGAAGACGATGGACCAGGCGGGGAAGGTGGTGGTTCACGATGGAGAAGATGGCGGAGAAAATGGAGGAGACGATGGTGGTTAGTTACGGTGGAAATGAAACATTCGATCCAAATGTGTGTGTGAAAAAACCCAGTTTATATAAGTTTAAAAAAATTGTTGAAAACGGCCCCTGATGTTTTATAAATTACAAAAAGACACCATTTTTTTTGAAAAAAGGAGGGACACATGGCAGCATGTGGTTCCACCTCATTTATTTTATTTTAGAAATTGTTTTATTTTACCCCAACTCATATATATATATATATATATATATATATATATATATATATATATATATATATATATATATATATATATATATATATATATATATATATATGTATATATATATATATATATATATAGAGTTGGGTTATTCTAAAACAAAACTTATAATAAAATAAATGAGGTGAAATCTCAACCTTTGGATCAAAATCACCTAATTTAATAGAAAAATGGTGTCTTTTTTGTGAATTCTCAAACTTTAAGGGTAATTTTTGAAAATAATGAAAATTAAAATGGGCCCCGATCAAAAAACACACACTTCACAGACTAAAAAACCGATCAAAACACACAGTACATCAAATCCGCTCGAATCCACCAAATCAACCAAATCAAACCTACTAAATCCTCTCGAATCAAACCTACTGAATCATCTCGCATCGAGATGGTTCGCACATTTATAGGACTATCGCCGCCGCCTTCTCCTACTGGTTCGCACATTATATCTTGTTTTTTTTATACATACATGTTCTTAGATCTGTAAACAAATATAGAAAATGTAAAAGTTGTATACGAAGTGTTTGATAAAATGTCTAAACTAGACTTTATAACTGTGATACACTTAATTCACAATGTGATGCAGTAAGATATACAGTAATGGAGTAGATCATAACTGCAATTCGGTAGAATAATACATGTGACGCAGTAGGATATAAAGTAATGTAGTAGAACGTAACAGTAATGTAGTAAAAGCTACTTGTAGTGTTTTTATAGTTTTTACTTAATCACAACTTTATTTCTACTACATTATATTTATACTCCGGTGCATATGCTTGAGTAGGATAAAGTTGTATTTTGAGGTTTTGTCGAAATTAAGTATTTGTATGTAATATAGAAGTTATTTGGTAAAATTATAACTGTGATGGAGTAGGATTAACACTAGGATTGAGTAGAATTAATATGATGATGGAGTAAAACTAATACTATGCATGTGATTTGGTAAAAGTTTAATAATAATAAGCAAATTCTATTCTACTGCATTACAATTAAATTTTAATGCAATGTAATGCAGTAGGTCACTTGCATTGTTCTTTTTACTACAATACTATTTAATTTTAATGCACTGTAATGTAGTACAATACTTGCATTTTTCTTTCTACTGCATTAAAGATTAAATTTAATGCACTGTAATGCAGTAGGATACTTGCATTGTTCTTTCTACTACATTACAGCTTAATTTTAATACATTGTAATGCAGTAAGTTACTTCCATTGTTTATATGCATGATTTACTGCATTAAAACTTTATTTCTACTACATTAAGGTTTAAATTTTAATGCATCGTAATGCAGTATGTTAAATGGGTTGTTCATATGCATGATTTACAACATTGCAGCTTTATTTCTATTACATTACAGTTTAATTTTAATGCATTGTAATGAAGTAGGTTACGTACATTCTTTATATGCATGATTTACTGTATTAAAACTTTATTTCTACAACATTAAGGTTTAAATTCTAATGCATTTAATGCAGTAGGTTACTCGTGTTGTTCATATGCATGATTTACTACATGCAACTTTATTTCTACTACATTATAGTTTAATTTTAATGCATTGTAATGAAGTAGGTTACGTAAATTCTTCATATGCATGATTTAATGCATTAAAAGTTTATTTCTACTACATTAAGGTTTAAGTCCTAATGCATTTAATGCAGTAGGTTACTCGTTATGTTCATATGCATGATTTACTACATTGCAACTTTATTTCTACTACATTACAGTTTAATTTTAATGCATTGTAATGAAGTAAGTTTCGTACATTCTTCATATGCATGATTTAATGCATTAAAACTTTATTTCTACTACATTAAGGTTTAAGTTCTAATGCATTTAATGCAGTAGGTTACTCGTGTTGTTCATATGCATGATTTACTACATTGCAACTTTATTTCTACTACATTACAGTTTAATTTTAATTCATTGTAATGAAGTAGGTTACGTACATTCTTCATATGCATGATTTACTGTATTAAAACTTTACTTATACTACATTAAGGTTTAAATTCTAATGCATTTAATGCAGTAGGTTACTCGTGTTGTTCATATGCATGATTTACTACATTGCAGCTTTTTTTTAATGCATTGTAATGAAGTAGGTTACGTACATTCTTCATATGCATGATTTAATGCATTAAAACTTTATTTCTACTACATTAAGGTTTAAATTCTAATGCATTTAATGCAGTAGGTTACTCG
Source organism: Glebionis coronaria (assembly GCA_025667525.1). Lineage (NCBI taxonomy): Eukaryota > Viridiplantae > Streptophyta > Magnoliopsida > Asterales > Asteraceae > Glebionis > Glebionis coronaria. Next base: position 73,171 of record JANFOE010000394.1, read on the forward strand.
TGTTGTTCATATGCATGATTTACTACATTGCAACTTTATTTCTAATACATTATAGTTTAATTTTAATGCATTGTAATGAAGTAGGTTACATAGATTCTTCATATGCATGATTTACTGCATTGAAACTTTGTTTATACTATATTAAGGTTTAAGTTCTAATGCATTTAATGCAGTAGGTTACTCGTGTTGTTCATATGCATGATTTACTACATTGCATATTTATTTCTACTACATTATAGTTTAATTTTAATGCATTTATTTCTTGAACTATTCTACAGGTAAAAAGGCATAGAAAAAAACCCAGGGGACAAAAGAAGATGCATTTAACAAGCTGCAAACAATATATAGCTTCCTCTAATACCAAATGATATACTCTAATTGAAAGATGAAATGGTACAAGGATGCATTGGACGCGCAACAGGATTCTTGGAAGATACTTGTGCATCATTTAAAATAATGTTTAAATTTTATTAGATGTAATACTTTGAATGTCTAATAGGATGTAGTGTCTATTTTAATGATGACATTGTTCGTTTGTAATCATATTTTATATTCTACTACATTATTATCGTTTATTTTACTGCATTGCCATATTTCATTCTACTACATTACAGTTATATTTTAAGACATTACAATTATATTTTACCGCACTGTATTCTTATAATTTACATATAACTGAGATGTATAATATAAATTGAATGAGTAAAAATAAACACTCATGTAGTAGGATATAATCCTATAATGCAGTAAAATAAAATTTGCTGCTGTTATTTTATATTCTACTACATTACATTTACTTGTTACTGTTATTTTATTATAGAAATAGAATGATACACTAACAAAATAACTGTTGTAGGATATAAAATAACTAAAATACATTAGAACATAACTATAATGAGTCAAAATCCTGAAATGCAATATATTTAACGTTGTGATGCACTAAAACACATTTAAATAAAAAACTACAACGTACTCATGTTTACATTGAAGCTGTAACATAAAATCATAATTTTATTTGTAAAAAATGAAAAAAAAATTGAAAAACAATTTATTTTCGATGTATAGATTCTCTTAAACTAGCCTTCTTCGACATATCTTTTGTCTTTGTTTTCTTAGATACAAACAATAATTTATACAACTCGTAGAACTGGAATTGTGGCCTCATTTATCTCCATATGCCGAACAACCCCTTCTCTTGGTTAGTCCTTCAACAGTTACTTCAGTTCTTCGCTTTATCATTTCGTACCCTAGATTAATGATTTTAACCTTCATCTGAAACTTATAAAAGATATAATTCAATAGAAGATAAACTATAATTCAGTAGAAGATAAACTACAATTCGGTAGAACATAAACTATAATTCAGTAGAACATAAACTATTATTCAGTAGAAGATAAATTATAAATCGGTAGAACATAAACTATAATTCAGTAGAACATATATATAATTCAGTAGAATATAAACTAAAATTCAGTAGACGATAAACTATAGCTCGGTAGAACATAAACTATAACTCAGTAGAAAATAAACTATAATTCAGTCGAAGATAAACTATAATTCGGTAAAACATAAACTACAAATCAGTAGAAATAAAGTTTCAATACATTAAATCATGCATATGAAGAATGTACGTAACCTACTTCATTACAATGCATTAAAATTAAACTATAATGTAGTAGAAATAAAGCTGCAATGTAGTAAATCATGCATATGAACAACACGAGTAACCTACTGCATTAAATGCATTAGAACTTAAAACTTTATTTACCTTAATATAGTAGAAATAAAGTTTTAATGCATTAAATCATGCATATGAAGAATGTACGTAACCTACTTCATTACAATGCATTAAAATTAAACTATAATGTAGTAGAAATTAAGCTGCAATGTAGTAAATCATGCATAAGAACAACACGAGTAACCTTCTGCATTAAATGCATTAGAATTTAAACCTTAATGTAGTAGAAATAAATTTTTAATACAGTAAATCATGCATATGAAGAATGTACGTAACCTACTTCATTACAATGCATTAAAATTAAACTGTAATGTAGTAGAAATAAAGCTGCAGTGTAGTAAATCATGCATATGAACAACAGGAGTAACCTACTGCATTAAATGCATTAGAACTTAAACCTTAATGTAGTATAAATAAAGTTTTAATGCATTAAATCATGAATATGAAGAATGTACGTAACCTACTTCATTATAATACATTAAAATTAAATTGTAATGTAGTAGAAATAAAGCTGCAATGTAGTAAATCATGCATATGAACAACACGAGTAACCTACTGCATTAAATGCATTAGAATTTAAACCTTAATGTAGTAGAAATAAAGTTTTAATGCATTAAATCATGCATATGAAATATGCACGTATCCTACTTCATTACAATGCATTAAAATTAAACTGTAATGTAGTAGAAATAAGGCTGCAATGTAGTAAATCATGCATATGAACAACACGAGTAACCTACTGCATTAAATGCATTAGAATTTAAACCTTAATGTAGTAGAAATAAAGTTTTAATGCATTAAATCATGCATATGAAGAATGTACGTAACCTACTTCATTACAATGCATTAAAATTAAACTGTAATGTAATAGAAATAAAGCTGCAATGTAGTTTATCATGCATATGAACAATAGCAAATATCCTACCACGTCACAATGCAATTTCTACCAAATCACAGACATACTTTATCACTTTTACAAATAACTTTTACTGCATTATTGTTACGTTCTACTACATTACTTTATATCCTACTGCTTCACATATATGTTTCTACCGCATTGCAGTTACGATCTACTACATTACTGTATATCTTACTGTATCACAATATGAATTAAAGCATCACAATTAGAACAAACGCATCACAGTTATAGAAAATCATATAGACATTTTATCAAACACCTAGTATGCAGGTTTCATATATACTCTTTCAACTATTTTTTCTCTCAAAATTCGTTACGAAAGTAGTAAAAACAAAGATCAATATATCGTATTCATCAACGATAACTAAATAGAACATAAAAAAGCTTACTTTTAAAGTTTTTGGTCGAATCTAAACACATACCAACTGGGGAACGGTTGTTAACATGACGCTGGTGGTGCGATGGTGAAAGTACGGTGGACAGAAGGTGGTGCGATGGTGAATCAACATAAAGAAATAGGGTTATCAAATCAAACCATTGAATCTTTGAATGAACAAGTCGGGGGAGGTGGTGGTTAGTGGTGGCGAAGGTGGGGAAGACGATGGACCCGACGGGGAAGGTGGTGGTTCACGATGGAGAAGATGGCTGATAAAATGGAGGAGAATATGGAGGTTGGTTACGGTGGAAATGAAACTGTCGATCCAAATGTGTGTGTGAAAAAACCCATATTATATAAGTTTAAGAAAATTGTTGAAAACGGCCCCTGAAGTTTTATAAATTACAAAAAGACACCATTTTTTTTGAAAAAAAGGGGGGACACATGGCAGCATGTGGTTCCACCTCATTTATTTTATTTTAAAAATTATTTTATTTTACCCCAACTCTCTATATATATATATATATATATATATATATATATATATATATATATATATATATATATATATATATATATATATATATATATATATATATATATATATATATATATATATATATATATATATATATATATATATATATATATATATATATATATATATATATATATATATATATATATATATATATATATATATATATATATATATATATATATATATACTAGTGACAAAACCCGTCCGATAGACGGGTATGACTTCTGATTTTTATTTTTTATATTTTCTAAATATTTGTTTATAATGTTATATTGACATGTATGACTTTAAATATTTTTTTATTGTTAAATATTTTTTTTTAATTTTTTTTTAGTTTAGTTATCTTTTAATGCATTATCTGTCTTGATTTTTAGATTTTAGTCTATATTTTTTTAATGATAGTCCGCCCGATGATCGTGCTTTTTTGTGAATATCATTTACAAAAATTAGGTAAAAATAACTTACACAAACACAAAACATAACGCCATACTACAGTTTTAATTTTTAACAATAGTATATGTATCTATTGTTTGAGTAGATCGACTGATCGAGATTATGATCCAATCGTATACTCATTTTGTAGCAAGGTAATTAAATCCCATGTAAGACAATCCAAAGTGTATTTACTAATGAAGCATCTAATAAGCTATAATACCAATATGTTAGAAAACATACAAACACACCTAAATATACAAACTGAAATACTTAAAAAAATAAATTATATACGTAGCATAACTTAATGTTTGCTCTAAAGAATACAAACACACCTAAAGAATATTAAAATATATCGGTAGCCTTAGAATAAGATACCGGAACATGATGAAATAAGGTTTTTCACATTTAAGTCAATGTTTTCAAACCCGTCGATTCAGTCGGGTTAACCGGTTGACCCGGTTTCGGCAAAAAAACGGTCATATTAACGTGGGTTTCACATTTTCGAAACTCGGCTAGACCCGCCGGGTTTAGGTGACTCGGGGCAACCCGGTTCTTGAGACCCGGCCAGGTTTCGATTTTTTAAGGTTTTTTAAAAATAACTAAAATTTACGTGTTTACGACGGAATTTTTTATATTTGCTGGTAAACAATTTATATTTTCTATATACGGGGTTTCTATATATAACTTTTATTAATTATTAAAAATATTAAAAAAATATTTTTTTTTAGAAAACTGAGATGACCCGGTTACTCAACCGAGTCGATTAAGAACCAGGTTTCAACCGAAGATTGTCAACCCGATATATCAACGCTAACTGGACCACAATGTCCAATCATGATCTGAGCCATCATCTATGCCATGCGTTTCAAAAATCAAAAGTGTCAAAAAGTCAAAATGCAAAAATCCAAAATATCACTCAACGATTATCCTTTGTAACTAAATGGTGCTAAAAGACGTTGGGAACGAAAATTTATTAGTGAAAGAGATGCAGACCAGGACTCTTAGAACTACAAGTCAACCAGCGAAAAACAACTCGTCTGGTGGTTATTTTTACTCCTTAAAATCTATCATTTGGTGCATAAGAATTATTATATATTAGCTGTTAAAAAATTATGTCTTAATTTAGCTTAAAGAATCTTTAGAAAGAACAATAAGTTTATACAACTTCATATCTGTATATCTCCATGCAAATCTTATACATAAAAATATATTTGTATTGCAAATCTTTTACCAATCTATGCCGGGTAAGAATCACCAGAAAAGTTGCAGGGTAAAACTTGTCCAGAGCTGTACCATTTAATGGAATGGTGCCATCTTTCATCTTATACATATTAACTCACCGTCATATATATTTAAAGCAAATAAAACTCAAAATGTTATTGTGCCAACATAAAGATTATTTGTACGTTGTACTTAACCAAAAATTAATGTGAGACCTCATATATTTTAGTGGCATTAATCGACCAGTGACATTAGTCGACCAACACATTTACCTTACCTATAGGGTCATAAATTCATAATGTCTCTCATGAACTTTTATTGTATTACTTAAGTGAGGGTCATAGTGAATATTGCTTCCAACTGCTAATTTTCAGCCGGGCACACTTTGAACCGTTATGATTTTCTGTGGGTTCATTAACAAACCTTTTTTCACTGTCAATAAAAGCACCCTTAGTGTTGTGGTGTCAACATCCACACATTTGTTACTTAGGACCTCTGTTGCCGTTTTCCAAATTTGGCCCATGAACTCTTACATGATTAATTAGAAACCTGTGTCTTCAAATACACTTCCATTTATCTTTCAAAAAATGGGCTAAATGAATTCCATAGGTATCTTATGGCACTGTTCATATTTATAAGCTAAATTATGTATCTTTATATCGCTCTCTCACCTCTTTCATTTCTTTTAATTAAACTGGTTGTAATGACATGTTTTAGCTCTTCCACTATGCTTCTAACTTGGGTTTCATCCAACAGGGGTGTATGATGCCATCCAATAGAGGTCTATGAACCCGAAAAGAACAATACATTAACAACTAAGAACGACTTCTGATTAGTACATCTATATAATCGTAAAAATAAATGATGCACACCAAAACAAATTTGTTGATTGCATCCAAGATAATTGCGCATATTTCAGTCTTGGGTTCCTGTAAGCAAACATTTAGTAAATAAATGGAAACAACATGGAATAAGGAGAGGTTTATGACATAACTAACCTTCTGTAGCGCTTTTATTACCTGTTCTTTGTTTTAGATTTTCAAATTCAACATGTATTGCAACTATAACTCAACCTCTTTTCCTTGGTGTTAAATCTGAGCATTAAAAGGAAAAAAGATAAATCATCTAACTTAAGAAAGATTATGCATGCATCCAAGTTCTACTCATCAATTGCTTGTTTTCATTTGTCGTCTTATTTTGAAGAGTGATAAACAACAGCTACTACTCGGCTTGATCATGGTAAACCTATAAAAGAAACCTGATCCTGATGATGGTATCTTAGAGGATGAAAAATTGAAGAGGATTCAAGATCTAGTTATGATTGCTCGTAATTTATTGCAGAATTCAATTGAGATGCTGCAATCTAAAGTGAGTCCCCATAATGTATGAAAATAAATAAATAAATAAATAAATAAAGGATAAAAAATAGGTTTAGTAAAGAAAGATAAAGAGAAAAATTGTATAAGAGTCTGATTATGGTGATTAAACATACCCCAAAATATATAGTTTATCAATGTAAAAGTCCCCCACACAGCACAAAGTAAATATTAGAATTAAAATGTTAAAAACCATTGATTTAAAGAATGCATACTTGGGATGTTGTTACGATTAAGGAACTATTTGAATGGATTGTGGAAGAACAGTTAATCGTTAATGGTATTGACGATTTTAAACCAAGTATCAAGGATGTTGCCGCAAAAAGTGGAGTCAACAAAGTAACTGTAATATACGGTTTATATCCACCTCTGGTCAGGACACATCAATACCAGCGTAAAGCTGACCATCAAGGGCTCCATAAGGCAGGGTAAATGGTTTACCTCAGAACTTAGGTATGACATATGAAGGTATGTTTGATCTAGCAGGGAGCCTGAGGTCTTCCCAATCTTTATTGTCTAATTTTGCAAAGTAACTGTCGACTATTTTGTCACCGGCATACATGAACTTTGAAGGTACCACAAAACTGAAGAAAACCAAATAAAAATGTCAGTAGATCATTTAAAGATGTAAAAATTGTATATATTTATGTATTCTACAATCGATGTGCCAAAGGTTGTACTAAGAAAGCCAATTGCATCGCTGAGGTGGTCGAAATATCAGTAGTGCAATCAATGTGATACATCAAACCTACTCACTCATCAATTTATAAGCACTCTATGAGACCTAACTTCTTATGTGACCTTCTGATCTATTTGTAAGTAGTGGGCGGATATCAACTCAAACACATATCTAAACACCCTTCAAAACCACTGATCTATTTATAAGCACTCCATGAAGCCTAACTTCTTATGTGCCCATCAAAGTTCATATTTGTATGAAATATATATTACTATTCGGTCGTAAAGCTTCCGTAAAATAATAATATTGCTCAATAATCTATGTAGATATTGGTAATGCTTTAGCTAAAATATCATAAACCAATATATCTAGTGAAAGAGTCTGTCATAGCATATTCATACTAAAATCCATTTTTTTAGAAGTTAGGTCCATTAAGAATTGCATACAAAAGTTAAGGGTGGATATACAAAGAGACTAAGGCAGTTAAAGTACTCACCCAAGAACTCCTTATCAAGCTAATCACCAAATTCAATAGCATCTTTGAGGTCCGTGGCTCACTTGCTGCTGATCTTAAAGAGTCTCAGAGGATGTTCGCTGACCTTGAGGATGCTTTAAAGTCAATTTTTTTCTTCCAGATCCATGACTTGTCCATCGCTTCGATAGTTAAAACTTCATAAATAACTTAAACTAAATACAATCTTCTATAAAGTATTACACACAATTAAACTTAGTATCTCAATTCAATAATAATAGAAGATGAGAATTGCAGTGTAAATTTTAGAAATCATTACCTTCAAATTTGGGCCCATGAGCAACTATACATGCCCCTGTGAACCAAAAAGAACACTTACATCTGTATATACTATTGTCACCAGCGCCATGAACATCATCGAATTGCGTTGAATACAAATTTATTGCAATTAGGGCAGTCAAAGTAGAATATATGTCTGTAATACTTGGTGTTTTAGAACATTTTTTATTCAGTCTATGTCCACGATAATGTCAAAGATTTTGTTTAGTAAGGTGTCCAAGCTCAGGTGGTATTTCCCCTGATAATCAATTTGGTATTGTCCAACTTTATGAGCAGCTTTCCTGTCATGTGTTTGCAAGATAACATATGTCACAAATGAGAGAATTCCCTACACAAACACACCAGGCACTATATAAAGATTGAATTAAAAAAAACGAACCCAGACGCAAGTTCCAAAAACAGACTTGGGCGAATCAATAACTTCCTCACTCTGTCAGTTTGAAGAAATGAGAGACAGTATAATAAACAGGCGAGATCAAGTACCTGAAGATTTAGTCCAAGCAGCTCAGATAGTCGGATATAGATTTGATGAAATAGATATAGAATGCTTTGTAGCTAAACTAAAAACAGATTCAGGTATGCAACAAAAGCAATTATTTCATCCATTACGTTAGATGAATGCACTGGTTGGTCTCCGACATAAGATTGATTGAAGTGTTGAGAAATTGGTTAGTTATGTATCTGCTTGCTAAGCAGCTCAAAAGCTGCCAACAACAGCAAGTCGGTAAGCAAGATCAAGCTGCGTCGTAGCAGTCTCTACAGCAACTTGCAGTCTCTACATCGAACAGACCTGGATAACAATTGAAGTACACTCTCCAGCATGCTTTTATTTGACTCCAACTCCTGCATTTTCGTTTCCAATTCTAGAATTTTTTGTTCGCTTCTGAAAAAAGACTTGGTCTGCAAGCTTCTTATAACCTCATTTTCACAATTAAAAAGCTCTCTGTTATCATACTATCATACCACTTTAAGCATATACAGGCTGACTTACTAAACTAATTCACAGATACTTTATGTCGATATAAAGCTAAAAAAGAAAAGGAGAAGTTTCACATCACACTCACCAGATGATTTATTGTCAATGTGTACAAAGAAGTTGCCAGAAACTATGAGATAACATAAAATAAGCATCAGAAATCGTAACCCTTTTCCCAAGTTCAAACCAAATACCCATCAAAAAAAGAAAGCAGACAAAGAGGTAAGGATCAAAGGTGATACTTCGTACCTGTCATGATTAGAACATAGAAGCCAAGAGAACGTTGTCACCTTTTTTTGAATGATTGCAGATGTAACAAAAGTATTCCCCCTTTAAGCAATTAGCAGATAAGCATCCCAAATGACGTTTAAAATGGCCATTTTGGCTTTGTGGATAACGTGCATGCGTACATCAACTGGAATAAAACAACGTGTTTCCAAATTAGCCTATAATAAGGGAACCAATTAGCATTATTTAATGACTTAAATTACTCATTAGAGCCTTAGATTTATTCCTAAAAAGTATGAGCTTATTACTCTCTTTTGCAGACATCTCGCCACTCTTTTCTGTGCTTGAGCCGACACCTTTGTTTGACTATATCATAACAAACAAACAATAAAATCATGCATTTGTCAAGGCAGACTAAAATATCTAGCATGGACCAAAGCGGATGAGCAAAAACTGCTTATAAAAAACACAGCGGTTTAAAACCAAAGGATACAACATAAGGCTTATATTTAGATTCACAACATACCAAATAAATCTTCTTCGCCCTCTCCACAAGCGCACACTCCTTTTTCCTTAGTAGGTTTGCTTTTATCTTTGATATGACATCGAGAGATATGTTTCCACTCTTTCCATCATCTGTAGTACTCCCATATGTACTGAATTTACAGGAACCTCGAGAGATTTGTTACTATTAACTCCTACATTTTAATGTTTGGTAGAAATCGAAAATACCTTAGAAGTATGGTGGTTGGTTGCAAAAGGGGTCTTGTGTGGGGTTCCAAATGCCTTACTTCTGCGGTCCTAATGCGCCACCCTGCAACCAATAAATATAAAAACCATAAATAATTTTGTTTCGGTACCTTCACAATAAGAAATTTCTTGAATTCTGTAAATTAAAATACAAAAACATTGCACACATGTATCAAAACAACATATAATCTCAATGATACATACCTTATATCAGAACTATATGATTTCTGCATAGTTTGAACATTCATCTTACCCTTATTCAACTAAATTGTACATAACCTAGAAACTCAACTTGATTAAAATCTTAACTTATATCATAACATATAATCTTAATAATACATACCCTATATCAGATTATATGATTTGGGGCTCACAACCACATATAAATATGAATTACGCAATCTCAAAAAAATCAGCAAAAGAGAGATGCATTCATAATTAGATAGAACAAATCAACTGCAATCAAAAGGTTACAACAAATTACCAGCAATACTCCAAACGGCTCAACACAATAGTACCCATAAAAAATTAGGGCTTTCAAGCAAATATCTTCATCTTGTTATATCTTCATCTTGTTATGGTGTTTGATAATAAGTAATTGCTATGAATCCACGAACATTGTATCGTTAAATCTTTAATTATCGGTGTTTGATCATAAGTCGCTGGTGAGATATGAATGAATTATATGATTTAATATGCGGGTTAGCATGATAACAGGAATCGGGCTTAATATACGGGTTTGGGGTTTGGGTGCTGACGTGGATTAGAGAGATGATAAGTGACGTGGCAAATCCCTCCTCTTATATATAATGTAAAGATATATATATATATATATATATATATATATATATATATATATATATATATATATATATATATATATATATATATATATATATATATATATATATATATATATATAGGTATATTATGACTTGAAACCACAGTTTTAATTCCAGTCATATCCCAGTCATATCTTTTAACCAATAGAATTTGGGTATTTGCTAAAAAACCTCACTTTTTCCCTTTTTTAACTCATTTTTGTTGATTTTGGGCGGACCACAGTTTTCAAAATCACGTTTTATATAAAAATTGCGTTTTCATACCGCGGGTATATATTGTCTATATATATATTTTTTTTTCATTTGTCTTCCACAAACGACGGGTAAAAACACGCACAACCTCCACACCTCCATGGATATTTTCTCTTTTTTTTTCCTGCTCTTCATAAGATCCATCAAAATCCTAATTTTTTTAAACACCAAATAAAACTCTAATTTTTTAAAGATCCATGATCAATCAAAACCTTAATTTTTTTTAATTTAAATCAATCAAGGCTAAATCTAAATCAGTCTTATTAAAAAACCCCACCAAATCAAATAAAAGTTCGACATAATTGGATTGAATTGATGTTATTAAAGATCCATGATCAATTGAATCCTAATTTGTTTTTTTTTTGTAATTTAGTGAAAAATCAGTTAAATGGTGGTTTATGAAATCCTGTTTGGGTAGCTGCAGACAGATGGATGCCTTAACCAGATGGATGTAATGAGGGGTGGGTAGCCGTAGACAGATGGATGCCTTAACCAGATGGATGTAATGAGGGGGCGCCATGAAGGGTCAGATGATGAGTTTGATAACCTAAAGAAGGTATTGAAACATTAATTTACATATTTATATGTTAAACAATTATAAATAATATTTGTTATATATTAATTTTAAGATTATCATTAAAGGTTTGTTATATAAATAATATTTGTTATCAAGATGTTCATGTTTGTGTAGCTAACGTTGCCTTCTAGAGGAAAAAACTTGACAACTCGATCATTCACCAATGGTGGTATGGTGTGATGTGTTCTCTTCCAAAAGTTTCAACAATTCTTGATCATGAATGTATCTTGTAGTATGGTTTCTTATCTCTTATAGTAAATTTTTGGATTCTTTGGACCGTTATTTTCTCAAATAAATAATAATAATGTTATTGCTCCCTTTGTCCCGTTTTTGTTATCCACAAAATACCTTTTTGTAGTTTTCTTAAGTTCGGGTGGAATAATATGTGTTCTAGCATTGGTAGAACCTCCCTCCACTATTATATGTCTTAATTGTTCATTTGTAAATCTTATTTATGTATCATGTTATGTTTAATGATGTAGATAATCTCGGTGGGCATGTAACAGGTTACAACTGATGGTAATATCTTCAAGAAGGTAATCTGTATTCATTTTTTTTGGGGATTTTGGGATTTATACACCGATTGCTCAACTAACCAGCAAGTGAAATTGATGTTTAGGTTGCCTGATTGATCTATGATTCATATTACTAAGGTGTACCCATTAATAAGTGTATCATTCTAGTTTATCAGATTATCCGGAAAGGGCTACATACAGTTTTTGAACTTTTGATCAGAGTTTTTTTTATTATCTGATTTTTAGGTGTATGGATCAGTGGGTGTGACCAAGCTGAAATTTCAACGATGCAAGAGGTCTGTTGGGGAACGAGTTAGAAGGAAGTTGGGTGGTCTTAAGTTCATCAATTCTTACTGGCTTAATGAGGTATTTCCCTTGCCCAATTCTTCAAGTTCTTCTCATTCTGGTAATTTTTAATTCAAAGTACATATTTGTGCTAATATTTTAAATTACTTTAGCACCATTGATTTGGCACGTGATATGAGTGTCTGAATAGAATCCAAGTATGGCACCGTCTAGGTTACCAGTACAAGCTTGGTGATATATGTATGACAAATTAATCAATATTTTTGCTCTGTGTTTTTGGTGGGTTGTGTGTCATTATGGATGAAAATCTTCTGGTTCTCAATTGGATAATGTTATTGCTGTTCTAGACAAAAAAATTCAATGTCCAAGGTGTTGATAATCAAGCTTTCGACTCTAAAGAGGCTCACAAAACTAACTAACTTGTTTGAGCTTCTGAATTCAATAAGAAGCAAAAAGTCCTGCTTCAATTCCATGAATTTAGTTTCTTGAATTTCAGGACTTATATTTTACAGAACTAATCAAAAAACAACAGTAGTACAACAACCTGATGAACAAGATCTTGTATTTAGATGCATTGTTTTTGTCTCGTGCTTGAACTACCCGTGGGTACAAAGCACTAGAAAAATGCACAATACATCTATTTATATACATCTTTGTGTAGGAAATTTGTGTGTGAATGGTTATAATCTGGATATCAATCTGAATCGTGTAATCACTTTCAGATCAAAGTATTTCGACCCTATATGCCTCGGGTTCACGAAATCTTCAATCGGATAAGACAGATTGCAATTGAAATCTAAGGCACGAGAAATCAATCAGAAAACTTACGAATGTTATGAATGTTCTAACTGTAAAAGAAACCAACCTCTGGTGAAAATAACCAGACAAAATAACTGTTTTACAGTTATTTTTCCAACTATCGTGTTGGTTAAAAAAAGATGCAACTGTTGGGTTTTTAGGCAGGAATCTTGACCCCGCAAGGGGGCGCGGCCCCCTTGACCCCCGCATCTTGGTCGTGGCGATATCAAGCTAACTTTGAAGAGCGTGCACTCCGCACCTCCTAACCCGTCTTTAGCTAAACTTGTCTAAGGCCATTGGTCTCTAAGTAAAAACACAATTACACAAAATACATGTGATAACACTAAAATTACCAACATTCCTCCCCTATTTTAGTGTAATCCCCGATTTACTAAAATACGCAAAAGAACCAAACTCATGCATAATGAAAATGTCACGAAGATTGAATTTTCACTTAGTATATTACGCATTCCAGAAATTCGAAAATCAGGGTGTCACTAAGGATTGAACCCTTCAATTCATATGAATACCCGAAGATAATATACACATAAGTTACTTAAACATTCTAAAGTTTATAACTTGACACTATTACAAGCCATGTGTCCATATCCTTTAATGAGCATATAGAAACCCAGTCCAAAGCTTCCTGAAGCGGCAAAACTCCATGCTCACATAGGTAGTCCTTTTATTCTTGCACCTGCATATGCAATTTTTCAAAAGAACTATTAAGAAGTTAAACCTCAACCTAACATAATCTGCAGAATCGAGCACATACCTTGGGATGATTATATGATTGTGCTCCAATCACTAACAATGAGCTTTCCACATTGAATTCAGCTCCTAGCGTTAGCTAGAAGGGAATTGGGTATCTCATCATTAGAAATTTTGATGGACTCTAAACCCACCCCCATAGCCGACTTGTGCACTAAGTCTCGGGCTAAACCTTTTGTCAAATGATCCGCCAGGTTTTGTTGAGATCTAACAAAATCCACTGATATCACTCCAGTCGTAATAAGCTCACGAACCATACTATGTCTAACACCTAAGTGTCTAGACTTTCCATTGTATATTTGACAATATGCCTTAGCCAAAGTGGCTGCACTATCACAATGAATAGAAATAGGAGAAATTGGTTTTGGCCATAATGGAATCTCATATATCAGATTCCTCAACCAATCTGCCTCTTTACCAGCCGCAGCTAAAGCAACAAACTCAGCTTCCATTGTTGAGTCAGTGATACAAGTTTGCTTCTTTGAAGCCCATGAGATGGCACCTCCACCAAGCAAAAATACCCAACCAGTTGTAGAAGTATGATCTTCTGAATTAGTTATCCAACTAGCATCAGAATATCCTTCTAAAACTGAAGGAAACCCAACATAAAGCAAACCATAATCCATGGTTTTCTTCAAGTACTTGAGTACCCGCATTACATCATGCCAGTGATGAGTACTAGGATTACTAGTGTACCTACTCAATTTTCCCACTGCATATGCAATATCTGGTATTGTGCTTGTCATAGCATACATCAAGCAACCAATTGCCCTTGAGTACTCAAGTTGATTTACAGCCTTGCCTGTATTAAGCATAAGTTTGATGGTAGGATCCAGAGGAGTGCTAACTGGACAGCAATCATTACATTTAAACTTCTTGAGTATTTTCTCAATGTAATGTGATTGAGTGATCATAATACCCTTGTCCACCCGTTTGATCCTTATACCAAGGATCACATCAGCCTCCCCCATGTCCTTCATGGAGAAACTAGATGACAAAAACTCTTTGGTTTTATCAACTTGATCTTGATCAGTTCCAAAGATCAACATGTCATCAACATACAAGCAAATGATAACTCCTTTACCAGATTTATCAAATTTGTAGTATACACACTTATCAGACTGGTTTAGTACAAACCCACTAGACAAGACAACCTCATCAAATTTTTGATGCCACTGTTTCGGAGCCTGTTTGAGTCCATATAATGATTTAACTAATTTACACACCTTATGCTCATTTCCAGGCATAACAAATCCTTCTGGTTGCTTCATATATACCTCATCTTCCAAATCACCATTCAAGAATGCTGTTTTGACATCCATTTGATGGATCACTAGATTATAAGTAGATGCCAAAGCAATCAATAATCTAATAGTGGATATACGAGCAACAGGAGCATAAGTATCGAAATAATCGACACCTTCCTTTTGTCTAAAGCCTTGGATAACCAATCTAGCTTTAAACTTGTCGATGGTTCCATCAACCTTCATCTTCCTTTTGAAGATCCATTTGCAACTCAAAGGTTTGCAACCTGGTGGTAAATCAGATAAGATCCATGTATTATTTTCCATAATTGAATCCATCTCATCATTAATTGCTTCTTTCCAGAACGCAACATCACGAGACTGCATAGCTTCATCAAACGTTCTTGGATCCTCTTCTATACTATAACAGTAAGAATACTGAGGTCCAATCTCATCTCTAGATCCCTCAACTAAGTATAGTTGAAAATCAGATCCGAATGATTTAGCTACCCGAGCTCTATTACTCTTACGAATTGTAGGAGTTTTAATTGGAGTTTCTCTAATATGATCTTCACTTGAACTTGGTATCAAACTTTTAGGTCTATGTATTGAAGTGAATCGTTTTTCATCAAACATTGCATCTCGTGACTCTATAACCGAGTTAACGGATATATATTCATTAGGTTCTATTACATAGCATCTATACGCCTTGGAATGCTCAGCATATCCAATAAAGATGCAATCAATACCTTTTTCACCCAAATTTTTCCTCTTGGGTTCTGGGAGCCTCACAACAGCCCTACAACCCCAAACTCGTAAATATGACAAGTTAGGTCGTTTTTTGTACCAAAGTTCATATGGGGTAACCTTGTTCCTTTTATTAGGAACTCTATTAAGTAAATAGCAAGCCGTCAACATGGCTTCTCCCCAAAATCCTTCACTTAAACCCGAGTAGGATAAAATGGAATTAACCATTTCTTTAAGAGCCCTGTTTTTCCTTTCGGACACACCATTTTGTTGTGGTGTATAAGGTGTCGTAGTCTCATGTATGATGCCTACAGATTGAAAATAACTAGGATCATAATATTCACCACCTCTATCCGTGCGTAAAGTTTTAATTAAAACATTTTGTTGTAACTCAACCTCAGTTTTATAGATTTTTAATTTATCTAAGGCTTCATCTTTAGCATGACATAGATAAACATAACAAAATCTAGATGCATCATCTATAAAGGTGACTACATACTTTTTATTCCCTAAGGAAGGAGTGGCATGAAAATCACATAGATCACTATGTATCAATTTTAAAGCATTAGAATCCCGTTTTATATCCTTGAAAGGTTGTCTAGTGATCTTGGTTAACATGCAAGTGTTACATTTTTCTAAGGTACTATCAAATTCTGGAATTAGATTATCCTTAGACATTGCGGCCATACGATTATAGTGAACATGTCCTAATCGTGCATGCCACATAGCAGAATCAACATCTTTAGAACTAATCATGCAAATGCTACTAAAAGTATTAGGAACTTTATTGAGATTTAACATAAACATGCCATTATTATAATAACCGAAACCAACAAATACACCATGTCTTGATAAGATATACTTATCAGATTCATACACTTGCTTATAGCCACATTTATTCAACACAGGACCGGACATAAGGTTCTTCCTAAGCCCCGGTACATACACAACATTAAGTAAAGTAATAGTTTTTCCAGAACTGAATTCTAAAACAACATTTCCACGTCCAAGTATTGGTTTGGTTGACTCGTCTCCCATATGAAGAACGGATCCATCTTGCATCGGATGAAAAGTATCAAACCAGCAACGATCCTTACATGCATGACATGTTGCACCCGAGTCAATCCACCAAGCGATTTCATCATCCTGTACATAACATATTTCAGAAATATGTGATACATAATTAGTAACAGGAATTATAACATGATCAAAATTTACATGATCAACAATCAGACCTTGTTGTGGAGTTGGGTCCTTAGACCCTTGTCCCGATCCTGAACCGCTTGAACCATTGTTCCCCTTACCCCGGCAATCCCTCTTAAAATGACCAGGTTTGCCACACTTCCAACAAGCCCCCTTTGGCTTTTTGTTGTTGGAATCGTTCTTATTATCATTGAACTTTCGTTTGTTACCTTTGGACTTTTTGTTGTTTTTCTTATTCTTATCATCTTCAACCATATTCACAAAAGATGATCTAACAATTTCTTTGCCCTTTCCTTTACCACTGTCTTCCATCCTTAGAGTTTCCTCTATACGGAAGTGGCTGCCAAGTTGTACAAGAGACAACTCTTCTTTGTTGTGTTTTAACATGTGTTTAAAATCCTTCCAGGATGGTGGAAGTTTGTCTATAGTACTAGACACCGAGATAGACTCGTCCATGTGCAAACCATGCTGGGTGTATTGTCCCAGAATTCGAAGGAGTTCGTGATATTGTTCCATCACAGACCTTGAATCAACCATTCTGTAATTGTTAAAATTACTAACCAGAAACTTCTTACTAGAAGAATCTCCAGCCATGTACTTTGACTCAAGTTGATCCCATAACGCCTTCGCAGATTCCACGTTTTGGTATACATCAAATAAAGCATCAGACATACCGTTCAAGATGTGCCCACGACATATGTAATCATCGTTCTCCCACTTGCATCGCTTCCTTGTCTGTTCCAGTGTCTCCTCTTCAACAAATTCTGGCATATGGGCACTCAGAACATACACAACCTTCAAAGTAGTGAGAAGGAAATGCATCTTCTTCTGCCAACGCCTGAAATCACTACCCTCGAACTTGTCTAACTTTCCAAACTTCGTAGTCATATCTTTCACCGATCAGCCATGATTAAAACCAGTAAATACTTTGATCTTTGTAGGAAATTTGTGTGTGAATGGTTATAATCTGGATATCAATCTGAATCGTGTAATCACTTTCAGATCAAAGTATTTCGACCCTATATGCCTCGGGTTCACGAAATCTTCAATCGGATAAGACAGATTGCAATTAAAATCTAAGGCACGAGAAATCAATCAGAAAACTTACGAATGTTATGAATGTTCTAACTGTAAAAGAAACCAACCCCTGGTGAAAATAACCAGACAAAATAACTGTTTTACAGTTATTTTTCCAACTGTCGTGTTGGTTAAGAAAAGATGCAACTGTTGGGTTTTTAGGCAGGAAACCTTGACCCCGCAAGGGGCGCTGCCCCTTGACCTCGCAAGGGGGCGCGACCCCCTTGACCCCCGCATCTTGGTCGTGGCGATATCAAGCTAACTTTTACGAGCGTGCACTCCGCACCTCCTAACCCGTCTTTAGCTAAACTTGTCTAAGGCCATTGGTCTCTAAGTAAAAACACAATTACACAAAATACATGTGATAACACTAAAATTACCAACACTTTGCGTGAATGTGTAAATATTGTAGGATTAGCAGTGATCGGTTTTATTTACGAGGGTCAACTGTGCTCATAGAGCACATGTTAAAAATCCCATGTTCATAACTTGATACCAAACAAAAATCAAACAAAAAAAGCTTACATGAATTCTTTTCTAAGTAACCTATTAGGCAACAGCTCTTGGCGATAGTTGTGCAAGTGTTTCAAAATAACAATCTTTCAAATAATTACATAAATGCAGATAAAAGTATCCAGAATAAGGTAAATAAAAGCTTTTAGTTTTCCTTTTAGTGATTATTTACGATGTAAATCTGGTTATTTGACTCCTTAATTATCAGATAATCATAAATGGAGTCAACTCATCTAAACGTTAAGACTTATTTTCTGCAATTCAAGAGAAAATAAGAAGATAACCGCACTTCCGAACGCCCTGTAAATTTTCTTATCGTTGCAGAATGATGAAGTAGTAAAAGTGTATACGCCATTATTCTGCAGGCATATTTTGAAGAATTTGAGGACCGTATCAAATACTTTTTGACCCCATGTGAAGGCAAATTATTTTTTTGGGGAAAAGCGCAAAAGAATCTGGTAAAATTGATAATCCTTTTCGACCCCATTTATGTTTGCTAACTGATAAGTGATGTGTGTTCTTTTGTAGGTGATTTTGGCGTAGAACAGGCAGAGACGGAGCTTGAGCCGTTTGATAGGGGGAAAAAAGAACCAGTTGTAGTATACAACTGGGACCTAAACGAAAATGCAGAAAAATCATCCGGGACATTGGCTTTCATTGAAGACAAGCCAAAATCATCTAGCTTAAAAAGGCTTCGAATAGAGTTAAGTGCATGGGAATGGTCTTCATGTGTGGTTCAAAAACGAAAATTGATTGCTTCAAGTTAAAGGTTCTTAGGTTGCTTGAAAATACGAAAGATCAAGTTGCAAAGATCTATAAAGGGATGAGGTTGTTTCTCTTTGATGTTGACTTGAGCTTGATGAATGGGATTTTCAAAGCTGATGCACCTGCACCTGCACCTGCACCTGCAACTGGAGGTTATAGCCTTGAACCAAAGGCTTTCAACTCGGAGTTCCCATCCGAAGTTGTATAATCGAAAACCTTTGAATGGTTGGAAGATTTAAGAACTCAGGTATCCTGACATGTTAAATATTGATTTGAGTTTTTTTTTTCTTTTTTGTGCAGACTGCTTGAAGATCTTTTATGGGATTACAGTTCATAGTGTTTTTCATTGTCTTTTTCATTAGTCTGGAGTGATTCAGAAGAGAAGAGGCTTCGAAGATTTAAAGCTTGTGATGAGGTCAGACCGAAAAACAAACACCCTTAAGGTTCACAACATCTTTTTCTTGCCATAATATCATTCGGTCGTATTATGTCATTCCTGATTTTGTATTCATCATTAAAATAAAGGTAACAAATTTTATATGATGCCATTATTGGTTAGGATTTGATCGCCTTCGTACATGCTATAAACTGTAGCTTTAAACTCCAAGTACTCCTCAAGCCACAAGATCCAAGACATTGTTTTTTACCACTCCAGAAGCGGCTCAAAAGGTATGCTTGTGCTTTATAGTACTGATTATCTTATTATTGCGTTTTGAATTCAAAGAAAACATCTACCAGCAGCATAATTCTTCTGAAATGGTCAAATATGGGTTGTGAAATAAAATTAAAAGCTCTTTATGCAGTTATGCTAGGTTTCAAAACAGGTGTAAATAAATAGCTATGAGATTGATTAGTTTCCTATTAAATAATCAGATAATAAGAAGCAAGTTTGTTTATTTGTAATCAGATTTTTTGCTCTAGATATACCAAAATTTCCAGCAACCAGATCATAGAGCCGTGTAAGCAGTTGGACTTCGTGTCAATTAAGAAAATACAGAGGTGACATGAGGAGTATTCAGAATTTTGGTAGGCTAATATTATTTCAGGTTACCAAATCGAATACCAACTTTATGAATGTCCACAATTTTTTGTGATAGGAATTGATATTGGAGAAGATGAAGAATGCAAGCTAGGATTACATTTGCTCGAGTTTGCAGAGGTATGAAAATTTCTCAAAGATGAACCGATTATGGTTATGTTATCTCTGATGTGTCAAAATAAAAACTGAAATTAAATAGAAAACTGGTCGGAAGTCTACTGCGTTTATATAAACGCATCTAATGTTCTTAATCGCATCCATGTAAGATCATCCAGTTGCCAACAATGATCAGGTTCCAGGTCTTAAATATAAATTGTTTGTAACTGTGCTGATAAGGTAACTATGGTGGTTCTTGGATTTGACCTTTGGAACTGACCATGACCCTGATCAATCGGTTTATATTATTTTACCTTTTTATATAGAAAAAATATGCTTTATAGTTGGACTTTTAATCACTAAAGTTTTAGACTAAATTCACAAAAGAAGGTCTCTAGACATATTTAACCAAGTCTTTCAATATTACTATAAAACAACGTTGTTAAATGTGGACTACATATTATGTTGATTTATGTGAATATGAGTCCTATGACTTATAATAACTACTGTATGTATCATTGCAGAAAACTGATAGGAGCTCGATATTACCTTAAAGGCTATGAAGCACGATATGGTAATCTGTATACAACCCAAGATAGCAGGTCAGCACGTGCCATGGATGAGGCGGTGGGGAGAATCGAGTGTGACATGGTTAGTTAATTTCATGCTAAAAAGGTTTATTTTTATTTGAAAGGTTATGCAGTCGTGTTATAAGTATGTTCGGATTAGCTTATAATAGCTTATGCCTTCTCAAACTGGCCTAAATATGGAGATAAGCTTATCAGGATACTTCACCTCTAACCCATAACCTCACCCCAAACACCTTTAAGGAGCTTAATGGCGTACTCAAAAAACGGTAAGCTATTAAGCTCCTCAAATAAGCTTTGGCAAACACCACCAGAGCAAACTAAAAAACCGTGTTGTTTACCTTTTAATATTTTATGCAAGTTCAAATTTTCACGTCGATACACCAATATACTTTCACCTGATCCCGTTTGAGTCCTCCTAGCTAAACCATCATTTCATACCATCTTCACCTTCACTTTCTCTTCTACCAGGAAAGTGGCACAAATAGAAAAAATGTCACGTCTAACACAGTATCTTCCTGGAAACCCGTCACTCGAATTGGGGGTAGAAGTGCTTTATAGTAGAAATGAACCAGGAATCTAAACAAACAACAACATGAGTTACAGGTAATACTTTTTTCTTTGAACTGTGATTCACTAAATCAATGAAAGTGTTGTTACTTTTGCTAGATTAAAACACACAGCGAAAACTCCTGAGATCTATTTATTGGATCTTTCAAATCATTGATCTCAATGTGGCTATGTGTAGTGGGTCAATTGGTCACATCAGATTCAAGCATGCAACTCCTGAAAAGTGTTATCTTAGAGGGAAAGTAATTAAATCTAAACGTCACACATCAAAATGTCCACCGCTATTGACGATCTTTTACTTTGTGATTTTAAAGTAAATTTCTGAGCCAAACATTTTTGGTCGGTTGAAGCTTATTTTCATAAAACAAAAAAAGATGCTACTGCTATTTGTATCATATTTTCTTAGTGACCAAAATGTTATTCCTGCTATAACAACACTATCCTCACCGTCTCTTTCTCTTCTACCAAGATAAGGCGGTACCAATAGCGAAAATGGAGCGTCTAACACGGTGTCTTGCTGGAAACCCGTCACTCGAGTTGGGGGTAGAAGTGTTTTATACTAGAAACGAGTTAAGAATCTAAACACACAAGTGCCCAAATCTCAGATTGGTTACCATAAAGAAGTACTCATGTTGTGTAACAAAAATCTATACACTAAGCAAACAACAAAAATGAGACAATTATGCCCAGTGTCCGACATAGACAGTAAACCATGTGTATATGCTTGATTTCAGAATTCTGATACGTTCTATCAGTTACTCATTGTTTCCTACAGGGTACGTATGCCAAATTTAACCAAGTCGTTTATCATGTACTTTTTGTTTCCTACGGGATAAGTATACTGAATTTAAACAAGTCCTGCGTTTCTATGACGTGTAACGCGCCTGTTTTCGTTACACAAATACCCAAAGAATTGTAGAGTACTCATCCCTTGATCGATCCTCATGGAACTTGCCTGCTTAGTTTTCAGCTTGGTGCCAAACAATGCATCTTCCAGTAACCTCTTGCATTTCAGAAAAAGGCTGTCATTTATGGTGTTTTCATATAAGAACTGTATATTCAAGTATTGTGTTTTCAGACTACTTGTAGCATTGATGGTGTTTTTTCTCTTAATAGCAGAGACCGTATGAAACTTGGGCAACCTCCAAGATATTTAACGCATGCATGACATGGTTCTTCTGCTCATGTCCCTCATTCAGGTGATTATCTGCAACCACTATATCCTAATTTATTTTTTATTAAGTGGTGCATAATATATAGTATATAACTTATAGTAGATTGATCGAGTTATAGCCTTCTTCAACACATATTATGGAATACAACAGACAGTTATTTTTATGCCTTTATTTTGAGTCTAATAACATGGTAACAAACTTAGTTTATTCTTGGCCTAATCTGAATTGTGTATAGACTTTGTGTGATAGATAGCTTGGTTTCATGATAACCTAATGCTACATAATTGAGAATGTCATTTGAGTCACATTAATTAATGTTAACTGCCGAATGAATAAAGACCCGCTAGGATGATTGTATAGTTAAATAACTATATACAACAACAGTAACTATGTCAGGCCCGGGATCACGAAAGGATGGGTTGGGTCAGAACATATGCGTGTTGGGAACTGATGGGAGTGGTTTTGCATTTTACATGCGTCCAGTGAGTACTAAGACAAGTTTGAGAGGTCTAGAGTCATCCAACAGTTGATCACATTGGGGATGAAAGTCGGTCTTTCATGCTCATGGTCGGGCGTTGTATTCATGTTGCTGCGGTTATTGTGTTATTGTATCTATGTTTTGTGTTGTTAACTTGTGTTAAACAGGAAGTTGGGAAGTTGGTATCGTATGTATTAGAGGTGTATAAGACTGACATAGATTCAGTGAGTGTATACAAGACATAGGTGTAATGGTCGCTCAAGCAAAAAAGGATGGTGGATTGCTATCAACAGTGAAATAACATATAGTCAAATCAAGGAAGCCATGTCTGTGGCTGGGTTCATTCCGTTGTAATGTAAATTCTGCTCAAGATCCAGTTTCAGAATGTTAGTTGTGCATGCTTATGTATTTTAGGTGTTTGAATGCCAAAGTCGACACGTTTAGAAACTTTAATGTTACTATTGTTTAGGAAATTAGTTTATGTTTCAAAACTCTCGATTGGTTTATGTGTTTAGTACTTGATTTTTTTACCTTGAAGTATGGTTGAGTAGGAATGCCATCTATTGTACTTGATTTTAGTATTATGTATAGTTTGGTCCTAGAGTTCTTCATCAGGCCTAATTGAATGTTTATCTCAAGGGCACACACTACTTTAGACATCTCCAACCATAAGTCTCGACAATCTTAACAACTTTCGCATATATTTCATTGTTTTCTTTACTATGTAAATTCTCAATCTTTTCCAACCCTTCAGCATCGTCTATCAACTGAGCAAAATAATTAACGTCTCCACTGTTACCCACAGTTTTCTCAACTTCTCTCCTACCTTCAAGATGTTCTCGAGCCCTTCTAAGCTCACAGTAATAATCCTTGGATCAGGACATATGAGGAGGTCACATAATGGTTTAATACACCCTTGACTCACGAAGTACCTAAGAATTTTATTGGAGTTTTAAATGTTTGTATTTTTGTTAGTAAACTTGATTTTATGTGGAACTTAGAATTATGACATACTTGATTTGTTCATTATTACCAGCAGAAGTGGCGTTTGTACAAAGGATATATGGTACATTTTCATGATTTTTTTATAGTTAGAATTGTATACGATGTTGATGGTGGCATTTCGTAGCTGTTAGGTCTGTATGCCTATCTGGTTATACATGATAGGCATATATAGTAAATTAAGGAATGCCGTTTTCTTTGCATCTTTGATGGTCTCTTTCATTGGAGAGGCAATTAACTATACCCATTTGGTCTTCGGTCGTAAATTTAAAGGTGATTTAAAACTCTTTTTATTATATGAATTAAGTTATTAGATATATGGAAGGAGAGTTCTGATTAACCATATAATGTCAACTGGGAATGTGTCATCTTGGCTTATTTGACCATAATATAGCGTCAACTGATCCTTCTAAGCTCAAGCATCACCATTTTGTTTTTCGCACCTATAAGATATGGCAGTTAAATTTATGCAAATAGGGGAAATACAAACATGGGTATTGGTCTATATGAACTATACCGAATAACTCAGTTGTACCCAAAATAGCATTGCTTATCTTTTTCACTCTTTTTATTTCAGCAACTGCACTTAATCACAGTGATAACTTGAACTGTAAATTTTTGTATAAACTAAACAGATTTTCTCAACTATAAAATACATCTACGCTGTGTAACAAAGAAACAGAATTAGTAATATTTCTCATGTATGGTAACCCAAAGAAAAAAAGACGGAGGCAAATCTGCAAAAAGAGATAAATACAAAAGTTAGCAACATCAAACTACGCATAAATAAAAAAGTTGGATTAATTTTTTTTCTTATGACCACCTTTTATAGCGTTGTAAACGTTTGTAAAATAGGAACTTTTTTAGCTATAAAATAGCTACTTAACTATTGCTTCGTTATTATATATTTTGTATGCGTCATTATTTGTCCGATAATGGAACCGATTTTTGTTGTTTTTATTCGTTATATTTTTTTACCAATGTTTTATTGTATGGCTTGTCAGTTTTAATGTATTGCTTCAGTTATTTATAAAATTATTTAGCAAAGTAACTTGACGCGAAAAGTTTAATTAAGGTCGGTCGTGGTTGGCTTTTTTGACACCCTTAGTTAAAATACTTCAAAATAAATCAAAACAAATATAAATTTGTGCATTTCTCAAGTTTAAGTCTCTGCTTTTAGCAAATAGAAGACTCAAACAAAATTTTCTACTCATTTCTATTCTTTAATGTTATATTCTCTATTTCATTTTCAATCTCTCATATTCTCTCTACGTCTTGTGCCAATACCTAAACATTGACATAAAATATTGTAGTCTTTTATCTAAATTTTTTATTTTTATATGTTTAAAACCAAAGTCTCAAATAGTAATACAATTTGTTATAGTGCTCGGAATTTTAGAAAGTACGCAAGAGTAATACAATTTGTTATTTTTTATGTTTGAAAAGACGTACTCTTTTCAAAAACTACACCTTTAAAAAAAGACTAATGCAGAGTACATTAGACGCATTCCCGTTACCACTCTTCTTGTCGACACTAAAATTTTGTTATTAGTACAAATAAAACACAAAATATGTTTTACACTTGTTTAAAAAAATTTAGATTGTTTAACAAATTATATTACTTAGACTTTTAAAAAATTTAAAATATTAAGAATTATTTATTTAAAGTATATAAATTTTTTAACATAAATTTAACATTACTTAAGCGTAAACTATAACTAAAATATATTAAAGGTTAAATTAAAAAGCAATAAACTATAAAAGCATAAACAATAAACCCTTCGAAACAACAAAAGAAACAACCTCGCCCGTTAGGCGGTTATGACGCTACTATATATATATATATATATATATATATATATATATATATATATATATATATATATATATATATATATATATATATATATATATATATATATATATATATATATATATATATATATATATATATAGAGAGAGAGAGAGAGAGAGAGAGAGGCGTTATTGTGATGACCACCTTTAAAATAAAAACAATAACAACCAAACTGGACCGTTAGATGTATCAATGATGATCACATTTGATTAAACATGGATCAATGGCATAATTGTAATAAATTTAAAAGTGAATGGCATTATGTATCATTATGACACTGATTTACATTACGTAGTTATAAAGAAACAATCCGGATTTCTAGCACCAAATTTAAATTAAATACATACTATTAATTCTAATGTTTCAATTACACTAATAATTAAAACTCACACACCTCAAATCCTAACAACACGCATGTGTTTTGCATAAAAATTTGAAACATATTTTCAGCGTGTGATACAAAACACTACAAATACTTATTAATGTATTATAATCTTACTACTTTATAAAAGATTTAACCCTTTTTCTATATATAGAAGTCTTAAATATTCAGCCCCAAACATTGCTAAAAGAAGAAAGTTATATATGATCATTTCAAAATCAGTATAACTTTTAATGCATATACGGTTTTCAATCCACAGTTAAAAAGAACTTTAAATGACAATATGAATTAATAATATAGTGTCAGAACTATCAGAACTATTTTTTTTACTATTAATAATACATAATGTACCACTAATTAATGCAGAATGACATTTTTGAAAATATATATGATATGATTTGTATGCCAAATTCAAATAAGGGTAAATTGGGAAGTATATTATTCCATAAAAAAAACCACCTTAAAATAGTTTACCCTATTTAAATTTTACATAAAAAAACCATAAACCTTATCTCTCTCTCCGTATCATTCTCATAGATATCATCTAAACCTAGCTACCACCACCTCCAATCCTCTATGCCGCCTCCATCAATTGACTCCTAATCTTCATGTTGGTCGGCATTTATGCCTCGCCAAACGAGTATTTAATCAAGATATAATGGGTCTCGGCTATCAAAGATCTAGATCTAATAATTTTTCGAAACCAAAATGATATTTATTTGATGATTGTAGATTTTCCTTAACCCAAAATTAACCCACCACAATGATATCTATTTGATACCCGTAGGTTTTCCTTAACCAAAATAAACCAAAATGATATCTATTTGTGGCGGTTGGTGCCTGTTGTGGTATTTCGTGGTGGTGGTGTGGCAGCGACGGCCGGATAACAATGGTGGAGTAGTTGTGATGTATAGCAAATGAGGTAGCAAGTAGAGTGTGGCCAAGGACAAACCATTCATTAACGAAGGTGCGTTTGGTTATCTTTATATAACTACCTCTTTTCTTTTGAGAAAATGTTACTAGTAATGATTCAAAGTTTTATCTTTTAATTTGTCAACTACCACACAGATTTATAGATCACGTGATCTATAGTTTTGTTCATTTATACTACTCTTTTGCTCCATTCAAAGTTTTGTTAGATCTATTATTGCTTCATTTATAAAATATTGGTCTCAAAACATGGAAAACATGAATTTAGAAATGGCATGTATTTGATTTGGAGTCAACCGATCACTGTCATGCATTCACAAATATACATACCGAATTAAGAGTTTATGTTTGCTCAAAAAAAAGAATTAAGAGTTTATGGTGTCTAGTTTTTTTGTCATTGATCAAATAATTTAAAACGAATATATGGTGGTATAAATCATGGATTTTTGCCATTGATAATGTTCTCAAAAAATGTGTAACATCTATTTTTTTCAGTGTTGCGATTTAGACGAAATAATATGCGGCATCGGAGGCGGACATGTATTTTTTAGAGGGCAGACATGTATTTTTTTAGTAAGTATGTTTTTTTAGGCGGACATGTATGTTTTCAGAGGCGGACATGTATGTTTTTGGAGGCGGACATGTATGTTTTTTGGAGGCGGACATGTATGTTTTGGAACAAGTACACACACGTTTGGAAGAGAGACTTCAAATAGATATTTGTGTTTACATATGCTCATTTTTATTAAATATTAGTACATGTTTTAATTTTGATTCTTTTAGTAATTTGTGCTTCAAATAGATATATTACGTGCATTTATGCTCGTTTACGTTGTCTACATGTATATACCTATCATCTTAAATGTATTTTTGTGTTATTTAGATATTTTTATTTTAACTATATTTCAATATATATTTTACTTTGTGTGTATCATGTATTTTTTATTTGTCATAAATTTTCATTATTAAAAAATATATATATGTAAATTATTTGGAGAACACGAATGCTAAAATTAGCTATTAGTAAATACACATGTTTTTCTTAAAAACATGTATGCACTTGAATTTTGGCAAAAAAGTAACTAAAAATAAAAAATTAATTTTTAAAAACTCTTATTTTGCAAAAAAAAACGCAAGAAATGTTAATTCTAACAGCTCGACATGTTTTGAAAAAAAAGATATGACATATTGTTTTCTTTTTAATGACTAGCTATTTTTTTGTGAAGTAAAAGCTTCTATAAATTATAAACAAGTCACTTTTACATTTTTGCCCTTATGCATTTTTATCTAATAAATTAAATCAAATTAATTATCTTAATTCTGATTGGTCTATTATGGTTCTGATAGTTCTGACACTTAAAATGGTTCTGACAAGAAAGCTCTCCTATATATATATATATATATATATATATATATATATATATATATATATATATATATATATATATATATATATATATATATATATATATATATATATATATATATATATATATATATATATATATATATATATAGGAGAGATCAAATAAAAAGACTTTTTTGGTGAGAAGGATAAGAAGAATTTTCAGCCATTGATTTAAAATCAATGGATGAGATTAAACCATAATCCTAATAATAACTAGGTTTTTGCCTAGTAAGAAATTTTATCGTCCGATCTTTTCGAATTGAGAAAGAGATTTAAGTGTGACTCAATTGTTCTTGGTGGAAAATTAAAATGGTTTGGTTTGATTATCTAATTTAAACTAAAAGCAAATAAATGAAAATGTCGTTGAGCAAAATTAAAGCTTTTAAAAATTAAACTAAAAGTTACTAGAAAATCACTTGGTAACAATGAAGATTTCGGTAAGCGTGCAATTTTTAGAAATTAAAGCTTTGTAAAAACAAGAAATTAAACCCGTCGGAATCCCTGGTCGGAATCTCGTCGAAATGTGTCAATCGGAATGCTGTCGGAATAATGGCAAAAAAGGAATACTGGTCGGAATACACCCTAATTGGAAATGCAATCGGAATATTAAAAGAAACTTGATGTCGGAATGAGGTAAAACTACTCCAATCGGAATATCAAATAAGTCCTTCAGTCGGAATATAAGAAAGGAATCCAGATCGGAATTCGTTAAACTGATGCAATCGGAATACAAGTTATGAACCCAAATCGGAAAGCTAAAACCCCTTTCCGATTACTGTAGATCGGAATACAAATGATGCAATCGCAATGTAAAACCCTAATCCGATTAGGGTGATCGGAATGATGGGGTAGTAGTCGGAGTGCTTAATCGGAAAAGTGTTTAACCTTTTCCGATTATCTAGTGATTCGAAAATAAGCCAAGTGATAAGCTATGTTTGATAAGCTAACACCAAAACTTCACCAAATCAGCAATGAAATAAACTAAATAAGCTCGAATAACAACTTTTCCAACTTAAAATAAGCAATCTTTTAAATCAAACCATAAAAAATGAAACTTTTTAAGAAAGCTTTTAAAAAGTAAATAAGCTAAAAAATACAAATAAGCCAATAAGCACAAGGATCTTAAAGCTTAACCGTATGAAAGCTTAAGTAGGAATAAAAAGATTAACTTTTTAGTCACGAAAACATCAAGATCAAACACGGATCATCAATATTTCGGATCAAAAGTTACTAAAATAAAGAATGGTAGAAAGAGATTAAAGAACTAAACTTAAACTTGAACTTGATTAATGAAATCAAAATACAAAAAGCTTAAACTTGAAAGATTAAAAGAAAGAAAAGATGAAAACTTAGTGAGAGAAAGTTTGGAACTTTCTCTCTCTAAAAACTAGAAAGGAAAAATGACAAAGCTAAAAACTAGCTAACTCCCCTCCTAATGTGATTAGGGGGGTATTTATAGGCTAAGTGGGAGGTGCATGTGTGGTGTGCTTCCTTCTTTGTTTTCTTCTCGACTCGATTTAATTCTTAGTCTTTTCTCGACGTCGTTTCGGGATTTGAACTTGTCTTAATAATTTTCTTCTTTAATTTAGACTTGAGTTCTTCGACTTCATTAAACTTCCGTCTTTAGACTTTTTCTTCGATAAATCTACAGAATAGGTCTTGGACATCCGTTCTTTAAGCACTCTTGATCTCTTGACTTCGTCTTTTCTCGTTTTTCTTCGATAAAAGCCCGTGAAAGCCCGTGTTTTCTTCCTTTTTAATCTTTTGGTCCTAAAACACAATAAAAACACAAACCACGCATAATTCCGACTTTTACGACATATCATGTTATTATTGGAAATAAGTGGTAAAAGGATAAGTGTTTTCACACTTATTAAATCCCCTACACTTGACCATTGCAATGCCCTCATGCAATGCATTAATTTTAAAGCACGGTTTACATTTTCCATCATAAATAACACATCTTGGCTTTTATTAAATACTAAACATTTAGGGAAGATAAAAAGATAAAAATAAGTAAAGAAATCAAAGACTTACATTGGGTTTTGGCTGCCATGAACGTTTATCATCCTCAAGTTTCACGTTCCCATACCAAGCTTAAAAACGAGATCATTGTTATTATAAGTTAGCAAACTAACACGAATTCATGTGGGCCAATTATTCACTTAGACTCCCTTATTCCTAGGTGTATCTCTTATATTTTATTTTTGTCTTGAATGATCACGCGGATGCATTGTTTGACTTATTTCAATAGTTATTTAGGCCGAAATAAAGTGAACGATTTAATCAATAGTTAGCTAAAGGACAAAATCTTTTAAAACTGCTTCTCGGGACCTCATAAAGTTCATATCTTGGCATAACTCGCTTCATGATTTGAGACCTTTCTCGGACCGATATTTGGCAGTGAATTCATACTTCAAATCTTGAGAGACGTTCATGAAATAATGGTCTTCTTTTCATAATAGGAATTTCTTCTCTTGATGTTTTGAGAGATTCTTCATACTTGGACCACGACTTCTTCATTTTTCTCCAATCTTTATTTTGGAGTTTGATATACAACGATCCGCCTCCTTTTAGGACTTGGATCTATTTATGCTCATACCTTGCTAGGGTCTTTTCGGATAGACTTCTCCATGATCTTTTAGGGAGTATTTGCTTTTCGTCGTATGTCTCGATCCTTCGTATTGATTTTTGATAAATGATTCTTCACATCACTTTTGGATCTTTAGCAACAAAATGTAGCCCTCATGCCTTGTTAGGGCCTTTTCGGACTCGCCAATCTTCGCATCCCGCTTCAATAACTTATGCCTTGGCTATGAACTCTAATTAATACCGAGCAACTTTTAAACGATCTTGGGCTAGAAGCTAAGTAACTTTTCAAACCGTACAACCTTATTTATTGCAGATAAGTTTATTAACAAGCGATGGGAGAATAGGCTCATAATTAACTCACATAAATTCACGAAAGAATACCAAACTTATAATTGACTCTATCATCTCTCGTTCTCCACAGTTTAAAATCTCAAGGAATGAGACTCGTGGATGCTTAGCCAACTAAATAAAAGTTTTGGGTTTTCAAGTCATCTATAGGATCTTGCAAATTCTTAGACTTTTTCAAGTTTAGAATTCGCATTTTAAAGTTCCCTTGATAAACGACTCTCTAGGATCAATTATAGGAACTTGCGAAAAGTTCTTGTTCTTAACCCGTGAGAGTTAAGACTTTCGCGTTTTAAAACACTCTACATAAAAGCCTAGCAAAACTTGACTTAAACACGTAAAGGATACTAGCTAGAGTAAACTTAGATAAGTAAACTCGGGTTGAATCAAAAGATTCACAACGTTTGAAAAATAAAACCACTTTATTAAACTTTATTTTAGCAAGGAAAGAAAATAACCATAACAAAGCAAAATACAACTATACAACTAGGCCAAAATAGATTAAAAATTTTGAAAAACGTCGAAAAATCAAATTTTCCGGTTAAAATGAGGGCAAATTCATGGAAAAGACCACTTACTTCGATAGAAGTCCCCCCTACACTTGATATAAATATTGTCCTCAATGTTTAAGCATGTGGGAGTAAACTCCCCTACACTTATGACATTGTGCACTTTGTTTAAATCTTGCTAAGGAAAGGACAACTATAGTGATTTCAATGTGAACATATAAGATATGAAATATTGAATCACGAGAGTTTAGGAAGAACCGGGAAGATGGGAACACGGGATCACGGTTCGTCAAATGTCATCAAGAGTGGATCTTTGAAGCTTTAATCCCTACACAGCACAAGAAACAAGACAACAAACACATACGGGGCTCCCCCTACACTTATTATGAAAACGGTAAATGATAGATCACGGGTTGCCTCCTGAGAAGCGCTTGTTTTTGTTCACCGAGTCACGAGCCTGACTCGACCCAAAACTAGTTCATGGGAAACGTGGTGAGGGATGGAATCATCTTATGAGAGATGTCCTCACCAAAGTACAGCTTCAAACGCTGGCCATTCACCTTGAAATTGGGCCCATTCGGATGAGAAAGCTCAATGGTGCCATAGGGAAAGACTTTGGTGATGCTGAATGGACCAGACCAGCGACTCTTCAACTTGCCCGAGAAGATCTTCAACCGAGAGTTAAAAAGTAAGACTTGATCACCAACGTGGAACTCTCGGTTCTTAATCCTTGCATCATGGATGATCTTGGTCTTCTCCTTGTAGATCAATGAGTTCTCGTAAGCTTCATTCCTCAATTCATTAAGCTCGTTGAGTTGAATCTTCCAAAGATCACCGGCTTTGTTGATGTCGAAGTTAGCCCACTTCAAGGCCCAGTATGCCTTATGTTCCAGCTCGATAGGGAGGTGGCATGCTTTCCCGTACACATGACGATAAGGTGTACAACCAATCGGGGTCTTATAAGCTGTACGGAAAGCCCACAGAGCATCATCTAACTTATCGGCCCACGCGGCACGATGCTCTCTCACGGTACGTTCCAGAATTCGCTTCAATCCACGGTTGGAAATCTCGGCTTGACCATTGGTTTGAGGATGATAAGCGGTGGAAAGACGGTGATTGACATCGTACTTAGCCATGACTCTTGCAAATTGATCATTGCAAAAATGAGTCCCGCGGTCACTGATGATAGCACGAGGAACACCGAATCGAGCAAAAAGCTGCTTCAAAAAGTTCACAACTACCCTCGCATCGTTCGTAGGGAGAGCCTTAGCTTCAACCCATTTAGAAACGTATTCAACGGCTACGAGGATGTACTTGTTCCCTTTAGATGATGGAAATGGCCCTATAAAGTCGATGCCCCATACGTCAAAGATTTCACACTCTTGGATGAAATTTTGAGGCATCTCATCTTAATGTGTGATCTTGCCTTGTCTTTGGCAAGCATCACAATGTTTAACCATGTCGTGAGCGTCACGATAAATGGTGGGCCAATAAAATCCAGAGTCGAATACTTTCTTCGCGGTGTAATTGGGACCAAAGTGACCACCGGTGGGTCCTTTATGGCAAGCGTCATTGATTTGTAAAGCTGCCGGCCCATCAACACATCAACGAATGACAAGATCCGCACATTGTTTGAAGAGGTTTGGGTCGTCCCAGAAATAATGTTCAATATCTTTAAAGAACTTTTTCTTTTGTTGGGACGTTAACCCTTCCTTGAGAATTCCACCCGCTAAGTAGTTTGCAATGTCCGCAAACCACGGGGTGTCATCAAGATTGGAATTTATAGACATTAAGGCCTCAAGGGGAAAAGAGTCATTGATCTCTTGATTTGGATGATCCCCTTGATAAGGATCCTCAAGTCTACTTAGATGATCCGCGGCTAGGTTTTCGGCTCCCTTTTTGTCACGAATTTCGATTTTGAATTCTTGAAGGAGCAAAACCCAACGAAGAAGTCTTGGCTTAGAATCTTGCTTAGTCAACAAGTACTTCAACGCGGAATGATCGGTATACACGATGGTGGTAGAAAGGACAAGATAGGGGCGGAATTTTTCAAAAGCATACACTACAGCTAAAAGCTCTTTTTCGGTAGTGATATAATGCAATTGAGCCCCCGTCATTGTCTTGCTAGAATAATGGATTGGTTGGAAGTGTTTGTTCACTCTTTGGCCCAAAACCGCTCCAATAGCAAAGTCGCTAGCATCACACATCAACTCAAAAGGTAGCTCCCAATTAGGGGTAACCAAGACCGGTGCCTTAGTTAGCTTATCCTTAAGAAGATTGAAGGATTCAAGACACTCTTTGGAAAAGATAAAAGGAGTATCTTTTTCCAAGAGGTGGGTCATCGGGCGAGCGATTTTAGAAAAATCTTGGATGAATCGACGATAGAAGCCCGCATGACCAAGGAAACTTCTCACACCCTTCACGGTTGAAGGTGGAGGTAATTTGGCTATGACATCCACTTTAGCACGGTCCACTTCAAGACCGGATTTTGATATTTTATGTCCAAGCACAATGCCTTCTTTTACCATGAAATGGCATTTTTCCCAATTTGGAACAAGGCGAGTGTCTTCACACCGCTTAAGCATGCGTTCCAAATTGGCAAGGCAATGAGAGAAAGAATCCCCATAAACCAAGAAATCATCCATGAAGACTTCCATAGTTTCTTCAACCATGTCATGGAAGATAGCCATCATACACCTTTGGAATGTCCCAGGAGCATTGCATAAGCCGAAAGGCATTCTTTTATAAGCAAATGTTCCGTAAGGACAAGTGAATGTGGTTTTCTCTTGGTCTTTGGGATCGATGGGAATTTGAAAATACCCGGAGAAACCGTCTAAAAAGCAGTAATAGTCATTACCCGCTAGACGTTCAAGCATTTGGTCCATGAAAGGAAGGGAAAAATGATCCTTTCTCGTAGCATCATTGAGTTTGCGATAGTCTATACAAACTCTCCACCCTGTAACGAGACGAGTAGGAATCAACTCGTTGTGTTCATTGGGCACAACGGTAATTCCGTCTTTCTTAGGCACACAATGGACGGGACTAACCCATGGTGAATCCGAGATAGGATAGATCATTCCCGCATCAAGAAGTTTGATAACCTCTTTTTTGATTACGTCATGGATCTTAGGATTCACCCTTCTTTGGCTTTGAATAGTGGGTTTAAAGTCGTCCTCCATGAGAATTTTATGTGTGCAAAAGTGAGGATCAATTCCACGAATATCGGAGATTTTCCAAGCAATTGCTTTCTTGTGATTCTTTAGCACGTCGATAAGTCGAGATTTTTCTTCCTCTTTCAAGTCCTTTGCGATGATGACGGGTGACTTCTTGTTGTCTTCTAGGAAAACGTACTCGAGATGAGACGGTAGGTCCTTAAGCTCTAAATCCGGAGGATTTTCGATGGAAGGCGTAGTCAAATTCGGTTCATCGATAGAAATATCCTTAGGAGATGGTGGAGAAATATGGTCCTCATTGAGAAGTTTCTCAATGGTATGAATGTCTTCATCCTAATTGGAGGGAGAATCGTCATATTGCAAGTCCATATCTCCCAAAGTTGCTTCAAATTCTTTCAAGATGAAATCACTTTCTCCAAATGGAGTTAGTGATGGAGCAATAGAGGCAACGGTCTCAACAGTGGGTAGAGAAGAAGAACCACTTTTACAAGCGTCTTTGAAATGTTCTTCACAGGCCTCATCAAGAACATCAATAAAATTAACACTCTCGTTTTCCGAAGGCTGCTTAGAAAGTTTACCCATGTTGAAGATGATTTTGTCGTCACCAACTCTCATGATTAATTCGCCCGCGGCTACATCAATGAGAGTGCGACCGGTCCTCAGGAATGGACGTCCAACGATTAATGGAACACGGGGGTCCATCTTGTAGTCAACGACAACAAAATCCACCGGAAAGGTGAATTTGTCGACACCGACGAAGACATCTTCCGCTATCCCCACTGGATAAGCAACCGTACGGTTAGCTAATTCCAAAGTCATTCGGGTGGGGACTAGCTCGGGTAGAGACAATTGTTTCCAAACGCTTAGAGGCATTAAGTTGATACTAGCACCTAGATCGGCTAGGGCCATACAATTCTCTACCCAGGGAAGTTGCAAGGAATCAAGAAACGACCCGGATCACCGAGTTTGGTTGGTAATTTCCTTAAGAGCACTGCGGAGCAATTCTCATTAAGTTGGGTCTGAGCAATATCGAGAAGTTTCTCCTTATCACTGAGAAGATCTTTAAACATTTTAGCATATTTGGGCATGTGAGCGAGAGCCTCAGCAAAGGAGATATTGAAATTCAATTGTTTGAACATTTTAAGAAAGTTCGAAACCTGAATATCATCCTTGTTCTTCAATTTCTCTTTCCGCAACCTCAAAGGATAAGGTATATTGGGTTGAGATGAAGGCTTTGGGATAGAATTCGCACTCACATCCTTGGGTGGTTGATAGGTGTGTAAACACCCATCTTTTCTACCACTTAACTACAATAATAACCGGACCGAAACGTGTATTTTATGTCTTTTATGTCGGAATTATGCGTGGTTTGTGTTTTTGTTGTGATTTAGGATGAAAAGGTGAAAAATGGATAAAACACGGACATTCACGGGCATTTATGGACTTTTATTGAAGAAAAGGATAAAAGACGAAGCCAAGAAGTCAAGAGTGCAAAAAGAACGGAAGTCCACGACCAATTCTGAAGATTTATCGAGGAAATAGTCAAAAGACGGAAGTTTATCAAAAGCCGAAGAATTCAAGTCTATTTATTGAAGAAATTAAAGACGAGTTCAAAGAAATCCCGAAGCTAAAAGTCCTTTAAGTCCACATTTAATGAAGATTTAAAGAAGGAGGGACTTAGTCTTGCAATTAAGAAGAAGATTAAAGAAGGAGGGACTAAGTACGCAATTAAGGAAGCTTCCTAAGCAAGCTTTAGTCTTCCCTATAAATAGACTAGATTAGTTATCATTTCACTCTTGTTGGCTAGGGTGACACTAGTTCTTCCACAATTTAATTACTTGTCATTTAAATACTTTGTCAATTTAATTACCTTGTCTTGCACCTTAAATTCATTTAATTTCAAGTAAGTTTCCTTTTAATTATTGTTAATCTTTACTTTATCTTGTCAATCTCTTATCTACCTTTCTTATTCTTTGATTTGTGGTGTTTATGTTCATGTTCATGCTTTTATTTTGATCCAAAAGTGTTTTTGATTATTATGGTTAAAGTTGTTTAATTTCATGTTTTTGATTGTTTGTTGATGCTTATTCATTGAATCGTTACTGTTTATATTCATACGTGTGTTGATTTTGGTTACTTTTCATTGTTATTATCTGCTACTCATCTTCCTTGTTCTTCGGAAGAGTTTTGCTTGGTTTCTGTGTTTCCAGATAAAGTTCCGAACCAAGGGAAGGATTGAGGTTTCATTCGGAAGTCAAAACTTCCGAACCAAGGCTTCATTCGGAAGTCTGAAACTTCCGAACCAAGGTTGTTCATTCGGAACTTCAATAGTTCCGAACCAAACTTGTTCATTCGGAAGTCTAAAACTTCCGAACCAAGACTTCATT
Organism: Glebionis coronaria; assembly: GCA_025667525.1. Classification (NCBI taxonomy): domain Eukaryota; kingdom Viridiplantae; phylum Streptophyta; class Magnoliopsida; order Asterales; family Asteraceae; genus Glebionis; species Glebionis coronaria. The sequence continues at coordinate 111,359 of JANFOE010000394.1, forward strand.
CGGAACCTTCCGAATCAGTAACTTCCGAACCAACTCCAAAAGTTCCGAACCAAGGGCCCTCATTCGGAACTTTAAAAGTTCCGAATAAAGGTGCTTCATCCGGAAAGTTCCGAATCAAGGGGTGACCAAAACTTCCGAATCAAGGGTGATTTTACAAGTTCCGAATCAGCAAGTCCCGAATGAAGGATTATTTTGGATAAGTGACATATTCAGATCCTTTTGTTCCGGATCAAGGATTTTGGTAATATTCCAAGTGAAGAAGAATCATTTCAACCAAAGGTGACATTTAGGACGAGTGATTGTTCCTAACGAAGGTTTATTCCAAATGAGCTGTATTCAGGTTCTTATTAGCTTTTACCTTTGATTTTTATCTTCAAGCTTTATTTTACTTGCCTTTTTATTTAATTGCACTTTTAGATTAATTGCCTTAGTTTTAGTCGCACTTTAAGTTTGCCTTAGATAGATTTAAGTTTTCGTCAAATTACTTTAGTACCCTTTAATTTTAGTCTCGTTTTAAATACTTGCACTTTACCTTGATTAGACTTAGATTTACTTTTAGAGCACTTTTACTTTTAAGTCTTTGCATTTAAATTTAAAAACAACCAAAAATATTCTTTTTCACTAAAGATCAACTAAGTCACACATAGAGAGCTAAGATCAATTCGTTAAGATACCGAGAACAAAAATAGAACCTAGTAAAACCTAGTTATTAGTGGTGGAGGGGTAGAAGTAGAAGGTGGTGTAATTGGAGAAGTAGAAGTTGTAGGAATAGAAGATGGAGAATTTGGAAAAGGAGACTCGTTTTCCTTTGTCACAATCACCGGTGTAGGTGTAGGAAGCTCGGGTTCCTTTAAACCTTTTCCACTGCGAGTGGTGATTGCTTTCATCTCCCCTCTTGGATTAGCAACGGTGTTACTCGGAAGAGAACCCGATCCAGAGGCTTGATTACTAGGGAAGAAACTAGCCATCATGTTCCTTAAGTCATTCGTTTGACTTGCCAAAGTGTTTCGCATATCAGCTCGAAGATCATTCCCTTGCTTCACCATATCTGCTTTCATGTTGGCCATTTCTCGCTGAAGATTTTGCACGATCACATCATTAGTCCTCATGTAGGTTTCAACATCTTGATGTAATGGGGTGGGTTGGTTGGGAGGAGGAGCATGGTAGGCGGGTGGTTGATAAGCAGGTTGTTGGTAAACTTGGTTGTTTATTTGAGGTGGATATGGGTTTCTTTGGTTTTGATATGGAGTTGGAGCACGTGGTTGGTTTTGATTGTTGCGATTGAGGTTGTTTGGGTTTTGTGGGGGAAAACCGGGTGGTGAAAGAAATTTGTTTGAGCGATAGCTGAGCAAATTGCGGTCACCTTGAGGACGTGCTTGATAGCCTCCCGTGGAATAGTTACCGTTCGCGGCATACACATTTTCCGGATTGTCATGAGTCGAAGGACAATTGGTGTATGAGCGAGATCCACCACATATATCACATGATTGAGTCAAAGCACTAGCTTGGGCAGTGATAGCTTTGGTATTGTTGGCGGCTTGGAGAGCAAGTGATTCAACAAGCGAAGTAAGCTTATCAATTCTCTTGTCTCTCTCATTAGTGCTAGCACTAGCCACATTGGTACGGACACTCTTGGTTTGCACTCTAGACTTGTTCTCAATAATATCCCAAGCGGCATTAGCAGACTTAATGTTGGAAATACGTTTTTTACGTATTTAGGAAGATTCGGTCACTCCGACAATATACTAAGTAGTAGCTCGTAGTCTAGACATCGTTATTTAACTAACAAGCCCAAGCCTAGCCTACAACTTGTGTAGGCCGGCCCAAACATGTAAGCCCAAGCCCATTGGAAGGCTTGGGTATATAAACCCTCTCCTTTGATGGAGAGGGTGGGGTGGTTATTCATTTTTCACATAGTAAACATAAGTTTCTCTCTCTAGAATTGTGTGTAATCCACCATCTCTCTATCTCTTTCTCTCTCTAAAAACATAAGCAAGATTTACATTCCTTCAAATGGTATCAAGAGCCATGGGATGATTGCTTGGTTTTTGTGTTTGTGTTCTTGAATCATTTCGTCTATTATGATCCGATTTCAAAAGTACCAAATTTTTTTTTGTGTTTTGATGTTTTAATCTTGATATACGTTATCTAGTTACTTGTTATAGTGATTTGGTATTGGTATTTTGGGTTAAAAACACAAATTTTTGGGTTTTGATTCGTTTTTAGGATTAAAATTGCGAATTTGTTGTGTACTTTACGAGAATTATGGTAAAGTTGTCACCAACGCAAAGTTGTCTCCATCGCAAAGTGAGTAAGGTTCTGCAATCCGATCGCAAAGACCTAGGGTCTCTACATTGCGATCAAAGGATATTTCGACACTTATTCCGATCAAACATTGCTATAGCTCCTTGCTTCGTATATTGCGATCGGGTATACGGCCACTTTGAAACGTTACTCTGCCAAAATTTCTTTAGCCACATTCCGACAGGTATTGCGATCTGACATTCCGACAGGTGTTGCGATCCGACATTCCGACAGGTATTGCGATCAACACATTCCGACAGGTATTGCGATCAACACATTCTGATAGCTATTGCGATCAGGCATTCCGACAGGCATTGCGAGGTATTCCGATAGACTTTGCGACAGAACTTGTTTGTGCATTCCGATAGCTATTGCGATCAAGTATTGCGACAGAACTTCTTTTGTGCATTCCGATAGAGTGACAAGATTTCCAAGATTTTTCAAAAACGTGTTTTTGAAAATTTTTATCGTGTGTAATTTAGTCTTGGAATTTTTGGTTTATCGAGAACATAATTTAGGGGATTTCAACATTATTTCTCGGTTTTAACACACAACAACAAACACATTAACTTTCTCTCATTGATCGATCAACGTTTGTAAATCTTAACTTATTGAAATGGAGTACACATCTCTTACGGATAAGTTCATCCTCTCGGGTACGGATAATCGTCCACCAATGTTGGAGAAGTCTATGTACGAGGATTGGACTTCCCGAATGGAACTTTACATGTTGAACAAAGAGAATGGACATCTCATTTGGGCATCGGTGCTAAATGGACCATTATATTATGGTACAGTGACGGAAGGTACGACTACTCGTCCTCGCACAACGGGTGAGTTGACTGGAGATATGAAGATTCAAGACAAATGTGATAAGTATGCTACAAACATCATTCTCCAAGCCCTTCCTCCAGATGTCTACAAACTCGTCAGCAAACATAAAGTTGCCAAAGAGTTATGGGATAGAATTCGTGTTCTAATGCAAGGCACCTCGTTAACTAAACAAGAACGAGAGTCTAAGCTTTATGATACTTTTGATAAGTTTGCCTATGTGCCAGGGGAGACTCTCAATGACTACTATTTGAGATTTACCCTATTGTTGAATGAGCTTAATATCCATGGCATGGCAATTCCTACCTTTAAATTGAATACCAAGTATTTGAACACTCTTCCTCCAGAATGGAAAAAATACGTGACGGATGTTAAATTGGCTAAGGACTTGCATAACACCAATGTGGATCAACTTCAAGATTTTCTTCAAAAACACGAATTCCATGTGATCGAGGCTCGATTGTCTACACATCAAGTTCATGATCCACTTGCAATGTAGGCTTCTCAACAAAACATGGCTTATACTTATCAGCAACCATCATACTTGCAGCAGCCACCACCACACAACTATCAGCAACCACAGCAACCATCTTATCAACAACCAATGATGCCACATCAAGCATATCAACAAAGTGTTCATCAACAATCTTTTCCACAGCAACCACCATATCAGACATCACCATCACAAGCCAACACTTCTCCAATGGGCTATACTCCTCAGCAAGGATATTTTCCAATAGAAGCACAACCAACACAAGCTTTCTACTCTAATGAACTTCCACCAATCCAAGCATCGGTCTTTACTCCAAATGATACGCCAGCTGATGTACTACACCATCTTACTGCCTACTTGTCAAAACTTGTTGCAACTAGAGGATTTCCACCAACAAACAATCAGCTCCGCACCTCTTCAAATCCTCGACAACAAGCTACTGTTCAAGATGGTCAAGTAATAGTGCAACCTATTCAGGGAAGGAAAAATTCATATGGACCTCCTACAAAGACAGTGAATGCTCAAGCTGTGAATTCACAAGCTAATGGAAATGGAAGTCCCATTGGTCCTCAAAAGGTTAGACTTGCTACAATTGCCGAGGACAAGGTCATATGGCTAGGCAATGCACTCAGCCGAAAAGGAGAAGGGATGATGCATGGTTTCATGAGAAGATGTATTTGGTTGATGCTCAGTCTAAGGGGAAGATTTTGGATTCAGAGGAGTTAGCATTTCTTGCAAACCCAGGGGAAGCTGATACTGAAGGCATTGCAGTCGTTTCTACTTCTAATGCAGCTTATCAAGCAGATGATTTTGACGCATATGATTCGGATTGTGATGACATTCACTCTGCCCAAGCTGCTCTCGTTGCTAATCTCTCTCACTACGGTTCTGATGTCGTCATTGAGGTACCAACCACATCTAATAATATTGATGATAACCAACATCAAGTTGGGCATGAAAATGACAACCTCGAACAACATTCGGGGACTAGTAACTCAAATGATGTGGTACCCAATCCTACACATTTGAGTGAACCTCAACCAAATGCTATGACGGGTATGGAATCTTATGCTCAACATGATTTGGTCATGGTACCTAAACATATTATTGATCAAATGCATATGGCCCTCAGACAATCCGCAGATACGAATTTCACCCTAACTGCTGAGCTTCCGTTGCATAAAGAAAAGGTCAAAACTTTTGAAATGGTCCCTCAAGCAGAGAAAATAACATGAATAGAATTTGACCAATTTCGTTTTGAAAAGATTGAACACTTGAAAGAAAAAGAATCATTAAAAGCTAATCTTTCCAATGAATTAAAAGCAAAAGAGTCGGTTGTCAATGATTTTCAGAAACTTAAAATGGATTTCGAAACTCTCGAGTCTAAAAAAGTTGAATAAAAAATTAATGCTACCAAACTTCTTAAATTCAAGGAACAACAGCTTTTAAAACAATACGCTTCCACAGAAAAGGTTCATCTTTTAACTAAATCATTTAAAGAACTCGAACTTAAACGTCTTCAAGATTTACCACCTAATCCCGGTTATGCAAAACAAGCTCAGGAATATATTCCGTGTCTTTATGATATGACCCTAATTGGCAAATCAAAAGAAGCACCTTTTGTTCGTAGTTCTGAGAAGACACAGTCACTTGCGGATGAAACTCATTCTAAAATGCTTTCAAAATTCCATACGATTGATTATGATCAGTATAACAAAGATCAATTGTCAAAAAAGACCCGCATACGCTTACAAAAGGAATTAGCTGAATTGACAGTTCTTGTGCCCCAAAGTTTGTCAAATGAAAACCTTCCTAGTACGTCTCCTACACTTGTCAAAATGGATTTAACGAAGTTAATTCCACCGGTAAGTAAGGCGTCCGTTAACTTAAATGCGGTACACCAACACTTAGCCGATTTTGACAAGGTCATCTTGGAACGTACGACGGCTTCGGCCATAACGGAAGGTGAATGGAACTTTGAGCACACTAGAGCTGCATTTCGAGATGAAATTGTTCTGTTTGTAAAGAATGTTAAAGCTTGTCTTAGTAATCTTGATCAAGATTTGCTTTTGGAAATAGAAGAAGTTAGACGTGTTTTTAATGAAATGGATGATGCTTACGAAAACAGTTTACTTGAAATAGAACGGGTTTCACGCCAAAATGATCAGCTTCTGAAGCAAGTGATGTTTCATGATATAGTTTCTGTCTATGTGAATAAAAGTGTTGATAATGATTCTATTGTGCATAATGTTGAATTTGTGGATAATGTGGTAGATAGTAATTGTCACGAATCTGACGCTGAATTTTTAAAGCTTCAAGATTCATATTCTTCGCTTTCAAAACGTTTTGATGAGATTCAAACTCATTGTATTTCGCTTGAATGCAAGCAACAATTTATTCAAGAAATCTTTGAAACGTCATTCGAAGGTGTTAATATCGATGACGCAAACTTTGAAAAGAATTTTTGATTGAATTTACAATCAAAACAGCGTCAGCCAAGTGACAAAGTCGCTAAATCTTTGTCGATAGACATAGAGAAATCTAAGGAGCTTAACTGTGTGAACGTACTTGAGGCCGCTGAGAATTTTAAACTTGATCTAGATAATCGAGTTTCCAAGATTTTGTCCAAAGTTGATAACTTAAAACAGAAAAATACACGACTCTTCGATTCAATAAAGCCCGCATGTGCTAATACCACTACACAGAATGAATCGTTGATTGAACAATTGAATCGAAAGTCGATGGAAATATCTGATTTGAGGGAACAAATTTGTGATAAAAATCTGGTCTTGGCTGAGTTAAAAGAAACACTTCGTACTCTAAAAGGTAAGAATGTTGTGGATAACGCAGCCACTGTCTCAGCATCGTCCTCTAGTGCAATCAAAAGGAACCTTATAGCCGTCACACCATTCAATAAGGGCCCTAGGACTAAACCATCTCAAACATTGGTCACTAAAGATAAGGCGGAATCAAAACCAGCTTCTAATATTCCCGTGTTGCCTTCTACAGGAGTAAGCACCATTACTAAGGCTCAAAGATCTAAGCTTAAAAGAAACAAGAAGAATGATAGGATCTTGCCCCCATCTAGTAGTCAAGTGAAGAAGAAAGTAGAAGCCCATCCTAGGAATGTTATTTCTGTTTTGAATAAAAAGAATCATGTAGCTAAACCTAAAGGCTCTGCGGTTGTGCAGCGTTCTAAGCCTAGTGTGAATTCTAATTTGAAATGTTGGAATTTCAATGAATGTATGTTTTCTATTCGTCATGATTCTTGTCTTATTGACCATGTGAATGAGATGTATGCCCAGAAAAATGGATTAGAATGGAAACCGACTGGGAAAGTGTTAACCCAAGTTGGTTGGATGTGCTGCCCCACTGGTAGAACTTTCACTATAGTAGGAAATATGTGCCCTTTGACTAGGATCACTCCTACTAAAGCGAAGAAAGCGTGCCCTTTAACTAGGAGTACTACGGCTACCAAAACACAAGCGTGTCCTTTAACTAGGAACACCGACACTACTGTAGGAACTAAGTGCCCTTTAAATAGGTCTACTCCCACTGTAGTGCCCGCGAATAATCCAAAACCTAAGAAAGTTGGAACAGTAAAACCTGTTAGTGCTAAAACTCACATTAGAAAACGCAGGAAATCTAAGGGTCACAAACCTGTTAGCAATTCTGATAATATTTTATCTGTATCTGCTAACACTCCGGAACCAATAGTTTCCAATGCATTGTCTACTGTTGTTGTTGAAAACAGGTGGTCCAAATTGTTCTCTAGTATTTGGACTCTGGTTGCTCCAAGCATATGACCGGAGATCGCTCTCAGCTCAGAAATTTCATCAGCAAGTTTCTTGGTACGGTTAGATTTGGAAATGATCATATTGCAAAGATAATGGGTTATGGTGAATATCATATTCGGAATGTTATAATTTCAAGAGTGTATTATGTGGAAGGTCTCGGTCACAACTTATTTTCAGTGGGACAATTTTGTGATGCAAACCTAGAAGTTGCTTTTCGAGAGCATACCTGCTTTATTCGTAATTTGGAAGGGGTTGATTTATTGAAAGGTACTCGAGGGAATAATTTGTATACTTTGTCTCCACAAGACATGATGGCCGCTTCTCCCGTATGTCTTCTCTCCAAAGCATCGAAGACTAAGTCATGGTTATGGCATCAAAGGTTATCTCATCTTAACTTTGACGCTATTAATCATTTTGTGAAAAACAAACTTGTTCGTGGTCTTCCTAAACTTTCATTTCACAAGGATCATTTGTGTTCCGCGTGTACAATGGGGAAAAGCACTAAGAAATCATACAAACCCAAGACGGAAGATACCAACCAAGAGAAACTTTATCTGTTGCATATGGATCTTTGTGGGCCAATGAGTGTTGAAAGTCTTAGTGGTAAAAGGTACATCCTCGTTATTGTGGATGATTACTCTCAGTTTACATGGGTGAAATTTCTTAAAACAAAAAATGAGGCACTGAAATTCATCATCGGATTTCTCAAGATTATTCAAGTGCGTCTCAACACTACTGTCCGACGCATTCGTACAAATAATGGAACCGAATTTGTGAATCAAATATTGCGTGATTATTATGAAGAAGTTGGCATATCTCATGAAACATCCGTTGCACGGCACTCCACTACTTCATCATCATTTATACCACCTTCTAGGACTGAATGGGATACGCTGTTTCAACCGTTCTTTGATGAATTCTTTACTCCTCCAACTATTGTTGCTCCAGAACCTGAGGTAATAGCTCCGGTAACCAAAGTTGTCGTTCCAGCAACCGAAGCACAATCAGACATATCTGCACCTACAATTGGTCAAAATATACCATCATCTAGTAATTCTCAACCAACACCCGAATCAATTACCCACGTCATGCCTATTGATGATGAAGAGGATGATGATGATCACGATTTGGAATTCGCTCAAATGCGTGAACTTCCATTCTTTGGTGTACCAATTCCCGACCCTAATCAAGTCGGGTCATCCACCTCAGAGGAAGCTCCTTCTACAGTTTACTCCAATCTACGGATTCGTGAACATGACAGCAAGTGGACAAAGGATCATCCTATAGATTCTATTATTGGTGACCCTAATCGTCCGGTATCCACACGAAGTCAGCTACAAGAAAATGCAATGTTTTGTCATTTTGATGCTTTTCTCACTGAAGTTGAACCTAAGACATGGCAACAAGCTTTTACTCAATCCTGTTGGATAGAAGCTAAGCAAGAAGAACTTAACGAATTCATACGTCTTGAAGTTTGGGAACTTGTCCCATGCCCGGATAAAGTGCAGTTACTCACTTTGAAATGGGTTTTACAAGGTGGATGAGTTAGGCGGTATATTGAAAAACAAAGCTCGACTAGTAGCTCGCGGATACAAGCAGTATTGGGCATCGACTTTATGGAATCCTTTGCGCCTGTTGCCCGTTTGGAAGCTATTAGACTATTCCTCGCTTATGCAGCCCACATGAATATGATCGTCTATCAGATGGATGTGAAGACGGCATTTCTTAATGGTGAAATCAAGGAAGAGGTCTATGTTCAACAGCCGGATGGTTTTGTGAATCCTAATTATCCTAATCATGTGTACAAGCTTAAGAAGGCTCTCTATGGGTTGAAGCAAGCTCCTCGCGCATGGTATGATCTATTATCACAATTCCTCATTACGCAAGGCTTCGCAAAAGGCAAGGTGGATCCCACGCTGTTCATTCAGAAACGAGGTAAAGATATGATTATGGTACAAATATATGTTGATGATATTATATTTGCAGCCTCGACCCAAACCTTATCCGACGAGTTTGGGAAACTCATGTCTTCCAAGTTTAAGATGTCAATGATGGGCAAGGTATCATTCTTCTTAGGTCTTCAGATATCTCAGAGTCCCAAAGGCATCTTTATCAATCAATCCAAGTATGCCCTTGAATCGCTTAAGAAATATAAGATGGAATTTTGTGATCCCGTGGATACTCCAATGGTAGGACGAACTAAGCTTGATGCAGATCCACATGGAGTTACCGTTGATCCGACACTTTATCGTGGAATGATCGGTACTCTTCTGTATATCACAGCTAGTCGACCTGATCTTCAGTTTGCTATATGTATGTGTGCTCGGTATCAAACTAGGCCTACTGAGTTACACTTGGCTACTGTGAAACGGATATTTCGATATCTTAAAGGAACCATTAATCGGGGACTTTGGTATTCGAAGGACTCCTCGATTGCACTAATGGCATATGTAGATGCGGATCACGCGGGTTGTCAAGATACAAGGCGTAGCACGAGTGGAACTTTGCAACTACTAGGAGATCGACTGATCAGTTGGGCATCGAAGAGGCAGAAAAGTGCTGCAATTTCAAGTACGGAAGCAGAATACATAGCAATGTCCGGTTGTTGTGCTCAAATTCTTTGGATGAGATCGCAATTAACCGACTATGGTCTAGGTTTCAACAAAATTCCGATGTATTGCGACAACAAAAGTGCAATTGCCTTATGCTACAACAATGTTCAATTCTCCCGGTCAAAGCATATTGACATTCGCTACCACTTCATCAAGGAGCAAGTGGAAAATGGAGTGATCGACCTTTACTTTGTCCGATCTGAGTATCAATTGGCAGATATTTTCACGAAGGCTTTAGATCGCGCTCGAATTAAATTTTTGGCCGACAAGCTAGGAATGAGAACTTTCTCGCCTGAGACTCTAAAGGAACTGGCAGATGAAGCGAAAGAATAGTGGTGGTAAAACTATTCTCCGTATCCTTGGTGATCATTTGTATATATTGTTTATATCTTTATCCACAAAAGCAAAATACAAAAATATAAAACCATATAAAAACCATACAAATTGAAAATCTAGAAAAAACCAAAAATATTTTAACTTTATTTTTCAAAGGCATGTCTTTTGGTACGATAATATTTACGGCATTAGAAATGTTGATTAATATTGACACGACGTTATAAATAGAGTTCGTACAAAAGTTGTAAATATTTCATAAAACATGCCAAAATGGCTTGTAGTTATTTCAGACTGCAACCCGGTTTTCATATTAAAGTCAAGTATTTCTTATGAAAGCTTTGGCTCACAACGGGAATTAATTTTCTCGGGCAAGGTTTACTTTAAAACCTTGTAAGGGATCAAGTTTACTTTATAACTTGGTCTAACACAAATCTATGTACGCCTCAGTGCATTTATTTGTCAAAAAAAGAGAAGTCTTGTTTTTATGAAGTTATCATCTCTACAACCATAGCAATCTACAATTGGTATCTACATACTCGACGATGCAACTACTCAAACGACGACTACAGCTCTTTCAATAGAACACGTGTCAACAATTGAGGGGGAGCAATTGTCAAGCATTCAGAATCTTCGATGCGAACCTGCCAAGCTCACTAACTGGTGTCAAGACAACAATAACAATCGTACATGTGGTGTCAAGAGATGACTTCAGACGTGACGAGGCGACCAACATATGCTGATAAGAACCATTTGATCTTATCATATGGTGTTCTCATCTATCAGGTCCAACCTTGTCAATTCTTTTCTAATATGGTGAATATGTGATCATGTTACAAATCGATATCATATCTCATACATTTGATATCATGAAGATTAAAACGGACTTGCATTTTTCTTCCCAAAACCTTTGTTAAAACTTCATTAAATCAAATGATATTAAAAACATCGATTGGGTTAATATTTTTAATATGGGGGAGAAAATGTGATTTAATATGGGATATTATCACAAATGGTTTGACTAAATGTGCTGGATCATCCCGGCATATGCGAAATGTTTTCGAATATCGTGGCATATGTTAAGGGGGAGCAAAACGGATTTGCATATCAAAATGGATTTTCATGGTGACATATACTTACCCAAAACCCATTTATTTCACGACGATGAAGATTGTGGTGACATAAGGATGGTAGGATAGGTTAAGTCCTATGATTCTTCCAGAACCGGAGGAATCTTCCCAAGGACATTCCATAGCTAGAAATAGTAGTCCTTAGGAAAGTTGGAGAAAAATTGTGAACGTAGCTGAATGCCGACCAAGTACGTAAGTTAGCACTGGAACAATCATAACAAGGTGCTAGTTATGACGTATTGGTAAGCATTGAAGGGGTTGAAGAATGAAAAAGAATTGTAAAGATAAAGGGTGTAAAGAAAGAAGCCCTCCTTACAACTTTAGGCAGAAACCGGGTCAATACATATGCTATTGAGATCATTTTTAATGATGCTTGATATTGAAGATAAGACATCATGGACCCAGTGATGCAATGTACAACCCATCCCAGCTAACTTAGATATCTCTCAAAAGGTATTTGTTTTAATCACACGGAGACAACACGTTATCTATCGATTTATTCACTCCGAATAAATTGGTATTGAAATGGTGGCACTCCTCTCCAGCCTCCGATCACTAAAATCCAAAATGCACGATCGAGTCTAGAGCCATTTGAGATCATCAAATATCTCATTAGGACACACTTTCATAATTCCTTGCTTCTTCACACACTGTGAAAAGTAAGAAAGATCTTAAGAGTCCTACGCAAAATCTTCATGATCTTGCCTGAACATCCGAGTAATACACAAGTATTTACAATGAAGATGGAAATCCTTCTTGAGCGAATATCAAAATGCTCATAGTAGGTGACTTGTGCGATTCTTTATGAATCAAACTTGTGATAACTGGAAAGCAACAGTGGTTTAATTCTTAATTGAATTTAAACACGTTTCAGGCCTCTACGCAATATCTCAGTGATCTTGCCAGAACACTCAGAGTGATACCTTAGTGTTCACGGTGATGAGTGGAAATCCTTCTAGTGTTAACCTCAAATAGCACTTGGTAGGTAACTTGCAAGATTCTATATGAATCAAGCTCGTGACATCTGGAAAGCAACGATGGTGCGATTCTTTAATGAATCAAATTTGTTCCAGGAATCAGAATTGACGGCTTCAATCATGCGGATAATTTTATCCAAATGATTCACTCTTTAAGTTCGCAGTCAGCTTTGGACGGTCGAGTAAAGAGAACGGGTTTACCCGCGAAACCTTGTCAAGGAGATTTTTTAATTAAATCTACCTGCCACGAGTATGATATTTTATATCGTCCAACGGTCTTCACCGACCGGAGGTAAAATGCTACCGAATTAGAATGAAATGTTCAAAGCCATTTCGTTCGTGTCTACTTATGTTGCGGCATTTGAAGATGGTGGTGTTGCGGGATCCAAGAAGAAGTCGTCCCCGCATGCTTATACTTTATGTACCTAATACCTCATCTAATTCAAGAAAGCCTAAAAGTTAAGTCTTCCGCTGTATCGAACTCTGAAGCTTTCAAGAATTACAAAGGTATAAGTATATGGGACATGGAAGTCACGAAGAGGCGAAGATCACAAGTGATGGATGCACGAGATCAAGGCAAGAGATTAATTCTCATGATTGATATCAAAGATCACATCAGCATGTTCACCAGAAAAGAAAGACGAAGACTACGAGCTCAAGACAAGCATAGTATGCTAGGTTTATTTTATTGTTGTAACTAGGGTAACACCCTTGTTTGGAGTGACCTCCCTTAGGGGGAGATTGTTGGAAATATGTTTTTTACGTATTTAGGAAGATTCGGTCACTCCGACAATATACTAAGTAGTAGCTCATATTCTAGACATCGTTATTTAACTAACAAGCCCAAGCCTAGCCTACAACTTGTGTAGGCCGGCCCAAACATGTAAGCCCAAGCCCATTGGAAGGCTTGGGTATATAAACCCTCTCCTTTGATGGAGAGGGTGGGGTGGTTATTCATTTTTCACATAGTAAACATAAGTTTCTCTCTCTAGAATTGTGTGTAATCCACCATCTCTCTATCTCTTTCTCTCTCTGAAAACATAAGCAAGATTTACATTCCTTCACTTAACCAACAGATTACCCCCCGAGGCACTATTTAGTGAATCTTGGTTATTCATGCTTAAACCATTGTAAAAAGTATTAATTTGGTGCACTTTGGTAAAACCATGTTGTGGGCACTTTCTTAAAAGTTCTTTAAAACGGTCCAAGATTCACTAAAAGTCTCATCGTACTTTTGTTCAAAAGTAATGATTTCATTCCGCAAAGCGGTAGTACGAGAGGGTGGGAAAAACTAGTTTATGAATTTGGTCTCTAAGTCCGTCCACGTAAGAATACTTTGTGGTGGTTCCTTATCAAGCCAATGGCGGGCTTGTCCCTCTAAGGAGAAAGGAAAAAGTTGCAAGCGCATTACCTCTTGTGAAACCCCGTTATATTTAACCGTATTAGTGAGTTGAAGAAACCTCTTAATATGGTCATGAGGATCATCAATTGAACGACCCAAGAATGGTTGAGCAGAGACCATTTAAATGAAGCCGGATTTGAGCTCAAAGTTGTTGGCTCCAATCGCGGGTATGACAATAGCATCGTGGTTGCCCTCTAAATGTGCTTGAAAAAGTTCGATCATTGGACGATTTTCCGGTAGAGGTTCATTGTTGTCATTATTCATGTTGGGTTGAGGTGGATTATTATTATTGTTGTGTACACCGACCATGTCTAAGTTATCGAGAGTCTCGGGCTCGGGATAAGACGTTGATCGAGTGCGCATACACCTGCAAAAGGAAAAGCAAAAATAGACAAGAAATATTTTTGGTTTTTATGGTTTTTCTATTTTTTTGTATTTTTGAAAATTTTAAAGCAAGGAAAATAACGTTCAAAGATGAACGGATCCAAAAATCAAATGCGTCTCTCACTTAAAACCATTAATCTTAACGAAAAGAGCCGGCAGCGGCGCCATTTAATAACTAGGTTTTTGCCTAGTAAGAAATTTTATCGTCCGATCTTTTCGAATTGAGAAAGGGATTTAAGTGTGACTCAATTGTTCTTGGTGGAAAATTAAAATGGTTTGGTTTAATTATCTAATTTAAACTAAAAGCAAATAAATGAAAATGTCGTTGAGCAAAATTAAAGCTTTTAAAAATTAAACTAAAAGTTACTAGAAAATCACTTGGTAACAATGAAGATTTCGGTAAGCGTGTAATTTTTAGAAATTAAAGCTTTGTAAAAACAAGAAATTAAACCCGTCGGAATCCCTGGTCGGAATCCCATCGGAATGTGTCAATCGGAATGCTGTCGGAATAATGGCAGAAAAGGAATACTGGTCGGAATACACCCTAATTGGAAATGCAATCGGAATATTAAAAGAAACTTGATGTCGGAATGAGGTAAAACTACTCCAATCGGAATATCAAATAAGTCCTTCAGTCGGAATATAAGAAAGGAATCCAGATCGGAATTCGTTAAACTGATGCAATCGGAATACAAGTAATGAACCCAAATCGGAAAGCTAAAACCCCTTTCCGATTACTGTAGATCGGAATACAAATGATGCAATCGCAATGTATAACCCTAATCCGATTAGGGTGATCGGAATGATGGGGTAGTAGTCAGAGTGCTTAATCGGAAAAGGGTTTAACCTTTTCCGATTATCTAGTGATTCGAAAATAAGCCAACTGATAAGCTATGTTTGATAAGCTAACACCAAAACTTCACAAAATCAGCAATGAAATAAACTAAATAAGCTCGAATAACAACTTTTCCAACTTAAAATAAGCAATCTTTTAAATCAAACCATAAAAAATGAAACTTTTTAAGAAAGCTTTTAAAAAGTAAATAAGCTAAAAAAATACAAATAAGCCAATACGCACAAGGATCTTAAAGCTTAACCGTATGAAAGCTTAAGTAGGAATAAAAAGATTAACTTTTTAGTCACGAAAACATCAAGATCAAACACGGATCATCAATATTTCGGATCAAAAGTTACTAAAATAAAGAAAGGTAGAAAGAGATTAAAGAACTAAGCTTAAACTTGAACTTGATTAATGAAATCAAAATACAAAAAGCTTAAACTTGAAAGATTAAAAGAAAGAAAAGATGAAAACTTAGTGAGAGAAAGTTTGGAACTTTCTCTCTCTAAAAACTAGAAAGGAAAAATGACAAAACTAAAAACTAGCTAACTCCCCTCCTAATGTGATTAGGAGGGTATTTATAGGCTAAGTGGGAGGTGCATGTGTGGTGTGCTTCCTTCTTTCTTTTCTTCTCGACTCGATTTAATTCGTAGTCTTTTCTCGACGTCGTTTCGGGATTTGAACTTGTCTTAATAATTTTCTTCTTTAATTTAGTCTTGAGTTCTTCGACTTCATTAAACTTCCGTCTTTAGACTTTTTCTTCGATAAATCTTCAGAATAGGTCTTGGACATCCGTTCTTTAAGCACTCTTGATCTCTTGACTTCGTCTTTTCTCGTTTTTCTTCGATAAAAGCCCGTGAAAGCCCGTGTTTTCTTCCTTTTTCATCTTTTTGGTCCTAAAACACAATAAAAACACAAACCACGCATAATTCCGACTTTTACGACATAAAATACACGTTTTGGTCATGTTATTATTGGAAATAATTGGTAAAAGGATAAGTGTTTTCACACTTATTACCTAACTAACTAACTAAGCATCTAAACATGGTTTTTAAAATGTTTTTCAAAAATTCTGAAAAAATTCCAGTAGATCGGGTATGTTGGTGCAAAAAACTTTTGTAGAAAAAGTTTTTTTAATTTGAAGTTTTTTACGTATTTTCAATGCACAAAAACGAAATTCTTATGCACAAAAACATTGTCTTTTACGTTTCTTACGTTTTTTGTGCATCAAGAACTCATTTTTTTGCCTAACTTTTTTTGACTTTTTCCTTGAAAATTTGATTCCGCATCAAACTATAACAAATTAAAAAATTTGGGCATGAAAAAAAATTTGTACACCAAATTTCACCTTTTTGTGCATCGAATTTCGTTTTTTGTGCATTAAAAAAACGTAAAAAACTCAAAATTTAAAAAACTTTCTTCACAAATTTTTTATGCACCAACATATTCGACATTGTGGAATTTTTTCAGAATTTTTTGAAAACTTTTTTAAAATCATGTTTAGTTAGTTAGTTAGTTAGAAGTATGAATTGATCTTATCTATTGATTTTAAATTATTGGCTGAAAATCCTTCTTATCCTTCTCACCATAAAAAGTCTTTTTATTTTAACTCTCCCCTATATATATATATATATATATATATATATATATATATATATATATATATATATATATATATATATATATATATATATATATATATATATATATATATATATATATATATATATATATATATATATATATATATATATATATATACATACATAGAGAGATGGGATCATTAGAAAAAACATCTCAAAAAAAACCTAGAAAATAATGCAAATCATCCTCCTTTTTTCGCACCAAAAGTACAGGGGATCGGAATGTAATTTGTTAATCATTAGGGGTAAATCTCACATTTTTCAAACTTTTATAATACTTTTCTTCATTTCTTCCTTTTTTTCTTTCACGATCTGCTATCAGTTTCTTTCTAACTAAAATGAACACAAGATCTAAATCACGATTCATGTTTCTGTACATAATCAGAGAACAAAATTGATTCATGATGAACAGATAATCAGATTCGCGATCTTGCATTTGCGTTTTTCTTTATGATCTCGGTCACGATGAACAAATTGATGAGGTCGTTACATTAGGTAATTATCTCGATTCATGATACTGTGTTTACTATAGTTTATTTTTATAATTATTGTTTTTGATGGGTTAGGGTGTCGGATTGTTAATTTTTATTAGCTAATCATCCTGTTTTTAAAAGATACACGTAAGGTGTTTGAGAAAATGTTTCACTGTAACTTTATATTGTGATGCACTAATTTGTAGTGAATTGCTTCACATTACGTTAATTAGAAACGTGGTATGAACTGATAAAATGTTTCGGTTTGTCTGATCTCATGTATGCCACAGATATTTGACATGATATACATTCGAGACATAGGAAATGATATATGTGGTTGTCGTTGTAGTTAGATGTGGTTTAAGAGGTTGCACCATGTGTACTTATTATAAACATATTACGCTTAACAGAATATTCATTGTGAATGACATGCTATTTTTTTGTGATTGAGTAGAAAAGTAACTATTGCGTACAATGAAATATGTTTTAATTGTGTTGTGTCATTTGGACCATTCACGGGTTTGGAGAGCAACCTTTTAGTATGCAGTGCATTTCTGTACGTGTCTTATCCAATTGTATCGACTTTAGGTATCTAGATTTTTACTAAGTTATGGGTTATAAGTTGTCAATAGAGGTTAAAAAGGAGCTTGCAATCCTAAGTAAAACCTTTTCACCAAATATTACTTGCACCCTGTATTCATGATATGTAAAGAACCTCAAAGATAGAGCGGGTGTTGTGAGTTCTTGTGAAAAAGATGCACGCAATAGCGCATCGTCTGCTGCTAAATTTGGACCACCAAAATTTGCCTAATGTTAATAAACTATTTTGCCTATGACACATGTTTAAGAAGTGACTAAATGATACATTATACATGTGATGTGTTAATTTAAAACGTTAGTGCTCTTGCATTGGGACTGATGAATAAAATGATATTTACGGTATGTTCGTTTTTTATGGCCACGAGATCCTAGTAAATGTTTGGATACTTTTTTATATGATTTTATGAACTCTTCCTGGTAATGTTTCGGATTCCCAAATTCACTTTATTTGGTTCTTGTTGCAAAAATATCACTAGGATCAGTGGCAACACTCTTATCAAGTGCTCCTCAGTCAATGAATTCCACTCTACGGTCTTCAGCAAGTTCTTTAATTTTCCTTAGTTTTAGGAACAGTATCTCATTTCACTTCACAATGTCAGTATCTCATTTCACAATGTCAGTACGCATTACATTGTTACTACGACAACGAGCAAAAGCCATCTCATCCCTACAACATGTGAGAGTATATATGCTCCTTAATATAAGATGTCATACTACATGGCGTAAAAAGTTATTGTTGAAGTTACTTCTAAGTCTACTGCAAGTCCTAGTAACAGTCAACATTCTATTGTTGATTACATTTCTTAACTCATCTATGTCCTTGAAGAGGTATCTAATCATAGTTAAAAATAATTGCTCTAAGTGTTGATATATTAGAAATAGGTAGCATAGACTTTTTGTGGTGTTAATTCTGTGAGTTTGATTCTTATTCCACCTTCTATAACATCATTTATATTGTATGCAAGGAATAATCGTGTCACTGCTCGTAAACAATGGAAGAGGTCGTTCTTACATGTGAACACCCCAGATATATGTGGATCATAAGCATTAACATAAAGTCCGGATGGAAGAAAGGCACGAAGATCACCTCCCCAAAGAAAGGAAATGAGCAACCAAATGTCATACCAGTTACGGGTTGTAAGAGTATAGTCATTGTGCATATGTAATTTTACTCGAAAATCTCGAGAGCAGATATTGGTTGTATGTTTTTTGTAATTATTGATTTAGTTGATCTGTCCTAAGTGAGTACTTCACGCTGCATTTAACAGGTAATAAATTATATGAAAATTTATTTTATTTTACATAATATTGATGCACCTTTGGTTTATAAACTGATGCACTATTTATCGATAGGATGTATGGTTATAACTCTATGGATGAGACCTTAAGGGAGGGATCATAAGGTGCTGAGAAAAGGTAAATCCACCTCACTATTGAAAGAAAGAATGTCATAGCTCGAGGACCTGCCCATGTATAGATACTGACAAGCAGCTATAAAAGCACCCAATTCGGATACAACAAGCTTTGTTTATTATTCAGCTAGTTGTTATAACTGCTCAAGATTAAGAGATCATGTTCAATGGCTTTATGTGTTGTTGTTGTGGTTACTGTACTTTTGTGTTTTCTTCATGTCCGCGAGAGATAACTTTGGTTGTTCCTTGGTCTAGTTTTGCAACTTTCCTGCAAATAATCACAATATTTGGATGCGTATAATACATGTATTTATGTCTGGATATGAGAATTATGTTTAAATATATAGACTGCATTGCAATTTTATAGTATGAACCCTACTGTTTTGCATACTATTGTATATGAATTATACCTTTACCCAAATAAAATTATTTTCTTTTATGTTTTGATACACCTTTATTTATAACACTGATGCATCAGTATTGTTATAGAATTTGAATTTTGATTGACAAGCGAAGTTGATATATCATTTCAATCATCTTTAACAATAATAGATAAAAATATGTCAGTAAAAATGAAAAAAGCATGAAAACATAGGAGTTATAAACTAACAATGTCCAAAAGAGACATTCAAAATAACAGTTATAACAATAATCAACAATGTCGTTGGACTCTTAAACATATTATAGTCATGTACTATTAAACATAACCCGGCCTTCACGTTGCAAGAATCAAATGGCGTCTTGATGAAACATCCCTATGTCATGCAGTTGTAACTGCACTTTTCTTGAAAGATTATACATCACAAGATTCTCTATATCACAAATAGCAACAACCTTCCTGTCTTGTGATTTACCAAGCAATGGAACCGCAAATGTTTCACAAATTAAAGTTGGATGACGAGATGTACATGTGGTTGCAGTATCCACTACTGACTTAAGAGATGTATCCTGTGACTCATTACGACATTGGTCACTATCAATATTGCCACAACCTGAACGACATTAGAAGCTATTCTCAAAAAATAGCAAAGCACATATTCTAAAATTAACAGACATTTACCTGCACCTGATGCCAAACACCAATGAAGACGTCTCAAACTTATTAGACATTTATATGATCACAAAAACACTTCTTAAAAACCAGCTTGAACTTGAGGTGATTTGTTTGACGAGTTTGACCTATAAAATGTTATATCTAAGAAGCTTATCAAGTGAGCCTTTTATATGGATCACAAAATTTTCCTATCCAATGTATTAATCATATATGTATCTATAGCCGGTCCACATAGAGTAAAACATCTACGGTCTTGTTCATAAGGAACATGTTCAAATGGCCATATAAAAACAATCCGTTATGAGTTTTAAACTGATAAAACGGTGATGTTTTATTTGTTTTATGGTTCTACTGTTATTAACCGTATACAATTCAAGGAAAATAAAGATGACCTTTTGATGAACTCAAAGGTTTGCTCATGGATATATTCGGATTATGTATGACCACCTACATCATAAGCACCACAAATTAGGCAAATGTATGCACTAAAAATAGACAAATTGATGCATCAAACAAAAAAACAAACTGGTGCATCAAACAAAAACAAACTGATGCATTAACAAAACCAAATTGATGCATTAAACCATAAAACAAACGGATGCATTAAACCAAAAAACAAACTGATGCATTAATCCAAAAAACAAACTGATGCCGCTATTAGCATACTAACCGATGCCCTAACATATGATGCATACTAACTTATGCATACTAACTGATGCATCAAACAAAAAAAACAAACTGATGCATTAAAAAAACAAATTGATGCATTAAACCATAAAACAAACTTATGCATTAAAAAAAACAAACTGATGCATTAATCCAAAAAACAAACTGATGCCGCTATTAGCATACGAACCGATGCCCTAACATATGCACTAGTTAACAAAAACATTATGCTATTAACATACTAACACATCAGTGCCACATGTATTTATTACACTAACCAAATAAACAAATGTTGTACCAAGTTACAAAATGACCTAATCATACTAACAAATGCGCTAACACCTATTTTAGATGAACTAATCAAACAACCAAATGCACTAACTTATACCATGATATTTACATACAATAGTATGTTAGTATACTTTATATATACACAAATACTATCTAAGACGTCATATCATTCGATAATAATCATACATGCTGCCAAATAATGCATCATAATTATAAAATCATATTCGGACATTTCATCGAACACGTGGTGTGCAACTTTATGAAACACTTTTTTCATACATTTTTTTTTCAAATTTGTCTAATATCCTGTAGAAAAGATGATGATATGATTATACACTTTTAAGAAAACTTCAAAAATCATTTAAAATAAAGATTTAAATTTGTAAAATAAAAAAAAAGTTTTATATTAATATTACACAATACCTGATGAAGCATGTAACGAGTGACCGAGGGATGAATGTCGACTGTGGTAACGATGGTGGTCGGCGTTTTGAAGGTGGTGGAATCTGTGATGGTTTTAATGGTGGTGTGACATGAGTGATTGTATATTTGGCGCTGGCGAGAAATTGAGTGGTGGTTGACGCTTTGATGGTGGTGGTATACGTCGTGTAGTGGTGGATGAAGGTGCACTTTGGTCGGAGTAGTAGTTACCGGAGAAGAAGGTGTTGGTAGGATGTGTGTGTTTACGGTGTGTTTTGATCGGTGTGAGTGTGTAGTGGATGAAAAGAGTTACTTTGGGTAGTTGGCAATATCACCCCCTCCTCTTTTTTTTTAATTTCATTTGTTACCAAGTAGTTTAAAATGTTACAAAAGTTACTTTGAAGTTTGTTTTCTAGGTTTTTCTTTGAGATGTTGTTTTCTCTAGATCCCACCCCTATATATATATATATATATATATATATATATATATATATATATATATATATATATATATATATATATATATATATATATATATATATATATATATATATATATATATATATATATATATATATATATATATATATATATATATAGTAGAGATCCAGTAAGAAGAATAAATAAAATGAGATGAATAAGAAGAATTCATGACCACACATTTCAAATAAGGGAGAGAATTTTAAGGGGAGATGCATGAGTTTTTGTAGGTGCATCTGAGATTTGTGGTTGTGGTTTCTTCTTATCCTTTTCATTTTATTTATTCTTCTTATTTGATCCTAACTATATATATATATATATATATATATATATATATATATATATATATATATATATATATATATATATATATATATATATATATATATATATATATATATATATATATATATATATATATATATATATATATATATATATATATATATATATATATATATATATATATATATATATATATATATATATATATATATATATATATATATATATATATATATATATATATATATATATATATATACTAGCGTCGTAACCCGCCCAACAGGCGGGGTCGTTTTTTTTCTTGTTCCGGAGAGTTTATGGTTCGTGTGTTTTTAGTTTCTTGAATTTGTAATTTTACCTTTAGTATATTTTAGTTATAATTTACACTTAAGTAACGTTTATTTGTGGTTAACGGGCAGGTTCGGTTCGTATATTTTTTTTAAGTACATTTGTATATTATTCATATCTGTTTGTAGTGAGACCCATTTTTGTTAAAAGGAAAACTAATATTTAATATTTTTAGGCCTTGGTCCACCCAACGAACGTCTTTTGTCCCATGTGAATCTTTGGTTCAAATATAAACGGGTTGGTTTTGATTTGTAAATATCTTTTTAAACAATTTTTAGAATATTTGTTTGAAGTAGGAAATATAGATGTTTGTGTTATAAAACCTTTGATAGTGTTAGTCGTGTCTGGATAAATTATATTGGTTGGATTTAGACATATAATGTTCTGTGTGATTTAACCGTTTTGGTTAAATGGATACAAAACGACGAGCCTCGGCACCTCTTAGTAACTTGCTACCAAATGGTTTCATAGTGAGGTGTCACACACGTGGTTGTTTCTAATTTATTATTAATATGTTTTTATCTATAATAATTAGTTTGAATTTTGTTTTTGTTTTAACGATACTTCTTGATTTTGGTTTATACGTAGTAATTAAGCTTTATGGACGTTATAAAGGTTTATACAATCTCTTATTTGTTTACTTTATATTTTTATTTGTGAATTTTTAACCCAATCATTATTATAATTATATGTGAACTCTAAAACCCTTTTATCCTGGTTTATACATAATCAAACGATACACAATACCATAATAATGATTTTAGTGGCAACTTTTGAGCTGTATAAGTCCATTTGTTTTAGCGGCTACTCAAACGTATTGTTTTAAACAGTCCAGCAAAGTTGTTGTGACATGTCACCATTCAAAAAAGCAGTAATGCCATTGAAAATAAAGACAGGCCATCTATTAGAGTCGGGAATAGACTGGGCAAATTGATCCTATAAGTTGACGAAACCAAAGTCAACGCAACTTTGATGAAGTCTCGGAGACACTCTTCCTTTTAAATTTGGCACACACCATTCGAGTAGTTTCACAATTCGAAAATGACTATTAATCAAGAAGATTATGTAACAAATGGATGTCAAATATTCATGTGTTAATGTAATTGGCTAAATCTATCCTCAAAATATTTGAAACAAAGTTGGTAATTTTCCTATAAGGGCAAAGATTATACCACGTGAGTTAAGTTTATGAATAGAGAAAGTACACCCTTCGGGGGGTTCCTGCTCATATTGGACAATATACTCATTAGAATAGACGATGAAATATGTATATCGACTATCTCTTTATGCTAAATCCACTTCATTATAAATGGGTCAATTTGGGTTATATTTTATCTTTAAGAGGTCACATGAGTATAATTAACAAAAAGCTACACGGAGCAGGTACACTACATGAAAATTAAATTTCAGCAAGTCGGTAAGTCCAACATATAATAGGTAGTAATTACGCTTTATGGACGTTATAAAGGTTTATACAATCTTTATTTGTTTACTTTATTTTTATTTGTGAATTTTTAATCCAATCATTATTATAATTATATTTGAACTCTAAAACCCTTTTGTCCTAGTTTATACATAATCAAACGATACACAATACCATAATAATGATTTTAGTGGCAACTTTTGAGCTATTCAAAATCAATATCTTCACACCATAGCTGTATAAGTCCATTTGTTTTGGTAATTGATTGGCACATTTTATTTTTTTATTGGAACACTTCAATGTACAAACTGTTAAAGCCACTGTATAACTGTTTGATGCACAGTTTAGAGTGTCCCAATAACTTTATGGAGTGTGCAAATCATTAGCCATTTGTTTTAGCGGGTACTCAAACTTATTGTTTTAAACAATCCAGCAAAATTGTTGTGACATGCCACCATTCGAAAAAGCATAAATGCCATTGAAAATAAAGACAGGCCATCTATTAGAGTCGGGAATAGACTGGGCTAATTGGCCCTATAAGTTGACGAAACCAAAGTCAGCGCAACTTTGGTCAAGTCTCGGAGACACTCTTCCTTTTAAATTTGGCACACACCATTCGAGTAGTTTCACAATCGAAAATGACTATTAACTTATTTGACCAAAGTCTGTTGACTTTACCTTTGACCGGTAAGAGGACTTGCAATGTCAATCATTTTAACGATGAAAATCATTTGCAAAGTTAGTCAATTAATAAAAATTTGTAAAGTTAGTCCAAATGCATAAAAATCATAAAAAATATAAAAAAATATTATAAAATTTTGAAAATATATTTTCTTCAGAAAAAAACTTTTCAAAAAAAAATAACAAAATTGAACTTTATTTCAGAAATAAACTATTACTTTTTTTAAACTTTTTAAAAAAATTCGAGGAAAGAAATAAATAATTTTTTATTATTACACGAGCATTCATCATTATTATATATGTATTTACCAATTGTTATATATATGATATACATTTGTCCTGCGTTGTAGGTTTTTCTACCGCCGTTGGTTGGCGCCAACCTTTGGCACCACGACTCCTCCCCTTCTTAATATAATTACTGAATTAGACCATCTCGAAAAGTACATTGTTAATTTATAGAATTTGTTGTAACTTAAAAAAGTAAATGTTGCCTTATGAGAACAAATAAAATAGAAAAAAATGTTTGCCCGTCCGATGAGATTGAAATGTAGAAGACTCTATCTGTATGCCCAACAAGTGTCGCAAAATTCATCGCCGATTAATGTTAAAGTAAACGAATTTAGCATAGTATGCACAAGTATGCAAATGTACAACGAAAAGTAAAACATTATATTTTTGACCCATTTGCTTTTGAATGGTAAAAGAGCAAAACCAGATTTACCTCAATAAAGGATGGATCAAACGCACATACAAACACACATACAATTCACGCACACACACCCTTGACACACACGCACATACACAAAATAAACACAGACGTTACAACACACACAACACGTTTGTAAATAAATAAAAAAGAAAACCCATAACACCACTTTTCTGGGGTGGGAACCACGCTGAAAGAACCGATGGCGTCAAGGCCGGAGCAGTGCCTTGTAGCTAAGCTGACGCCATAAGCCATCAGCTAAGCAAAAACACCACCGCTCTCTTGGCTCTTAATATATATTTATGTGAAGTTCGTGCGCTCTGTTTAATGAAACAATAGTTTGATTATAAATTATTTTCTTACAATAGTATGATTGGTGAATTGATAAAAATGTATCTGTTAGGATAATTAATAAATTGATAATGACGATTATTAAATGACAATGCCAAACACTATCTAATGGTCGTTTTCTTTAATCAAAGACGATATTCTCATAGGATCAAAGAATTAACTGTTATGACAAACATAAACTGATAGACAAACGTTGTTTTAAACCGAAGATTCACATGAGATAAAACACGTCCGTTGGGTGGGCTAAGCCCTAGAAATATCAATAATTAGTTTCTTTTAAGTTATCTTTTAACAAAAATAGGCCAGACAGCCAACAGATATAAACTAATACACAAATTTACATTTAAAAAGAAATTACGAAACGGCCCCGCCCGTTGGGCGGGTTCCTTATATATATATATATATATATATATATATATATATATATATATATATATATATATATATATATATATATATATATATATATATATATATATATATATATATATATATATATATATATATATATATATATATATATATATATATATATATATATATATATATATATATATATATATATATATATATATATATATATATATATATATATATATATATACTAGCGTCGTAACCCGCCCAACGGGCGGGGTCGTTTTTTTCTTGTTCTGGAGGGTTTATTGTTGTGCGTTTTTTTTGGTTTCTTGAATTTAAAATTTAACCTTTAGTATATTTTAGTTATATTTTACGCTTAAGCAACGTTTATTTGTGGTCAACGGGCGGGATTTTTTTTTTCTTGAATATGAACGAACCATTGACGGTGACCCGGTGACTCGATCGAGTTGACCCAATGATCGATCTTGTTACTTGTTGACTTGACCGGGTTGACCCGACGGTGAAACCGTAACCTGATATATTTCTATAATATGATTCTTAAATTTATGTTAAAATAGATATTTTTAAAAGAATTAAATTCAATCCGAATTAAAAAATATATATATTTCAAAAATTAATGAAAAAGTCCATTTCTAAACCTAACAAACACGCATTAATGAAAACAAAAACTTTCGCACTAGGATAAAGCTTAAAAAGAATACCAAATTTCACAAAAACAATGTTATGCTTTTTTCTATATTGGAATGACACAAGTCTAATAGTAGCAAAAACGCGAATTTTTTTTTTACGTTTTCGTTAGTATTTTTATACTTTTGTCTGTATTTTTACGTCGTCGTCCATTTTTTACGTTTTCATCAGCCTTTTTACGTTTTGATCAGAATATTTTGCACATTTCGGACGAAAACGTAAACACACTAACGAAAACTTAAAAATACAGATGAAAACGTAAAATTACTGATGAAAACGTAAAAATACTGATGAAAAACTTAAAACGCTAACGAAAAAGTAAAAATTAGAATAAAACGTAAAAAATTTGACGATAACGTAAAATATCAGATAAAAACGTAAAAACACTAACGAAAACGCAAAAAAGTTAGAAGTAAAAGTAAAAATCAGACGAAAATGTAAAATTTTGGACGAAAACGTAAAAAATCTGACAAAAACGTAAAAATGTGTACGAAAACATAAAAATTCGGACGAAAACGTAAAAATACTGACGAAAACGCAAAATTACTGATGAAAACGTAAAAATACTGACGAAAACAGACTAAATCAAAATGAAAACGTAAAACATTAACGAAAACTTAAAAATACATATGAAAACGTAAAATTGCCGACGAAAACGTAAAAATACTGATGAAAAACTTAAAAACGCTGAAGAAAATGTAAAAAATTAGAATAAAACGTAAAAAATCTGACGATAACGTAAAATATCAGACAAAAACGTAAAAACACTAACTAAAACGCAAAAAATTAGAAGAAAAAGTAAAAAAATCAGACGAAAACGTAAATATTCTGACGAAAGCGTAAAATATCTGACAAAAACGTAAAAATGCTGACGAAAATGTAAAAATTTGAACGAAAACGTAAAAATACTGACGAAAAAATAAAAATACCGATGAAAACGTAAAAATACTGATGAAAACGGACTAAATCGAAACGAAAACGTAAAAACACTAAAGAAAACTTAAAAATACATATGAAAACGTAAAATTACTGACGAAAACGTAAAAATACTAATGAAAAACTTAAAAACGCTGACGTAAACGTAAAACATCGGACGATAACGTAAATATCAGACAAACACGTAAAAACACTGACGAAAACGCAAAAAAAAATTAGAAGAAAAAGTAAAAAATGGGACGAAAACCTAAAAATTTTGGACGAAAACGTAAATATTCTGATGAAAGCGTATAAAATCTGACAATAACGTAAAAGTACTGACGAAAACGTGATAATTCGGACGAAAACGTAAAAATACTGACGAAAATGTAAAATTACTGATGAAAACGTAAATATACTGACGAAAACGGACTAAATCGAAGAAAAAACTTAAAATTAGCGACGAAACGTAAATATATCGATGAAAACGTAAAATTATTGACGAAAACGTAAACAACTGATAAGAACTTGAAAGCCTAACCAAAACATAAAAATAACTGACGAAGACATAAAAAGTGACAAAAACCTAAAAAAATGGCGAAAACGTGAAAATTGAAGAAACATAACGAAAACTAACAAAAAACGTGAGAAACCGTCGACACCTAAATAATTTGAAAAAAAACGTGACAAAAGTGACGAAAACGTAAAATCGGGTTAGAAATAGATATGTGAACATGTTTTATTTTTATTTGGGAAAAGAAATAGAAAATGGTGATATGGGGTTTTCTAGTTTCTATATAAAATTAGAACATGAAAATTTCATGATTTTTAGAAAATATTGAAAAAAGTTGAAATAGCGTTGTAACCCGCCCAACGGGCGGGGTCGTTTTTGTTGGAAATACGTTTTACGTATTAAGAAGGATCGGTCACTCCAACGATAGTCCATGTAATAGCTCGTAGTTTAGTTAACTTTCTTTATTTATTAAACAAGAACAAGCCTAGCCTACAACATGTGTAGGCCGGCCCAAATGTAAGCCCAAGCCCATGACAAGGGCTTGGGTATATAAACCCTCTCCTTAGATGGAGAGGGTGGTGTGGTTAATCATTTTTCACATAGTTACTCTTGTTTCTCTCTCTAGAATTGTGTTTAATCCACCATCTCTCTATCTCTTTCTCTCTCTAAAAACATAAGCAAGATTTACACTTCTACAAATGGTATCAAGAGCCATGGGATGAGTGTATTGTTCTTGTGCTTGTGTTTATAGAATTTCGTGTGTTTTTGTCCCCTAATCTCACGTCCAAATTTTTTTTTGGTGTTTTTTGTGGTTTGATCTTCACCAACATCATTTAAATACACGTATTAGTGATTTGGGTTACTTGGATCGCTCAAAAACGCAAAATTTTTGAGTGTTTGGATTCACTTTTGGCTTCAAGATTCGTATTCCTTAAAGTACAAACGAATTCCTTGTTTTTCTCCAAAATTTGCAACCTTTGGTATAATTTCGCAATTGTGGAATTGCGAAATTGGTTTGAATTGCGAAATCTTTGCAAAGTTGCGGAATCGTGCCCTAATTCCGCAATTAGTATTGCGGAATTGTGCAATTAGTATTGCGGAATTGTGCAATTAGTATTGCGGAATTGTTGTGTTCTTTATATTGCGGAATTGTTCAATTAGGATTGCGGAATTGAATGCAAAGAAGATTGCGGAATTGTGTAGCTTCAACAATTACGGAATTGAATCCAAACTCAATTGCGAAATTGAATCCAAAGTAAGTTGCGGAATTAGCATTGCGAAATCTTGCAAAGTGATTGAGGAATTGTCAGTTTATTGCGATTTTTTGTGAATTGCGAAATCCTACAAGGAGTTGCGAATTTGAATCATTGCGAAATCTCAGCATTGCGAAATCTTTGGAATTTTCAAGATTTTTTTCAAGATTTTCGAAAAACGTGATTTAGGAGTGTAATTTTGCAGTGGAATTTTTGGTTTCTCACGAAGACAATTTTAGGGGATTTTAACATAGTTTCTCGACTTCAACACACGACAACAAGCACATTTACTTTCTCTCATTGTTCGATCATTGTTTGTAAATCTTAACTTATCAGAATGGAGTACACATCTCTTACGGACAAGTCCATCCTCTCGGGTACGGATAATCGTCCACCAATGTTGGTGAAGACTATGTATGAGGAATGGGCTTCCCGAATGGAACTTTATATGTTGAATAAGGAGAATGGACATCTAATTTGGGCATCGGTGCTCAATGGACCATTAGATTATGGTACAGTGACGGAAGGTACGACCACTCGTCCTCGCACAACGGGTGAATTGACTGGAGATATGAAGATTCAAGATAAATGTGATAAGTATGCAACAAACATCATTCTCCAAGCCCTTCCTCCAGATGTCTACAAACTCGTCAGCAAACATAAAGTTGCCAAAGAGTTATGGTATAGAATTCGGGTTCTAATGCAAGGCACCTCGTTAACTAAACAAGAACGAGAGTGTAAGCTTTATGATGCTTTTGATAAGTTTGCCTATGTGCCAGGGGAGACTCTCAATGACTACTATCTGAGATTTACCCTATTGTTGAATGAGCTTAATATCTATGGCATGGCAATTCCTACCTTTCAATTGAACACCAAGTATTTGAACACTCTTCCTCCAGAATGGAAAAAATACGTGACTGATGTTAAATTGGCAAAGGACTTGCATAACACCAATGTGGATCAACTTCAAGCTTTTCTTCAACAACACGAATGCCATGTGATCGAGGCTCGGTTGTCTACACCTCAAGTTCATGATCCACTTGCAATGTATGCTTCTCAACAAAACATAGCTTATACTTATCAACAACCATCATACTTGCAGCAGCCACCACCACACATCTATCAGCAACCACAACAACCATCTTATCAACAATGATGCCACAGCAAGAATATCAACAAAGTGTTCATCAACAATCTTTTCAACAGCAACCACCATATCAAACATCACCATCACAAGCCAACACTTCTCCATTGGGCTATATCCTCAGCAAGGATATTTTTCAATGGAAGCACAACCAGCACAAGCTTTCTACTCTAATGAACTTCCACCAATCCAAGCACCGGTCTTTACTCCAAATGATACGCCAGCTGATGTACTAAACCATCTCACCGCTTACTTGTCAAAACTTGTTGCAACTAGAGGATTTCCACCAACAAACAATCAGCTCCGCACCTCATCAAATCCTCGACAACAAGCCACTGTTCAAGATGGTCAAGTGACGGTGCAACCTATTCAGGGAAGGCAAAATTCATATGGACCTCCTACAAGGACTGGGAACAATCAAGCTGTGAATTCTCAAGCTAGTGGAAATGGGAGTCCTATTGGTCCTAAGAAGGTTGTGACTTGCTACAATTGCCGAGGACAAGGTCATATGGCTAGGGAATGCACTCAGCCGAAAAGGAGAAGGGATGATGCATGGTTTCGTGAAAAGATGTATTTGGTTGATGCTCAGTCTAAGGGGAAGATTTTGGATTCAGAGGAGTTAGCATTTCTTGCAGACCCAGGGGAAGCAGATACTGAAGGCATTGCAGTCGTTTCTACTTCTAATGCAGCTTATCAAGCAGATGACCTTGACGCATATGATTCTGATTGTAATGACATTCACTCTGCCCAAGCTGCTCTCGTTGCTAATCTCTCTCACTACGGTTATGATGTCATCAGTGAGGTACCAACCACATCTAATAATATTGATGATAACCAACATCAAGTTGGGCATGAAAATGACAACCTCGAACAGCATTCAGGGACTAGTAACTCAAATGATGTGGTACCCAATCCAACACATTTGAGTGAACCTCAACCAAATGCTACGACGGGTATGGAATCTTATGCTCAACATGATTTGGTCATGGTGCCTAAACATATTATTGATCAAATGCATATGGCCCTCAGACAATCCGTAGATACGAATTCCACCCTAACTGCTGAGCTTGCGTTGCATAAAGAAAAGGTCAAAACTTTTGAAATGGTCCCTCAAGAAGAGAAAATAACATGTTCTGAATTTGACCAATTTCGTTTTGAAAAGATTGAACACTTGAAAGAAATAGAATCATTAAAAGCTAATCTTTCCAATGAATTAAAAGAAAAAGAGTCGGTTGTCAATGATTTTCAGAAACTTAAAATAGATTTTGAAACTCTCGAGTCTAAAAAGGTTGAATCGGAAATTAATGCTACCAAACTTCTTAAATTCAAAGAACAACAGCTTTTAAAACAATATGCCTCCACAGAAAAGCTTCATCTTTTAACTAAATCATTTAAAGAACTCGAACTTAAGCGTCTTCAAGATTTACCACCTAATCCCGGCTATGCAAAACAAGCTCAGGAATATATTCCCGGTCTTTATGATATGACTATAATTGGCAAATCGAAAGAAGCACCTTTTGTTCGTAGTACTGAGGAGACACAATCACTTGGGGATGAAACTCATTCTAAAATGCTTTCAAAATTCCATACAATTGATTATGATCAACATAACAAAGATCAATTTTAGAAAAAGACACGCATTCGCTTACAAAAGGAATTAGCAGAATTAACAGTTCTTGTGCCCCAAAGTTTGTCAAATGAAAACCTTCCTAGTACGTCTCCTACACTCGTCAAAAAGGATTTAACGAAGTTAATTCCACCAGTAAGTTAGGCGTCCGTTAACTTAAATACGGTTCACCAACACTTAGCCGATTTTGACAAGGTCATTTTGGAACGTACGACGGCCACGACCATAACGGAAGGTGAATGGAACTTTGAGCACACTAGAGCTGCGTTTCGAGATGAAATTGTTCCGTTTGTAAACAATGTTAAAGCTTGTCTTCGTAATATTGATCAAGATTTGTTTTTGGAAATAGAAGAAGTTAGACGTGTTTTCAATGAAATGGAAGATGCTTATGAAAACAGTTTACTTGAAATAGAACGGGTTTCACGCCATAATGATCTGCTTCTGAATCAAGTGATGTCTCATGATATAGTTTCTGTCTGTGTGAATACAAGTGTTGATAATGATTCTATTGTGCATAATGTTGAATCTGTGGATACTGTGGTAGATAGTACTTGTCACGAATCTGACGCTGAATTTTTAAAGCTTCAAGATTCATATTCTTCGCTTTCAAAACGTTTTGATGAGATTCAAACACATTGTATTTCGCTTGAATGCAAGCAACAATTTATTCAAGAAATCTTTGAAACGTCATTCGAAGGTGTTAATATCGATGATGCAAACTTTGAAAAGAATTTTCGATTGAATTTACAATCCAAACAGCGTCAGCCAAGTGACAAGGTTGCTCAATCCTTGCCAATAGACATAGAGAAATCTAAGGAGCTTAACTGTGTGAACGTACTTGAGGCCGCTGAGAATTTTAAACTTGATCTAGATAATCGAGTTTCCAAGATTTTGTCCAAAGTTGATAACTTAAAACAGAAAAATACACGACTCTTCGATTCAGTAAAGCCCACATGTGCTAATACCACTGCACAGAATCAATCATTGATTGAACAACTGAATCGAAAGTCGGTGGAAATATCTGATTTGAGGGAACAAATTTGTGATAAGAATCTGGTCTTGGCTGAGTTAAAGGAAACACTTCGTACTCTAAAAGGTAAGAATGTTGTGGATAACGCAGCCACTATCTCAGCATCGTCCTCTAGTGCAATCAAAAGAACCCTTATAGCCGTCACACCACTTAACAAGGGCCCTAGGACTAAACCATCTCAAGCTTTGGTCACTAAAGATAAGGCGGAATCAAAACCAGCTTCTAATATTCCCGTGTTGCCTTCTACAGGAGTAAGCACCACTACTCAGGCTCAAAGATCTAAGCTTAAAAGAAACAAGAAGAATGATAGGATCTTGCCCCCATCTAGTAGTCAAGTGAAGAAGAAAGTAGAAGCCCATCCTAGGAATGTTATTTCTGTTTTGAATAAAAAGAATCATGTAGCTAAACCTAAAGGCTCTGCGGTTGTGCAGCGTTCTAAGCCTACTGTGAATTCTAATTTAAAATGTTGGAATTGCAATGAATGTATGTTTTCTAGTCGTCATGATTCTTGTCTTATTGACCATGTGAATGAGATGCATGCCCGGAAAAATGGATTAGAATGGAAACCGACTGGGAAAGTGTTAACCCAAGTTGGTTGGTTGTGGCGCCCCACTGGTAGAACTTTCACTATAGTAGGAAATACGTGCCCTTTGACTAGGATCACTCCCACTACAGCGAAGAAAGCGTGCCCTTTAACTAGGAGTACCAAGGCTACCAAAATACAAGCATGTCCTTTAACTATGAACACTGACACTACTATAGGAACCAAGTGCCCTTTAAATAGGTCTACTCCCACTGTAGTGCCCGCGAATAATCCAAAACCTAAGAAAGTTGGAACAGTAAAACCTGTTAGTGCTAAAACTATCATTAGAAAACGCAGGAAATCTAAGGGTCTCAAAAATGTTAGCAATTCTGATAATTCTATATCTATATCTGCTAACACTCAGGAACCAATAGTTTCCAATGCATTGTCTACTGTTGTTATTGAAAACAGGTGGTCCAAATTGTTCTCTGGTATTTGGACTCTGGTTGCTCCAAACATATGACCGGAAATCGCTCTCAGCTCAGAAATTTCGTCAGCAAGTTTCTTGGTACGGTTCGATTTGGTAATGATCATATTGCAAAGATAATGGGTTACGGTGAATATCATATTGGGAATGTTATAATTTCAATAGTGTATTACGTGGAAGGTCTTGGTCACAACTTATTTTCTGTTGGACAATTTTGTGATGCAAACCTAGAAGTTGCTTTTCGAGAGCATACCTGCTTCATTCGTAATTTGGAAGGGGTTGATTTATTGAAAGGTACTCGAGGGAATAATTTGTATACTTTGTCTCTACAAGACATGATGGCCGCTTCTCCCGTATGTATTCTCTCCAAAGCATCAAAGACTAAGTCATGGTTATAGCATCGACGGTTATCTCATCTTAACTTTGACGCTGTTAATCATTTGGCGAAAAACGAACTTGTTCGTGGTCTTCCTAAACTTTCATTTCACAAGGATCATTTGTTTACCGCGTGTACAATGGGGAAAGCACTAAGAAGTCTTACAAACCCAAGACGGAAGACACCAACCAAGAGAAACTTTATCTGTTGCATATGGATCTTTGTGGACCAATGCGAGTTGAAAGTCTTAGTGGCAAAAAGTACATCCTCGTCATTGTCGATGATTACTCTCGGTTTACATGGGTGAAATTTCTTAAAGCAAAAAATGAGGCACCTAAATTCATCATCGGATTTCTCAAGATGATTCAAGTGCGTCTCAACACTACTGTCCGACGCATTCGTACAGATAATGGAACCAAATTTGTGAATCAAATATTGCGTGATTATTATGAAG
Organism: Glebionis coronaria; assembly: GCA_025667525.1. Taxonomy (NCBI): domain Eukaryota; kingdom Viridiplantae; phylum Streptophyta; class Magnoliopsida; order Asterales; family Asteraceae; genus Glebionis; species Glebionis coronaria. Next base: position 146,681 of record JANFOE010000394.1, read on the forward strand.
AAGTTGGCATATCTCATGAAACATCAGTTGCACGCACTCCACAACAAAACGGTGTCGTTGAAAGGCGAAATCGCACACTTATGGAAGCTGCTCGAACGATGTTAATTTACGCAAAGGCTCCATTGTTTTTATGGGCAGAAGCAGTATCTACAGCAGTGTACACCCAAAACCGGTCCTTAATTCGTAAACGCCATGGTAAAACACCTTATGAGCTTCTCCATGGAAAAGTACCAGATTTATCATATCTTCATGTATTTGGTTCTCTTTGCTATCCAAATAATGATGGTGACAATTTGGGAAAACTTCAACCTAAGGCTGATATTGGTATTTTCATTGGTTACGCACCCGCAAAGAAGGCATACCGAATCTACAACCGTAACTCTCGCAAGATCCTCGAAACTATGAATGTTGATTTTGATGAGCTGACAGCAATGGCTTCTGAGCAAAGCAGCTCTGAACCCGCACTTCGTGAAATGGGACCCAGTAATATTAGTTCTGGTCTTGTCCCAAACAACCCTACTTCATCATCATTCACACCACCTACTAGGAAGGAATGGGATACGTTTTTTCAACCGTTCTTTGATGAATTCTTTACTCCTCCAAGTATTGTTGCTCCAGAACCTGAAGTAATAGCTCCGGTAACCAAAGTTGTCGCTCCAGCAACCGTTGCACAATCAGATACATCTGCACCTACTATTGGTCAAGATATACCTTCAACAAGTAATTCTCAACCAACACATGTTTCAACTACCCATATCATGCCTATTGATGATGAAGAGGATGATGATGATCACGATTTGGAATTCGATCAAATGCGTGAACTTCCATTCTTTGGTGTACCAATTCCCGACCCTAATCAAGCCGGGTCGTCCACCTCAGAGGAAGCTCCTTCTACAGTTTACTCCAATCCACGGATTCGTGAACATGACAGCAAGTGGACAAAGGATCATCCTATAGATTCTATTATTGGTGACCCTAATCGTCCGGTATCCACACGAAGTCAGCTACAAGAAAATGCAATGTTTTGTCATTTTGATGCGTTTCTCACTGAAGTTGAACCTAAGACATGGCAACAAGCTTTTACTCAATCCTGTTGGATAGAAGCTATGCAAGAAGAACTTAATGAATTTATACGTCTTCAAGTATGGGAACTTGTCCCATGCCCGGATCAAGTGCAGTTACTCACTTTGAAATGGGTTTATAAGGTGAAACTCGATGAGTTAGGCGGAATATTGAAGAACAAAGCTAGACTAGTAGCTCGGGGATACAAGCAATTACTGGGCATCGACTTTATGGAATCCTTTGCACCTGTTGCCCGTTTGGAAGCTATTCGACTATTCCTTGCTTATGCAGCCCATATGAATATGATCGTCTATCAGATGGATGTGAAGACGGCATTTCTTAATGGTGAACTCAAGGAAGAGGTCTATGTTCAACAGCCGGATGGTTTTGTGAATCCTAATTATCCGAATCATGTGTATAAGCTTAAGAAGGCTCTCTATGAGTTGAAGCAAGCTCCTCGCGCATGGTACGATCTTTTGTCACAATTCCTCATTACACAAGGCTTCGCAAAAGGCAAGGTGGATCCTACGATGTTCATTCAGAAACGAGGTAAAGATATGATTATGGTACAAATATATGTTGATGATATTATATTTGCAGCCTCGACCCAAAATTTATCCGACGAATTTGGGAAACTCATGTCTTCCAAGTTTAAGATGTCAATGATGGGCAAGGTATCATTCTTCTTAGGTCTTCAGATATCTCAGAGTCCCAGAGGCATCTTTATCAATCAATTCAAGTATGCCCTTGAATCGCTTAAGAAGTATAAGATGGAATCTTGCGACCCCGTGGATACTCCAATGGTGGAACGAACTAAGCTTGATGCAGATCCACATGGAGTTGCCGTTGATCCGACACTTTATCGTGGAATGATCGGTACTCTTCTATATATCACAGCTAGTCGACCTGATCTTCAGTTTGCTATATGTATGTGTGCCAGGTATCAAACTAGGCCTACTGAATTACACTTAGCTACTGTTAAAAGGATCTTTCGATATCTTAAAGGAACCATTAATCGGGGACTTTGGTATTCGAAGGACTCTTCTATTGCACTAATGGCATATGCAGATGCGGATCACGCGGGTTATCAAGATACCAGGCGTAGCACGAGTGGAACTTTGCAACTACTAGGAGATCGACTAATCAGTTGGGCATCGAAAAGGCAGAAAAGCGCTGCAATTTCAAGTACGGAAGCAGAACACATAGCTATGTCCGGTTGCTGTGCTCAAATTCTTTGGATGAGATCGCAATTAACCGACTATGGTCTAGGTTTCAACTAGATTCCGATGTACTGCGACAACAAAAGTGCAATTGCCTTATGCTGCAACAATGTTCAATTCTCCCGGTCAAAGCATATTGACATTCGCTACCATTTCATCAAGGAGCAAGTGGAAAATGGAGTAATAGAGCTTTACTTTGTCCGATCTGAGTATCAATTGGCGGATATTTTCACGAAGGCTTTAGATCGCGCTCGAATTGAATTTTTGGCCGACAAGCTAGGAATGAGAACCTTCTCGCCTGAGACTCTAAAGGAACTGGCAGATGAAGCGAAAGAATAGTCTTGGTAAAACTATTCTCCGTATCCTTGGTGATCATTCGTATATATTGTTTATATCTTTATCCACAAAAGCAAAATACAAAAATATAAAACCATATAAAAACCATAAAAATTGAAAAATTCATAAAAATCCAAAAATATTTTTACTTTATTTTTCAAAGGCATGTCTTTTGGTACGATAATATTTACGGCCTTAGAAATGTTGATTAATATCGACACGGCGCCAAAAATAGAGTTCGTACAAAAGTTGTAAATATTTTATAAAACATGCCTAAATGGCTTGTAGTTATTTCAGACTGCAACCCGGTTTTCACATTAAAGTCAAGTATTTCTTATGAAAGCTTTGGCTCACAACGAGAATTAATTTTCTCGGGCAAGGTTTACTTTAAAACCTTGTAAGGGATCAAGTTTACTTTATAACTTGGTCTAACACGAATATATGTACGCCTCAGTGCATTTATTTGTTAAAACAAGAGAAGTCTTGTTTTTATGAAGCTATCATCTCTACAACCATGCTATCTACAATTGGTATCTACATACTAGACGATGCGACTACTCAACCGACGACTACAGCTCTTTCGATAGAACATGGGTCAACAATTGAGGGGGAGCAATTGTCAAGCATTCAGAATCTTCGATGCCGAACGTGCCAAGTTCACAAGTTGGTGTCAAGACTGCAATACCAATCGTACACGTGGTGTCAAGAGATGACTTCAGACGTGACGAGGCGACCAATATATGCTGACAAGAACTATTTGATCTTATCATATGATGTTCTCATCTATCAGGTCCAACCTTGTCAATTCTTTTCTAATATGATGAATATGTGATCATGTTACAAGTCGGTATCATATCTCATACATTTGATATCATGAAGATTAAACGGACTTGCATTTTTCTTCCCAAAACCTTTGTTAAAACTTCATTAAATCAATTGATATTAAAAACATCGATTGGGTTAACATTTTTAATATGGGGGAGAAAATGTGATTTAATATGAGATATTATCACAAATGGTTTCACTTAATGTGCTAGCTCATCCCGACATATGCGAAATGTTTTCGAATATCGTGGCATATGTTAAGGGGGAGCAAAACGGATTTGTATATCAAAATGGATTTTCATGGTGACATATACTTACCCAAAACCCATTTATTTCACGACGATGAAGATTGTGGTGACATAAGGATGGTAGGATAGGTTAAGTCCTATGATTCTTCCAGAACCGGAGGAATCTTCCCAAGGACATTCCATAGCTAGAAATAGTAGTCCTTAGGAAAGTTGGAGAAAGATTGTGAATGCAGCTGAATGCCGACCAAGTACTTAAGGTAGCACTGGAACAATCACAACAAGGTGCTAGTTATGACGTATTGGTAAGCATTGAAGGGGTTGAAGAATGAAAAAGAATTGTAAAGATAAAGGGTGTAAAGAAAGAAGCCCTCCTTATAACTTTAGGCAGAAACCGGGTCAATACATATGCTATTGAGATCATTTTAATGATTCTCGATATTGAAGACAGACATCATGGACCCAGTGATGCAATGCACAACCCATCCCAGCTAACTCAGATATCTCTCAAAAGGTATTTGTTTTAATCACACAGAGACAACACGTTATCTATCGATTTATTCACTCCGAACAAATTGATATTGAAAAGGTGGCACTCCTCTCTAGCCTCCGATCACTAAAATCCAAAATGCACGATCGAGTCTAGAGCCATTTGAGATCATCAAATATCTCATTAGGACACACTTTCATATTTCCTTGCTTCTTCACACACTGTGAAAAGTAAGAAAGATTTTAAGAGTCCTACGCAAAATCTTCATGATCTTGCCTGAACATCCGAGTAATACGAAAGTATTTACAGTGAAGATGGAAATCCTTCTTGAGCGAATATCAAAAAGCTCATGGTAGGTGACTTGTGCGATTCTTTATGAATCAAACTTGTGATAACTGGAAAGCAACAGCTGTCTAATTCTTAAATGAATTTAAACACGTTCCAGGCCTCTACGCATTATCTTAGTGATCTTGCCAGAACACTCAGAGTGATACCTTAGTGTTCACAGTGATGAGTGGAAATCCTTCTAGTGTTAACCTCAAACAGCACTTGGTAGGTAACTTGCAAGATTCTATACGAATCAAGCTCGTGACAACTGGAAAGCAACGATGGTGCGGTTCTTAATTGAATTTCACTTGTTCCAGGAACATGAATTGACGGCTTCAAATCATGCGGATATTGTTATCCAAATGATTCACTCTTTATGTTCGCAGTCAGCTTTGGACGGTCGAATAAAGAGAACGGGTTTACCCGCGAAATCCTGTCAGGAAGTTACTTAATTGAAACTATCCGTCACGGGTACGGTATCTAATATCGTCCAACGGTCTTCACCGACCGGAGGTAAAATGCTACCGATTTAGAATGAAATGTTCAAAGCCATTTTGTTCGTGTCTACTTATGTTGCGGCATTTGAAGACGGTGGTGTTGCGGAATCCAAGAAGAAGTCGTCCCCGCATGCTTATACTTTATGCACTTAATATCTCATCTAATTCAAGAAAGCCTAAAAGTTAAGTCTTCCGATGTATCGAACTCTGAAGCTTTCAAGAATTACGAAGGTATAAGTATGTGGGACATGGCGTCACGAAGAGGCGAAGATCACAAGTGATGGATGCACGAGGTCAAGGCAAGAGATTAATGCTCAAGACTGATATCAAAGATCACATCACCATGTTCACCAGAAAAGAAAAAGAAAAGAAAGACGAAGACTACGAGCTCAAGACAAGCATAGTATGCTAGGTTTATTTCATTATTGTAACTCGGGTAACGCCCTTGTTTGGAGTGACCTCCCTTAGGGGGAGATTGTTGGATATACGTTTTACGTATTAAGAAGGATCGGTCACTCCAACGATAGTCCATGTAATAGCTCGTAGTTTAGTTAACTTTCTTTATTTATTAAACAAGAACAAGCCTAGCCTACAACATGTGTAGGCCGGCCCGAATGTAAGCCCAAGCCCATGACAAGGGCTTGGGTATATAAACCCTCTCCTTAGATGGAGAGGGTGGTGTGGTTAATCATTTTTCACATAGTTGCTCTTGTTTCTCTCTCTAGAATTGTGTTTAATCCACCATCTCTCTATCTCTTTCTCTCTCTAAAAACATAAGCAAGATTTACACTTCTACAGTTTTTTTATGGGGAGGATTTGTGGTTTGTGTTTTTTTTATTATTTTAGTTTGTAATTTAATATTAGTATATTTTTATTATAGTTTACGCTAATATAGGTTTTATATATATTTTAAAATGTATAATTGTTTTATGTTGTTTTGTGGTTGAATGTATTTTATTGAATGAATACATAGTTTTTGTTGAAGTTGTGTATGATTTTGTAATGATTTATGTCAAATCACACATAAAAATATCATCATAATACCCTCTAAATACACAATTAAAACCAAAATATGCTAAATATAAGTGAAAATATGTTTGTTATATATAATTTAAAATGTATTATTTTTTTAATGTTATTTTGTATTATTTTGTGGTTGAATGTGTTTTATTGAATAAATACATAATTATTTAACGATTTCTACAAATCACACATCAAAATATCATCAAAATAGAACAATAAAACCAAAATATGCTAAATATAAATGAAAATATATTTGTTATACTTTTTTGAGTCTTGGATCTACAAAGGATATAAAAGGAATAAAAAACGGTGGTTTTCGGATGCATTTCGTCGACGTTTACACGTTTTTTGAAATATAAATGGGATCTATTTTTATCCAAGGGCACACCATTGGAAAAGGCACAAAATTACGATTCCAAAGGAACTTTCATTTATTATTGGGTTAATTCGATGCATCTTTTATAGATCAGACAAGTCTATGTATTATATAAGCCACACAAGCCCAACTAAACTATCATTAAATATAAAGGTTTGCATGCTTATAAATAAAACTAAGCATAGCCCAGTTGGTAAAGTGGGTGGTGCTAAGTTTTGAGGGAGGAGACCAGGGTTCAAATCTTGTTAGTGGCACTTTTTGTCATTAATTGATTTAAACTTCGTTCATGTCCGATCCAGTCCAAACAAAACCTGACCCGGTTCAGATCAAACATGACCTGTTCATATGAGACCCGGTTCAGACCAGACCCGATTCGGTCCATATATGAACCAGACGGGTCTGAATTTGAACCGGACTGGTCCAGATTTGAACCGTTGAACCAGACCGGTCTAGATACGAACCACTGAACCAGACCGGTCCAGATTTGAATTGGGCCGGTTCAAATTAATCAAAACGCGATTTAAAAACGCTATTATCAAAATTGCGATTCCAAAACGCAGTTTTCAAAATTCTGCGACTTCGAACCTTAAAAAATGTGAAAAATGGAGAGATTTTAGGGATTCCTGAAATACTATTGGCTAATAGGTGCCATGTCACATATGACTGAGATTAAGGGTGTGGTATCAAATCATAATTATACCTATATATAATATAAAGATATATATATATATATAGATTTAAGTTCATTTGGATACCAAACTTATCTAAGATATGAGGGGACTCATCCCCACCATCCATCTCCATCTCATCCAAGGGCTGAGATTAAATCCCTAATTTACACTGCAAGGGTATTTCGGTCATTTCACAATCTACTATATAATGTTTTTTCTTCTTTCTTCTCTCACAAAAAACACACATCGGATATATCTTTCTCTCTCTACCCCTGATTACTTTATCTCTCTACCCCCGATCCACCATTAATCCATCATTAATTAATCATGAATCCATCAAAACGTGATCATGATGAATCCATGACGAATTCATCACGAACATCTATAATCACGAATTGATTCATCCATCAGCAGGTTTGATTAGTATGTACTCTTATTTTTAGCTTATTTGGTTTAAATAAGCTTATCATTAGCCTTTAATTAGATTATTGTGAACGAATCTTGTTGGATTGATTGTTCTTAATTACAAGCTAAGTTCTTAGATGAGAAGTTATGAATAAGTTATGAAGTAGGATTAATAAGCTTGTTAGTTTGAATAAGCTTATGAATAAGCTTTTTTAATAAGAGTAGAGTTATGGATAAGCTTTGTAAATTAGATGATTTGAATTTATTGTGTTTATTATAAGATAGCTTATTAGATTATTTCAATGAGCTATACGTTTTTGTGAATAAGATAGTTATGAATAAGCTTATTTTCATGTTAATAAGCTGTATTATTATGATATTTTTTTTAACTTTCTGATGGTATTATAGATGATGTACATTTCTTATCATATATGATAGATATATCATATATGATAACTGATGATATATCATATATGATATATCATAAAAATCATAAGAAAAAACAGATTTTGTATGAGTATCTTTTAGAAAATCTGTATAAACTCTTGAAACCTACCTTCTATCATATATATGAGTAATTCATTTTGGTATTAAAAGTTTGCATAATATGTTTTTTTTTCTTCTTTTATAAATGCAGTTAAACAGAGATGGTGTGATTGCTCTATTTGGAGCAAAGGAGAGATGTATGTTGATTATAACAAGAGGATGTGCACGAATATATTTTAAGGATCACGACGGAGTATGCGTTGTTCATGAATTCATCACGAATATGTTTTAAAGAAGTGAAGGATGTTGATTATTACAAGAGGATGTGCATGGATATGCTTTAAGGATCAAGATTAAGTAGACGTTATTCTGAATGAATTCATCATTTGAAATATGTTTGCATTTTTTGATTTTGTATAAATGGTTATCATATATGATATCAGATGTATATCATATATGATTTTACATTAGGTTATGTTCTGTTTGAATTATCATATATGATTATGTTCAAAAGTATATTTTTTATGTTATGAACAAGTGTTTAGTTATTAATTGTGCATACTTTTTGTTGTAATCATGAATTCATCAGATTCTTTGTTTAATATATCCAAGTTTTCTTTAAGTATCATATATGATAATGCATTATCATATATGATAGTGCATTATCATATATGGCTTAATTTATCAAACCATAATGACATAATACCAACAAAGTTAATCATATTAACAAGACGTTGTACCAGATACCAATGGATTATAAAATTATCCATATACTTCAAAACTCCATTAGGAGATTACAAAGAAAAAACAAACAATAAACGTAAAAAATTCTTTCTTCTTCACTAAGCTTCTTGGCCTTTTGGATGCTTGTAATATTCAACATGTCTTGTAAACAGCTTCCTCTACACAAAAAAAGAAGATTTAATTCAATTTTCAAGCACTAATCATATATGATATATTTGATCATATATGATATTTTAGCTTATATCATATATGATATAGTATATCATATATGATACTTCACAAACATGTCATACTAAATCTGTTCAGCGATATCAAGCCATAAAACCTTATAATTCACGAAAATAAGCTAATAAGTTAGTTTATAATTCATCATAATAAAGATGATGATAATCTATAAGCTTATTCACATTAATTAGCTTTAAATTCACGTAGTTTCTCAAATAAGCTAGAAAAGAATAAGATGAATTATAAGCTTATTCACATCGAATAAGCTAAAAAAAGATTAATCAAAATAAATCGAATGAACTTTACCTTATTTATGAAGTGGATGATCGATTTACGAAAGTGGGTGATCGATGCGTTTGATGTTTGTGTTGATAAATTAAGATGTAAATATGTGTACATGTGTGTGTTTTAGTGTGTGTTTTAGAGAGAAGAAGGAAAAAGAAAGAGATCGATCCAGATTTGGGATGTAGAAGTGGGAGGGGTGTTAGGTGGGAGGGGTAAAATGACGAAACTACCCCTCCGTTTTTTTTTGTTTTTAATCTGAGCTGTTGGATGAGATGAGATGGACGGTCCATATTTGTCCCCTTGTATCTAAAAGATACAAGGTATCTTAAATAACCGGACTCATATATATATATTTATATATATATATATATATATATATATATATATATATATATATATATATATATATATATATATATATATATATATATAGGGTTGAGATATATGCAGAACCTATTTAAGGTGTAGAACTTTGTAGAACTATTCTGAACCAATCAGAATTTAGTATTATTATTACTATTTATTTAATTCAAAAGGGTATAATAGTCAAATTATATTTTAATTTTAATTTTTTTTTATTTTAAAAAGATTTTTTCTAATTTCATTAATTTTGAAATTAATTTTTTATAAATTTTTAGTATACATGTATTAAAAAAGTACTGTGTAAAAGAGTTTTTTTAATATTATATTTTTACATAAATGTTGTACATATTACTTTTAAAATTACAAAAACATAAATGTTCTGATTTGTAATAAGACAAATAAAATAAATGGTATATACTTTTACATAAATTTTCCTAATTTATAATAAACGAAAAACATAAATGTTATACATAGAACTTAAAAAATTGCAAGAAACCAATGAACAAAAATATCTATGCACGAAAAGAACATCTATGCACGACAATAACATTTATGTACGACTTCTAAAACATTTATGCACGACTTCAAGAACATTTATGTACGACTTTAAAAACAGTAATGCACGGCTTCAAGAACACTTATGCACAATTTCAAGAGAGCACTATTGATCATCTTCATCACACCTCGTCATTTATAAGAACGATTAATTCTCCTGAAACAAACATATAAAAACAGAAAAAAAAGTTAATCGTCCACTTAAGATGTACGTAACAGACAAAAGTAAAACTAATATATAGAACAATTAAAAATAAAAAACAAAACCATCACCACTAAAATTCTTTTGTCACAACTCCTTTCTAATATTACGCTAAAAAACTATTCTCTTTTTTATACTAGTTTTCTTACATTGTAGTTTAATGAAAGTAGGAATAAATTAATTTGATCCCATAAATGATAAGATATTGATTCAGTAGAGAATAAAGTATATGTATACAATAACTTCCAGTTCTAGTGGTCCTTTAATAAACACGATGAATAAATTATTAGATTGAAAGGTAAATTTAAGATTAAACAGAATCTAAATCACACTTGTTGTTTTCCAGATCCAAGGCCATACGAATATAACTTATCCCGAATATAATTACTATTAGAAAAATAACCAAAAATACATCAAACCCATTTCAGTTTTTTTTCTTGATCGAGATCCACGAGGACATTTGTGATCCGATTAATATGTGGCGACGCTTGAGGTGATGCATTTGGTTTGATGATGTAGATCTGATGTGCGGTCAACCCGCCATAATAACAATGTATATAGAGGATGGCGGTGGTCTGATGGTGGAGCTATGAGATGGACACGGTGGTTTGATTATGTAGATTTGATGTCCACCTCCAGCCACGGTCCTAATAGCCGTCGTCTTCATGCTTTTCAAATCAGCGTCGAGATTAGATCTGTTGCACTTATTCTTGATATCATAATAAATTTAGTTCATTCATTTATGTAAAACAAATGTTGATGATAGACCAAGTTATAGTTTTGTTGAAAATGACGGTGGTTATTAGGTGGAGGTATTAGGTTTGGAAACAACGGATTAATAAGATATGAATAAATTGTTTCCAGTATTTTGTGAATAAGATTAATTTATTTTTGATACCAATAATGCCCTTTTAGATTTTTCTTTAATTAAAAAGAAATCCTTTATTTTTTGTTAAGTTGCACTTTTAATCTCAACCTTTGATCAAACTCATCCAAAAGCTTAGATTCATTTTAATAGTTCTACATGATTCTACGATTAAAATGAGTTCTGCATATAACTCTTACATATATATATATATATATATATATATATATATATATATATATATATATATATATATATATATATATATATATATATAGTGTAACTTTATTTACAGAACCTATCTTAGTGACAGAACTTGCAGAACTCTTGTTTTTGAAGGCAAACATGTATGTTTGAAGGAGTACATGTATGTTTTTAGAGAATATATGTATCCACGAAGCATATTTGAAGTTTTTTTTGTCAAAATTAAATAAAATTAAAAAAAGATATAAAAAACATACATGTTTGAGGGCGTGCATGCATGTATGTGCACGCATTCAAAAACATACATTTTTGAAAGCGCGCATGCATGTATGTGCACCGATATAAAAACATACATGTTCGCTTTCATAAACATACATGTAAGCCTTCAAACATACATGTTTGCCTTCAAAAACAAGAGTTCTGCAAGTTCTGTCACTAAGATGGGTTCTGTAAATAAAGTCCCCCTATATATATATAGGGGTGGGATCTAGAGAAAACATCCTTTTCGTAGAAAACATAGAAAACAAACTATAGGGCGGCTTTTGCAAGATATCAAATCGGAGGGTAGATAACGAAACTTAATAATAAATCAGAGGGTAAGAAGTGTAAATTACATAATATAACTCACCCTATCTCATTTATCTGATCAAAACACAATCTCACCTCGTAAACACCGAAAACACACACACACGCGATTGATCATCAAATTCACTCGTAAATCGTAACAAATCACAATGAAATCACACACACGCGATCGATCATCATAACGCCCTTATTTTGAATAAAAATGGTGAAAAAAAATTTGCAAATCGTAAGTCACCTAACTTATTATTATCAATAATTTTTTATTTTTTATTTAGAAATGATATATTAGCTAATTCTATTTTCAATAGCTCGAAGAAGTATGCAAGCATGAGAGAAATGACATCAGTAGGAGATGAATCAGATAATTGTAAGTCCTACATATATTTTTTTATTTTTTTATTTTTTGTTGCATTTTTTTATTTTTGTTGTATTTTTTTATTTTTCTGTATTTTTTTATTTTTTGATTTATTTTTTATTTTTGTGTATTTAAATGAATTTGAAATGGTTTTCCTGATTTTTTTTAATAAAACTTATAAAAAATATGAATCTGAAATCCGTTGTTTATAAATTGTTGTTAGATGTAAGGTGCATATATATAAAAAAATGTGTTTAGAATGACGTATGAGTTCAGTATGGCGCATACATTTAGTATACATGTGATTAAGAAATCGGTTTGTAAATAATGTGTTAAGAAAGGTGTGTATGAGTATTCTTAGATGTAAGACACATATATACAAAAGTATGGAATCCGTTTGGGGTAGGGTGTATAGCATAGTGTTGCTTCAAGCGATTAAAATATGTGTTTGTAAAACAATGAATCATGAATGTGTGCCGGTCGAAATAGGACATAATTGCGTAACACTATGTATTTAAAATGAGTGGGACAAATCTTTGTGTTTTGGTTACATATGTATGTGGAAGAATCTCGACCTATATAATGACATTAGCTAATATAAGGAACTTATAGAATGCATATCTCATTAGCTAATATAATGACACAGTAATAAGTCATATGATTTGTGCTTTGTGTATCTCTCATTGATAGTTAAATACAAAATATTAAATTTAGATATATTAATAAGAGTGTATCATTTATGAGGGCGTTTGTTACAGATAATGGATCGGCTTGTTAAAGATAATTTATTTGTGTCTAAAAAAGATAATGCATTTGTGTGCTAAAACGATAATGAATCTGTATGCTAAAAAGATAATGCATCTGTGTGTTACAAAAGAGAATGCATCTGTGTGTTAGAAAGACGATGCATTTGTGTGTTAAAACGATAATGCATCTGTGTGTTAAAACGATAATGCATATGTATGTTCAAAAAGATAATGCATCTGTGTGTTCAAAAAAATAATGCTTCTGTGTGTTAGAAAGACGATGCATTTGTGTGTTAAAACGATAATGCATATGTATGTTCAAAAAGATAATGCATTTGTGTGTTAATACGTATATGTAACTCTAGTGACATGCTCTTTCTTGTCAACGCACGTCTCCCCTGGTAATTTTGAGTTACTGTATACGTTTGAGACTCGCCTTGGATTAAACCTATTAGAGTCTCGAATAATTTTTCCATGCTATTAGGTTATCATTTAACATCTGACCTCCTATCTACTATGCATTCAGTACTTCAATAGCAGATATTATGTTATTTCGTGACTATTATAGCTAACAATAGTAGGTTTTTAAAAAAATTGGAAACTCGTCTATTTTAATCTATTCAATCTTAGTAGCAGATTTCAAAGGCCGATTGGTGGTAGTAGTGCTTACTTAGCGACATTTCTGCAAGTAAAATGGTATAGACTTTAGTTAGAAGAATACTGGAGAAATGAACAGTGTTGGTTGATTAGTGGTACTAGTGCACTAATTCTGATTAATTAGAACCTCTTTAAGGGTCTCATGCTTTTCACTGTAATTCTGCTACCCTGTTTGAATTGTCTTTGTAATTCACTTATATATCATTTTTCTTGTGCAGAGGGACACGCTCAAGGTCAATTAGTAGGTCCATTTCTAATTCTAGAAGTCCTTCAAGGTGATTATAATGCTACTTTCAATTGACGTCTTATGCTGATATTAATATTTGTTTTTTTTTGTTTAATGCATCGGTTTCATTTTTTGTTTAATGCAGTGCATTAGTTTCATTTTTTGTTTAGTGCATCGGCTTGATTTTTTGCTTAGTGCATCGGTTTGATTTTTTGTTTAGTGCATCGGTTTGATTTTTTGTTTAGTGCATCGGTTTGTTTTTTTTGTTTAATGCATTAGTTTGTATATTTTACTTCATCTGTTTGCCTGATACGTGTTGATTATGATGTAGGTGGTCATAGAGAAGCCGAAAATATCAATGAACAAACCCTTGACTTCATTAAAAGGTCACCTTTACTTTCCTTGACTTTTATACGGTTAATAATGGTAGAACCATAAAATCAATAAAACTTCACTGTTTTATCAGTTTAAAACTTATGAGGGTTTGATTTTATATGGTCGTTGGGAGATGTGTATGGTCTTAAGGATGATAGATTGAAAACAATCATGGTGTTGTTATTCTAGCTATTGCAACATATAAAAGGTTGTAGCCTGAGCCTAGGATAAAAGAAGTACGCCGATGTATTGAAAAAAGTTGTTGCATTTATTACGAAATTCGTGTCAAACATTCATGAGTTCTTGGCAGCAAAGGTAATAGAACTAAACTTTTTTGTTAGCAACTCAATATTGTCGATCATATAGTGATACTCATATGGCATGGTTTGTACAGATGGAGAGCATTCATCTGTATATGGAGTCCATGAAAATCGCATATGTTGCTGACCAACATGGGTGGGGCGATAAGAATGGTCCATTTCAAAAGGCTGACAGACGTGAAATCACCAAACAAGCAGGCTACACCCAACTATGCGTCTGCCTTCGAATTCACCACCATCAACTGAAGCTGGTGGTTTGCTTACCAGCTCAACAACACTTGCGACATCGATTGCTGCACATGCATCTCACTCAGCACCAGCTGGTGGGTATATGATTCAATTGGCTTGTAGAGATTCAAGATATTGTTGCTGCATTTACAGGCAAGTTCATATATATCCTTTCATTTTTAAGCATTAGTTTTATAACTTGCGGTATTATTAATACAGTAGTTTGGTGGCAAGTTATACGGAACTCGATGAACACAATACTCACTTAGTTACTTACCTTATTTAGTAGAAGCCCGCAATGAAATACAATTGTTACCTTTTTTGGTCTGCTAGCAGTTATCTTATGGTTTGAACACTATATTAAGCCACACAACGTATCCACCTATTTACCTTGCTGATTGCGAATCTTTAACATGTAGAAGTTTTGTCGGCTGATCTCGATGCTACTATTAAGGCGGTTTGATACTTATCTTTGCTAAAGCAGACACATAGCCAATACCAGGTCCATATAACACAGAATACTCTCGATCAAGTGGTGTGATTGACACTAAAACAAGTTTTGCAGTTCTTATGATTGTTGTGATCGCATCATGTTTTGACACCTCATATACGATTAACGATCTTTCTAAGTGCAGCCTTCAGGTACATGAACTGCACGTGTGCTCTAAAGATCGTATTCATGGTTTAGTGCATATTTGATGCTTAAGTTAACAAAATTGTTCTCGAGAAAATGGTGATAACGATTGATTAAAAAAACATAAGAGAACATAGTTACAAGGGGTGTTTCGTTATGTAGTTTGTATCATATTTTGTGACGTAATTGATGTAATTTATTTGTCAAATACTTTTCATTGATATAATATTAGATTGTATCCAGTGACGTATAATCGATCTCTTAAACTTGTTTAGGTTATGTAATAAATTTGATTTTATTTGGCCTCGTCTTTTTTGGAGTACGTTATACATGAGTTCTATTTTTCTAGATATATTAATGACTAGCCTGGATCAACTTTGGTCAAGTGGTCATGGAAAATCTTAATTTAGGGTCCGTTTGGTTTAAAGTGGGGTTTAACTTTAGGTGTGGGTTTATAAAGTGGTTGGTTTAGGATTGGGTATTATTAAATGAAAAGTAATGTTTGGTTTGATAAAGATTTAAAATTTTTATATTATTTTAATATTTAAAAAAGACTTAAAAAATAAAAAGGAATTAATTTGTGGCTATGCTTTCATGTCAGACAATACCAACAGTTTTTTTTCAAATCCAGGGAAGTAGCTAGACTTTTATATATGCCAAACTGTTGGGTTTTAATAGGCATGTGTTTAAACCATTTATCAAACCAAACAAAATATTAAAATCCAAAGTTACATCTTTGGGCTAATCACCATATACCAAACGTCTCCTTAATGTTTTATAGTCAAACATGCGTTAACACAAAAAAAGCGAGACTTTAAAAACGCGAGCAGTAAAAAATTCAAGAAACGTTGTCAGCAAAAAAGAAAAACTAAATGAACCAACTCATAAAAAAATTATGAAATATACAAAACAGCCCTTGGGAAATGGAAAAAGTTACAAAGAAGCCCCTGCACTTGGGTTATTCAGAAAAAAGGAGCGTGGTCTTTTGATCTAAGGGTTGGGAGGATGTTTTCTATGTTTTTTTTTTGAGATCATGTTTTCTAATGATCCCATCTATATACACACGCACGCGCGCGCACACACATATACATATGTATATGTATTGTATCTATGAATATCATGTTTGATTCTAAAAGGAATAATACGAATATATAACACAAATGCATATATTTCTTTATTTTGTTTGCCACTAGTAAGAACAAAAAATATTTAACACAATTCTAGAAGCCGTAGTAATATATCCGCGAGCGTGAAATATTACATAAAGACAGTTTACACCATAAATATATGATCCAAACAAACACCACTCAAAACTGGATGATCCAGATCAGGGATCTGCACCATCCATGTGTACTTAACTATACACATAGCATCACCACTTGGAGCCAGGCCACCCCAATGCCAAAAAGTGGGTTTGACCGGGAGGCCTACAGATATCGGCTATCTGCAAAAAAGATATTGTCTTCATGACTCTAGCAAGTGACCTCCGGATCACAAAATGAACATCTTTACTTGTTGCTTCAGTGTGTGCATCTTTGGAGGTTTAGTAACCTAGTAGCCAGTTGATTGTTGCAAATCCTGTAAGTTCATTCCCATAGGGACCTCTGCATCATCATTGTAATCTCTTTGATGTTGGCCCTGCTGCTCTTCACTGTATTCAAACTCGAACTTATGGAACATGAGATTGGCTACAGCTCTATCAATAACATTCGTTTTCGATTCAGAATCTTCTGTTTCTCCAGCCCTGAATAGCAAAAACGAGATGCAACTATTAGGACCACAAATTTTTTAATTTAAAAGTTACTAGCGGAATTAAAACTTATACTGAACTTTCATTATCAGTTTTAAGAGATGCAACCGAAACAGAAAGGGTTCATGAAAACTAAAGACATGATATCACTTTATCTTTAATGGCTCAAACAGGTAAATAAAGGGAGAAAATGCTAAAAAAACAAGTCACAGTGGTCAAACGAGTTGAACGCAGCCAATATCGTATATTATAAAAGATTCTAAATCATAGAATATTGATATAATAATCTCATTTCCTAGCCCTGATCCATGCCAAAATTACCCATTTTGAACTTTTACCCAACCTCACTATTATTCTAACCACTTTTTGACTCAATATTTTATAATGCAAATATTCCATAGGAAAGAGCTTACTTAAATCATTTAGACATTGTTTACGGATAAAGAGATCTTTTTTTATAAAAACCACCCAATGGTACTCAACTTGATCGGATTTTTACAAAATGTTTTACTCAGAGAGCAGAAACATACGGTGTAAAAGCATAAGCGAGAAAACAGAATGTTATACTTACATCATTGTATCGTCATTAGAAGTCATCATTGATTCTCTATCTTGGCATGAGCTTGGTGATTGTTTCGAGCTCTCTGCAAGGCGATATAAAGCATCTCGAAAGCAAATTCGAGTTTTGTCCGTGAACTGAAAAGGAAAGAAACATATGTTTAGCAAGTGTACAGGTTTGCGAAGAGTTGAAGATTACAAATATAACCCTACAAGTCTCACCTGTGCAGTCACTCTTTCAAGATCATTTAATACTGATTCTTCCATTGTGTTCTCATTACTGGTATTCTGCTTAAGGAAAACAGAAACAGTTATTAGCTACAACCTAAACATTATTACACACATAACGCAGAAGGATACAGACTTTGACTATAGAGGTGTCCAACCAACTACAATTCAAACGCAAATTGGTATACTTAAGACCTTATGAAGAATATACGTTGGTTCATTGGCATTTTTCGAAAAGTATAAATTAACACTAATGTTGGTAGTTATTGAATTTGTAACAAGATTAATAAAAAAATTGTCTTTGGAACCTTCTGTGTTTGAGTGTATGAAAAAAGACAAGGACTATATATATGTTATATCAATGATCATACCAGACAGTCAAACTAAAATTAGTATCTCACCTTTGGCATTTGACATGTCGTTGAAGCTTCTCTATTAACCCAATCCGTTGATGGAGAGAAGTCATGTGTTTTTAAGTATTTTGAGCTGTTATACGAATTTACCATCTCGCCCTGGAAGATGTTAGCATTGTTGTCTAAGTATGCGTTTCCATGGGACTCCGTCGAATCTTTAGTTGGATCTTCTTCAAGTAATGAACTACTGCCAAAGCGAGAAGAAAATATAATGAGAAAACAAAACAAGTAAATAAACATCATATTTCTGTCAAAGCATCAGTAAATGAACATACTATTCCTAGGGGTGTTTGGATGTGATTATTGTGAACCAAAAAAATCATAATTAACTGAATAGTTGATTCAAGTTAGGAATAGTTACCCCAAATTTAACAATTATTATATTAATCAGTTTTCTTTCAGCAAACTTCCTAATTGTATTTTGACCCAAAAAATGAGCTAATCAAGACCCTAGTCAGTTTTTGTCAAACACTCTAAATAAGCATTGCAACATAAAGTGTCAATATAAAAAACTTACATCCAAACACCCATCTAACTGGTATTCCACCAAGTTATGATTCACCCCCATTAAGTAACAAAAAGGGGCCGAGTAACTTTATCAGTTTCTCTAAGGTTTGCCCTTGATGACACTGGTTATAAATGGAGATAACAGTTCATATTAGTGAAAATGGATCGGAGAAGAGTCAGAAACAGACCTCACCATATCCGATTAATTTCTTACCATCAAAAGAGTGACCCTTGAGAACAACTTGCTCCATTGTCACTCCCAAGCTCTTCTTTTTTATTTTTTATTATTAATAATTTTGGAAAATAGTACATATAGTTAGACATTAGAATAATAATCGTAATCCCAAAAGTTGAGCATTTACAAGAAAACGTCATCCATGTGATTGATTCTGGCTTCTTCATCGGTAAATTGTTGAAAATCAGCTTGATCGTTCCACAAAAGCGATCCACCATTGTTGTAGAGTTCTTGGCTCATGCTTGAATGATTAGATTTTGATACATCATTGTTAGAATCCGCCATATTGATTGATGTGTAAAAGTTTTCGCCTCCATTAAAAGTAAGTTCTTCACGGGTCATGTTTACATTTGAGTTGAAATTCTTTTTGGGAAATGAAGAACCACCAAAACCATTCATTCCCATTTGCGACCAACTCTCGGGTGATGTAATCATCTCTTGTTGCTCATAATCCTTTGGAACAACAAGATCTTCGGCTGCGTTACTGAAATACCACTCCATAGTACTACTTATGACTACAAAATAACATAAGCTTATAAGATAAAAGCCAAAGTTATACTGGAACAATTAATCAACAAATAAAATTGCTAAAGCTAAAACACACAATCTTATATTTGCTACTTTTAATCAAAGTTATTAGAATTGAAGTCAAGAAATAACTTAACTGACTTCAAATCAAACTTTGAAAACCAAATTTACTTGTCTAAACAATAAAACACAATTAGTAAATCTTTATTTGCACAGATCTTGAATTTTCAAAAAAAAAATATTTTGACCCAACAAATGAAGATAACTAAGAACATTTTTTTATTAGATACTAGTAACTAAACAAACAAAAATCCATATAAGATAATCAATCGAACCCATAAAATAATTGTTGTTTTTTTTTGTTTGGAAGAACATAAACACTAAAGTAGCAAATTCAGAAATCAAATATAACCCCTATCATTAAACTGAACAAAACCAACATAATCACAAAATTTTATTAAAAAAATTATATAATAAAAGATAAAGATAAGGATGAAGATAAAAACACTTAAAATAAGCAAAATGAACATATCTCACCTGAAATGAAAATCAGAGAAAACACAGATCAAATCTAGAACTTGAAGCTGAAATACAAAAAGGTTTATCTTTTTTATATAAGCTGAATCAAGGCGGCTGATTACAAAGATTCTTGCAAGTATGTGTGTTGGGGGTGTTTTAGTGTGTGAAGTAAAATGAAAGAGAAAGAAGCATATTTTATTAGATTTTGTGTGGTGAGTTTCAATTTGTGGCTGAAAATGTTGGAACAAATTAGTGGTTAATATTGCACACCTCAATCTATATCTTTGCTCTCATTTATCCACGTAGGTTCATGTGGGTCCTACATTGTGACAAATCATATTAGATCTTCTTTTTTGTGTATTATTATCCGTTTTTGGGTCTAACATTTGTTTACTTTACCGGATTTCACTTGGAGAGTCGACATACCGGATGTGCGTGACAGAGAGATCGAAATATTTATGCCCAACTTTGGAATGGATTACACATTAGGCTGGCAAATGGATGGGGTGGGTTGGGTTTGGATCATGGATCATGGGTTTTAACTTTGGGTTTAGATTAGTTTTTGGAAAGATGGTTTAGATGGGTTTGGATTAAATGTGTTTCGATTTATATGGGTATTTTAAAAAATGTTTTTTTTGTCTATATGGATATTTATGAGAATGATGAATTTTATTTAACATTATTTTTATTTTAATCATAAAATTTGTATAAAAATTCTCAATGACTCTCATTACATTTTTTATATAATAATATTTTTTTATACTTTATGTTTTTCCTATAAATATTACGTTTTCATTAGAAATTTTACGTTTTCTTCAAAATTTTTACGTTTTATTCAGAAATTTTACGATTTTATCAGAAATATTACGTTTTCTTTAGAAATTTTACGTTTTCGTAAAAAATGTTACGTTTTCATCAGAAATTTTACGTTTTCATAAGAAATATTACGTTTTCATCCATATTTTTACGTTTTCATCAGATTTATTATGTTTTTATCAGAAATATTACGTTTTCATCGGAAATATTACGTTTTCATCAGAAATTTTACGTTTTTATCATAGATTTTACGTTTTCATCAGAAAAATTACGTTTTCATCAGAAAAATTACGTTTTCATCAGAAATTTTACGTTTTCATCAGAAATATTACGTTTTCATCCGTATTTTTACGTTTTCAACAGAAATATTACGTTTTCATCAAAAAGTTTACGTTTTCATCAAAAATATTACGTTTTCATCAGAAATCTTACGTTTTCATCCTAAATTTTATGCTTTCAACAGAAATATTACGTTTTCATCAGAAATTTTACGTTTTCATCTGAATTTTTACGTTTTCCTCAAAAATATTACGTTTTCAATAGAAACTTTACGTTTTCATTATAAATTTTATGTTTTCGTCAGAAATTTTACGTTTTCATCAGAAATATTACATTTTCATCCGTATTTTTACGTTTTCATTAGAAAATTTACGTTTTCTTCATAAACTTTAAGTTTTCTTTAGAAATTTTACGTTTTCATCAGAAATCTTACGTTTTTATCAGAAATTATACGTTTTCGTCCGAAATTTTACGTTTTACATCTGAAGTTTTATGTTTTCATCTAAAATTTTACGGTTTCATCAGAAATTTTATGTTTTCATAAGAAACTTTACGTTTCCCTCAGGAGTTTTTCGTTTTCATCAGTATTTATACTTTCATCCGTTTTTTATGTTTTCGTCAGAAATTAAGATTTCCTTAGAAATTTTACGTTTGCGTCAGTATTTTTAGTTTTTCACCAGAAAGTTTACGTTTTTGTCAGAAATTTTACGTTTTCGTCAAAAATTTTACTTTTTCATACATATTTTTACTTTTTCATCAGAAATTTTACGCTTTCGTCAGAAATTTTACGTTTTCATCTTAAATTTTATGTTTTCATCAGAAATTTTACGTTTTCGTCAGAAATTTTAGGTTTTCATCAGAAATATTACGTTGTACATCAGAAATTTTATGTTTCTTCAACATTTTTGCGTTCTCGTCCGATTTTGTATGATTTCGTCAGTTTCTTTCGTTTTTGTCAGATTTTTATGTTTTCTCAAAAAAATTTACAAAATGTTAAAATACTGTCGAAAACGTAAAAATATTGACGAAAACGTAAAATTACAGACGAAAACGTAAAAATACTGACGAAAACGTAAATACTGATGAAAAAGCGGAGGTTGTAATGTGACATTACGTATCTTTTATATAATAAAAGAATTACATTATTTAAGAATTTTAGTAAAAAGCGAAGGTTGTAAAAAAACAATTGGACCGATCAAGTAAACTGATTTTGACACATAACAAAATCGAATGATGTGATTGGTGGAAAAAAAGTCAAAACTGAATTGAAGTTAATTAAAATTAAAAATTTTGGTGGAAGAATTTGATGAAAACACACAAAGATACATGTGTCAAATTTATGAAAATAAAAACTTAAAAAGGAGAAGGAGATTAATAAAATTTTACTGGTTGAATTTTAAATAAATTAGATGGGGTTAATTGTAAACTTATAATCTTTTATATTTTTAATAACTTTATAAAATAAACAATACATCCCCTTAAACTTTATACCATCTATATTATATATTTTAAAAATATAACATCTATGTTATATGAAAAAAAAAATCAACAAATCACATAATTATAAATATTCAAATAAGAACAATCGGAAAAATGGAGGTTGTAGAAAAAACAATTTGACCAATCAAATACATTGATTTTGACACATAAGCAAAATCGAGTGATGTGATTGGCTGAAAAAATCAATATTAAATTGAAGTTAGTCAAAATATAAAATATTGGTGGAAGAATTTGATGAAAACACACAAAGATATATGTGTCAAATTTATGAAAGTAAAAATTTTAAAAAAGGAGGAGGGAATTAATAAAACTTTACTGGTTGAATTTTAAACAAATTAGATAGACTTAATTATAAACTTATAATCTTTTATATTTTTTAGTAACTTTATAAAATAAACAAAATACCCCCTTTGACTTTATACCATCTATAATTTATATTTTAAAAATATAACATATACGTTATATTAAAAAAAATTAACAAATCACATAATTATAAATATTCAAATAAGAACGCAAATTATCGTCTATATCTATTTTGACACTTAACAAAGTCAAATAATACAATCTACGTAAATTATTATTAACATGAATATAAATATCATAATGAATGCAAGACCTCAAATACCGGTGTGAGATGAAAATAAATAGACGAGACTTTACTTATTACAACAACATATATTGTTTTAAAGTCGTTATATGTTAATAAACACACGATGTATAGAAAAAAATAGCTAACATTTCAGTTAAATAAAGTCAAATCCTTTGTGCAACAAATAATTTTACAAAATATCAATTAATATTATCACATAATAAAAAATCATGTAAAATTCATGGGTCTATGAGATCGTAACTATTTAAGTATTAAAATTAAATATTTTTTATAAAAAAATATTAAGCATTATAAAATCTTGAATTTATAAATCGTGTACGTGTAAGGATGATGTAAATGGTTTGTTGATTAATATTTAAAGATAACTATTTAGAATAAAATTTCAAAAGTAAAAAGAGTATGATGTAAATGGTTTGTTGATTAATATTTGAAACTTTTTCTTGATTATTATGGATATAGATCAAGCGTGATTGATAAAGTAATAGAGATGAGAAGAGAATCAAACAAACCACAATGCACAATGATTTATAGTGGTTTGGCATAGCAAAATCTCACTTATCTTGCCCCTAATTCCACTCCTCGGGTATCCACTCGAGAGTTCTACTTCACTAGTAAACGGTTCTCCTTTACACCGGTGGAGAAACCTTCACACTTTAGCTTACAATCTTTATCGACACCTAATGTAACACCCCCAAATTTATACAATTCAATACAGCGGAAGACTCGTTGGTGTTACGGGATAGTACATTACTCACATCATAGACAACGCTTAAAAATCGCGTCGTTTAATAATAAAGCATTTCCATTCATAAATATCAAATTTACATAGGTCCCAAGTCATAGTCATTTCATACAATTTTACAAAAGATTTGAATGGAAATTGTAATTTAAGTGCGGGCCATGAATTCTTGTTGTCTTCCCGAGAATTACCTTCAAGTACCTGAGATAAAACATGTTAAAAGAAAAGGTCAGCGATAACGCCGAGTGAATTCATAGAGTTTAATAAAATCCATCAATATAACATCGGTATAAAATTATTACCGAAAATCATTTTGTACAAATCATTGTAATAGGCCATAAAATAGCCAAAGTCATTTTATACAAATCCTTATCAAAATCATAATATAGCCTTTTGCCTTCAAAATCATTATACGAGCCATTGTCGTAAAAACATCATACAATACGTTTTATAACGTTGTATAGAGTTAAATAAAAACCGTTATATGAATATGGTTATGAAAAACCAAAACACGAACATAATATCAATAGTAAGACCCCGTATTGCTAGTCAGGCAATATATCGTAATTTAGTGCGTACAGCAGTATTTTGGTTATTTGGATTATTATAAGCCGCATGACATTGTTACCTTACTACAACAAACAACGGGTAGCTAACCTGACAATCATTTGCCCATCTAAAACAGCGTGTCGTCACAATAATCACGCTTATAGAAATCTTCTCATACATAAATTCGCTTACCAATCAATGTGGCACGACGGGGATCAACCGTCAAGGCGCGAACTAGGGTGATCGTCCCCACATAGTACTATTATATGCATAAGCGTCTACCAAATCCCGGTAGTTCACAATTCATGCTAATTGGACTTTTAGTGACATAACCTAACTTTAATAATCCATTTTATTTCATACATCGGGTCATATAATCATTCATCGGGTCATACAATCATTCATTGGGTCATACAATCATTCGGGTCCAAATCAATAAACAAACAATCAGGACAACTAGTGTCCTATTTTATAAAAACTAACATGTTATCTCCCTCGCAGGTTTATAAAAAATTTCATAAAAACATTTAAAAGAGTGCGAGGCTATGAACTCACGTTGATGTGGGAAGGCGGTTATCGGCAATTCGGATGTACGGTACGTGCTTCAATCACGGAAACCTAGACAAATAATACTTGTCTTAGACTCTTGTCCAATGAATTTATTAAAATAACAATTATGTATACATATGATGATTTTATATATATGATGATAAAGTGGGTTTACATATTCTTATTTACTCATTTTAGTGTTATGTGTTGATAACTTTTATACTAGTTTACTAGTTTTACCTATTTACATGTTTTAGGTCCAATAAGCCTATTATAAGTCCATTAACTTGTATTAATCCATTTTATACTTGTATTATCAGTATTTATACTTTACATGTTGTGCCCAAATAGTTTAAGCCCAATAAGTAATTTTTATAAGTGTTTAACTTATTTGGTTAAATTATTAGTCCAATATGCTAACTTAGCTCGTTATTGTCCGTATGTCATATAGTTCGGGTTTTATCGGTTTTTACTTATATTAGGTACTTATATATCAGTATATGACTTTTAAAAACTTTACATTAGACGGGTTTGATCGTCTAAGTTTTAATTGGCGAAAAACGTTAATTTTACGGTAATAGCCGAAAAATCGTAAAAATCATGTTTATAGTTTTTATAACTTATAAATCTTATTCAACTGCCATTTTTATAAAGAGTCCATTTATTTAACCTTATATATATCTATATAAATGAAATTTATAAGTTAGTGGGTTTTCATGTGTATATATTTTATAAATATATAAGTGAGTGCTTATTTTATATAAGTTTTTATTATACAAATCTGATTTTAAATTTCATGTTCACCAAAACAGCCATATCTAGAGTTCTATATGGAGATAGAAGCCCAAAATTTTATGGCATAAACTACATGATATGTGCTCCATTTAACTCTTCTATGGCTACTGTTGAATCAGCATCTAAGTATTTTATAAAAATCGTCCAAAACAGTCTATGCAGATTTGTACTCTAATATTGTTTTGATCATATCTCACTCATCCTAATGATTCCATTGCATGACCAACTCACCACATGTGTAAAAATCATATACCTTACTGTTTATTTAATAATATATGTCATTTTAACAGTTTATCATAAGTTTCTTCACTGTTTTATACAGCCTAGTCCTTACATCATGATTTGAACACTTTTTCATGTAGATTCTTATCTTTTTAATCAAATCTATCAACAGCAAATCCCCACATAATATTTTTAATCATCATTCATCATCATATACATATACATAAGTAAAAGAAAATACAAGATTACATAATCAAAATAACAAGAAGGATAGGAAGAATGATCCTTATACCACCTTAGTGATGAAAAGATGAGGTTTATGAACAAGGCTTGGATTTGGATGGCAAAACTTGTGATATACCAACATGAACTTCAAGATCACCTATATTCATGAATCATCTTGTGGAAAATCAGCCCCAAGACACCAACAAAACTTCTCCTTGGATGTTAAATGACCACCAATCAATAGAGCTTCAAGAGTCCTTCATCATGTGTATGAATAACACACGATTTCATGGTTGAATCAAGATCAAATGGGGGTTGTTTTAGGTGAGTCTGGGACGAAATATAGAGGGATAGGAGAGAAAAATGGTGGTTTGCATGTTAGATTTGTGAGAAATGGTTTTAGCAAGTGGTTTTGTAAAGTTTTATACATGTGGTAAACTTCTTTGTGAAGTTTTGAGACAAGTGTCTCATGTATTAATCAAAATTTGACAACAATGGTCATGTGTAGGCTAGTTTGGCCGCCCATTGTATGGGGGTGGGGCAAAAGTGGTTTTGTCTCATTCCCATTTAATTACGGGTACTCCTCGATTCTAGTTTCCTCGATTTACGTGCCCTCGGGTCGTTTTACGAAAAACGTTTTTATAAACTATGAATCAACGGCACAAAACGAATCTCATAAAAATTGTCTCATCAAAAACGGAGTTCGAAAACGTAAATACGTAATCCTAAGGTTTCCGGTTTAGTCGTAAAGGACGTTAAATTATAATCGTAAGTCCTAATCTCTTCTCGTAAATTTGTGAGTTTATGAACCAACTCAAAATTAAAATCCCAAAATAATATTTACGGATAAGTTTATTTTTTGAAATGTCGGACTGTCACCAAAGACGGTGTATGTGAACGTAAGCACGTAACGTAGAATCCTCTGGTTTAGACGTAGTCGATGCTACTTCAAGACGTAAATCCAAATTTCTTCCCAAAAATAAGTGAGTTCATAATATAACATTAAAGTAATGTTTTTAAATAATAATTGAGAATAAAATATCAACCATAAATTGACGGATTGTCACACCTAAGCTAGGATGTCGTGTTCTTTTCACGTGTACAACAATTCCCTTTACACTATTTACTTTGTTGTTCACAACACCAACCACACTATTACACAAGTAGGTAGAAGAATGGGTACAAAAATGGTGATTGTGTAGGTAACATTTAACACATTCACATAAAGTGAAGCTTTGAAGGATCAAAGCTTAGAATATAGAATTCTTGTAATCGATCTTCAAATGCACAAAGATCTAAACTACAAGAGATAAGAAGTAAGACAAGAATAAGGTTAGAGAGTTACATATATGCAGAGAGTTTAGAGATATAGGTTAGAAGAGGGGTGATTCCTAAGCTTGGAAAAAGTATTGTATTTATAGGCAAAGTAGCAGACACCCACGGAACCCGTCAGCCCCTTTACCCAAGGGTCCGCCGGGGGGTTGCCTCATGAATGTTTGTCCAAGATCATACTCAACAATTGAATATAGACTAGGTGGACTATTATATATCTGATATGGAGAGAGATATAGATATATTTTGTCAATTTTATTTTTACACTTAAAGACTTTTAAAGTGCATAAAACTTTTTATAAAAAGTTTAGAACATAAGTTCATAGATTAAAAGACTTAGATGTTGATTGAAATACAAACATAAAAATATGCTTGATGTTTTGTCATTAACAAACATTAAGAATGATTAAAACATAAATATTGTTTTAATACGATATCTGTATTTACAATCTCTCCCTTTTTGTTGAAGACAAAGCATAAACTTATTTTGAGTTGGTATTAGCATCAACAAATAAGTTTTAGAAATATGAGCTTATTTTCTCTTCTCCCCCTTTTTTCGAAAGAAAAAGGGAAGGATAAATGGAAAAAGATTTTGAGAGAGATATTTTGATAGTTTAAGAGAGAAATATAGATATCTAAGAGTTTTTTCCATTGTCTCACCCTCGGTTCATACTCCTCCTTATTTGGTGAACCGAGAGACATGCTGTTGGGTCAGTATTTGCTGACCCTGAAGTAACTCTAGGATTTGAATATAAAATCCCCCTAAGTGTTTCATGTTCAGCAGAAAGGTGACTCTGTTGAAGCATGACCAAGAGGAACAAAGATTCCTACTAAAGAATGTTTTGTTGAAGGATGTTAAGCTTTTCTCTTCTAGAGAACTTAGAAGACAAATGAGTCTTTGCTTCAAAGACTAGGCGGTCTAGTTGCTGAAGAACAAGTCCTAAAGAAGAGCTTTTAGTTCAGTTTGGTTTGACAATACCAAACTGAATGATATCGATTTCCTCTAGAATGCTAAAGACACTTTAGTATTCTGAAGGTTTACATTAGACGAGAAAATATTTACTTTAAGTCAAAGTAGGAAATAGGTTGCTTGTATTGTTAGCTATAAGTACAACCTTTATCTTTTCTAGATTAGTTTATTCTATACTATGTATTGTTTATCCAACATGGGAATCAACTACCCGCTGGATAAACTTTTGCATGGTTACATGTGAATGTAAACCCTAGTTTTGCACTGCCTATATAAGGAATGCATTTGGGAGAGAATGGGTTAACCATTACAAGAGAAAGAATCTCTTATTAAATTTCTCTACCAATACCAACCAAACCATATAGCCAAAGTGCCTATGAACGTTTAGGTTGGAACTTAAACTATTAACTTTGGTTGAAAGTTTAAGTAGAGGAGATCACCCCACATTGTCATTCAACCACTTTGTTATTCCGCAAACAAAGTGGGTTATAGATTTTTTATTGAGTTTTAATAAAAGTCTAAACGTTGAAAAGTTATATTGGTATTGTTGTTTTATTTGTTCTTAGTTCTTATTAATTGATAAAACAACACACTTGAATCTTACTAACGAGTTACTACTTAAGGTTGATAAGTAGTAACGAGTTAAAAGGGACCAACAAGTGGTATCAGAGTAGTTTGATTAATTAAACTCTTACTTTTTCATTAAACTGCTCATTTTAAGGTTTTAAAATCAAGATCCAACATGGTTCAAGTCATACCACAAACCCTAGAGTACAGGGGTGGCCAACTCAATGTTGCTCCTGTTCTAGAGGTAGCAAATTTCACTAATTGGAAGAAAAGGTTCCTTGTCCACATGGTTGGAATCGAACCTCAATTCCTTGGAATCATTGAAAATGGTCCATTTGTTCCCATAGTTGGGGACAATATAAAACCTGAAGCACAATGGACTACTGATGAGAGAAAAGCTGCTAACCTAGATCAGTGTCTCAAAAGTCTCATCATGTCCGTACTTCCAGATGACCAAATGACTTCTATTGTGAATTATAAAACAGCTAAATCTACATGGGAGGACCTTATATCGTTTCATGAGGTACCCTATGATGTGAAAGAAACAAGAATAATGGACTTAAAGCTTCAGTACAACACTTTCAAAAACAAAGAAGGGGAAACCCTTACCCAAAGTTTCATCAGATATAAAGCTTTGATGAATGAATTGGTAAATGATGGTGTTGAACTTTCAAAACTAGAAATCAACACAGTTTTTGTTAATGCCTTGCCAAAGAAGTGGTCTAGCTTTTGCCAAAGCTTGAGAAATGCTAATCACATTAAAGATTTTGATCTGGCTTCTCTTTTTGGGAAACTAAAATATGAAGAAAACTTAGTTGATAGGATTTATGAAGGCTCCAACAAGATTAAAGCACTTAAAATTGCTACACCCTTGTCAACAGCCTTCTTCAGTGAAGCTGTCATTCAGGACTACCAAGATAGTCTTGATGATGAAGAAGACACAAGAACTAGTGAGGAATATCTGAATGATCTTCAAAAAGAATTTCTTGAAAGAGCTCTTCTGGCCAAGTCTAGAAGGTTCTTTAAGAAGGGAGGTAGGTTCTCTAGCACCACAAAAGCCACAACTGACACTGTGCATTTTAACTGTGGGATGCCTGGTCACTTTGCCAAGTATTATTATTCCAAAACATCCATTCCCTCTTACTCCTCACCAGCTCAGTCTAGACCATCTGGTCAATCTCCATTTCAACAAAAACAAATTGCTTCATCTTCTCTTCAGCAAAACAGAGCTGAACTTAGGCCAACAAAAGAATTTGAGGCAAAATATAGTGAGATCAAGGCTAGATTGGCTCTAACCAGTACTGTAGGATCTTCGTCAAAGCCCACCAAACAAGAAAAGAATAAGGGACTTGTTGCTGAGGCTTATGACTGAGATGAAGAGGAAGTCTCTTTAGATGATGATGAAATTGTGAATGTGAAAGTGTTGATGGAACTTGTTGATGATGAATGGTCAAACTCAAATATTGTGGCAAAAGAATGTGCTCGAAATGGTAAATGGGTCAATATCACAATAAAAAAGGTACAAACTGTTAGCCTTAAAATATTGAGTCAAACAAGAATGTTCTGTCATAGATTTATATTGTAACATTTATTAGAACGTTGTAATAGTTAGTTAAAATAGTCGTGATATTACGGGCTTGATGGCTAGCTTAAAAGGCCTCTTTTAAGGTACTAAGCATTTATTCAAGCCCGACCCCATCAAACATATAGCCCATTATGCCACATGTAGGCAAGGCTATAAATACCCTTCCTAGCATGTTAGGAAGGGTGTTGGTTGTTCATTTTTAATCTAATCTTCCTATAGTTTCACACACTTCTCTCTACTTTCTCTCTCTAGAATTCATCTACTTCATCTATTTTCTTTCTTTCTTTCTTGTTTAATCATCACAAGTTAGGGACAACAATTGGTATTAATCGCCATAGGGTAGTTTTGTGATTCGTTGTTGATAAAATATTTGATTCGAATGATTTGATCCTTATTTCATCTCTCGAATTCAAATTTTTTGTGTTTTCCATGCTCTAAATCTTGATATACATCTCCTACATAGTTGTGGTAGGGATTTGGTTGCTTTCGGTTGGTTAAAATCACAGATTTCTTGTAAAAAATCTCACTTTTTTACCTAAAGTTTCAGAACTGAACAATCATTCCGACAGAATTCCATCGAAAAAGGGTTTTATATTCCGACAGTTATTCCGACGGAATTCCATCGGAAAAGGGTTTATTATTCCGACAGTTATTCCGACAATGATTCCGACAGGGATTCCGACAGCTCTTATTCCGACAGTGATTTCGACAGCTCATATTCCGCCAGTTATACATTCCGCCAGCATTCCGATACTACATTCCGACAACATTCCAATACTACATTCCGACAGCATTCCGATACTACATTCCGACAACATTTCGATGGACATTCCGATAGAACATTCCGATGGACATTCTGATGATATGTTTCGCTAAATTTTTGTTCGAGTATTTTTTAGACTTAGCCACTATCTATACTAGTCCCGGAACATGGTTTACACGAAGATTAAAAAAAATAAAAAAAAAGAGTTAAAATTTTCCCGTCAAGTAAATTCAAATTTTTCCATATTGGTTTTAGGACATTTCTAGCTCGATTTCAAAATTTGGCAATTACAAAATTTTACCGTTTTATCGGACTGGGGAATTTATTGTCGGACTATAGAAAAATTGCAATTTTTGGAATTTAAACCACAACAAAAATCATAACACATCTACTTAAGATCCTTTTTCACTTCAACATTTTAAAGCTTATCAAGATGGATTCTACTACGGAGTATCGTGTGACGAACAACAACATCATGGTGGCGGGAAATAAAGAGAGACCACCAATGCTTGTGACCGGTAGATATGCAAAATGGCAATCACGATTCCTTCGATATCTTGACACAAAACCTAATGGTGATGTTCTTCGCCGTTGTATCACTGACGGTCCCTATACTCTCACTATAATTACCATTCCTGCAATTCCAGCAACCGACTCGACGACCGGTTCCGATGAGCAAACAATTGAGGAAACATATGAGAACACTTCAAAAGAGAAACGTGCTTGGATTGATGCAGAGAAAGAAGCAATCTATTTGATTCATAGTGGGATTGGAGATGATATTTACTCAACGGTTTATGCGTGCTCTACTTGAAAAGAAATGTGGTTTGCCATTGAACGCTTGCAACAAGGAGAATCACTTAACAAGCAAGATGTCAAAACTAACTTGTTCTGGAACTTTGGTAAGTTTACTTCATTGGATGGGGAATCAATTGATTCATATTACTCAAGGTTCTACAAGATGATGGATGACATGACAAGAAACAATTTCCAAGTCTCCACCATGCAAGTCAATGTGCAATTTCTACAACAACTTCAACCAGAGTGGACTCGGTTTGTAACTTTGGTGAAACAACAGAGTAAGTTAGACGAGGTCAACTATCACACGCTCTTTGACATTTTGAAACAATTTCAGAATGAGTCGAATGAACTTCGAGCTGAAAGGATAGCAAAAACTGCTAATCTACTTGCTTTGGTGTCTACTACTCAACATGTCCAAGATCATCGCTCTAATGCTCCAAAGACATAATCCACTAAATCCCCTTCACCAAGATATTCCACCTCATCTAAGTATTCAGCTCCCACAAGATCACGAGACAAAGAACCAAAAGAACCATCACCATCACCTGAGCCATCATCTGAAGAGGACAGTGATGAAGAACTAGCTCAGAAGGATAGGGAGATGAAACAACAAATTGCTTTCATTATGAAGACCTACAAGAAAATCTTCAAACCCACCAACAACAATCTTCGAACATCATCTAACACAAGGAACCAATATGTTGAGAGTCCTAGAAGGTATGACACACATCAACGTGATGAAAGTCCTCCTAGGTATGATCAACGTAATCCAACACATGTTTTTTTTTTTTTGGTAAAGGGTTTCCCCGGTAAATATATTAACCAAAAAAGCGTTGAAGTACAAAGGAATGTGGCTAAGATACCACATTAACCGCATGCTACAGGCAGCATGTTAACACGTGATACCACATTAACCGCATGCTACAGGCAACATGTTAACACGTGATTATGTTATGGCATAATCCAACACATGTTGAGGGTTCTTAATACTAAAGATTTTCTCGTATCAAATTGTTTCATTTATTCCAGTCTTTTCGAATTGATTAATA
Source organism: Glebionis coronaria (assembly GCA_025667525.1). NCBI lineage: Eukaryota > Viridiplantae > Streptophyta > Magnoliopsida > Asterales > Asteraceae > Glebionis > Glebionis coronaria. The sequence continues at coordinate 180,302 of JANFOE010000394.1, forward strand.
GTTAAAAGTGTGACTCAGTCGTCTTTGGTGGATAAAAGAAAAGGTGTCGTTGTCTAAAACTAATTGAAGATAAAAAAAATAAAGCTTTAAAAGGAAATGACAAAATATAAAAGAAATGAACTAAAAATTAAAAGGATTGACAAATAATAAAGAAACGATATTAAAAACAAATATTATAACAAAACAATTAATAAAAATAAAACTAAAAGAGGAAATTAACTTTCGACTGAAAAATAAAGTTTACTTAATGAAAAATGAGAAAATAAAACTAAGAGTGTACTTTAAAACTAAACGAGGTAAAAGCTAAAGCAGGCACTAAATAAAAGATAAAACTTAAACTTTAGGAAAAAATACTAATAAAAAAATTGATAAAAAAATTCAACTAAAAATACGTGACTTTCAGAATTAAAATCGGAACAACTTTCAGATTAAACTAAATGATTACGGAACAATATTAATTAATAAACAAGCTAGCAGGCAAGCTGCTCAAGCAGTCAAGCTACCTGCTGAAATTTGGCGCCAAAATGAATAAGCAAGTTAGCAGGCATGTCATTTCTTGTTATACGGAATACTTTCTTTTTCTTATACGGAATAAAGTTGTTTTGGCTTATACGGAATATTTTTGGCTCCATATTCGGAATACTTCATTTAGCGTATACTGAATATTTTTTTTGCTTTTGTTTATCCGGAATATTGGTTCATTTGTCTTATCCGGAATACCACTTTGGCTGCTATCCGGAATACTGAATTGTCAATTATCCGGGAAACTAAAATGTTGGTCTTATCCGGGAAACTAGGGTTTGTAAAACCCCGGATAAGATTAAAATGCAAATAAGCTAAGAACTAAAAATAAGCAAAATACTGATAAGCACTTATTTAAAAACTTAACCAAATTAATTTTAGGAAAAACTAAATAAGCCAAAATTTAAAAACTTTTAAAAACACTAAATAATAAAAAATATTTAAAAACAACTTTTTATAAAAATTAACTAATAAGCACTTAATTAAAAATAAGAAAATTAACTCAATGAGCACTAAAACACTTTAAGCCATAAAAATCAAACACTAAAAGATCAATAAGCACAATCAAACACAAACATTTTTTTTTGGTAAAAGGGACAATTCATCCCCGGTAAAATATATTACACCAAAAAACCATTAAGTACAACTGGAATGTGACTGAAGTGTCACATTAACCTCAAGCAAAGCTTGAACCACCCCAATCAAATGGCATGCCATTTGATCACACTAACTAGTTATTACATAACCAATAACCCCTATAGGAAAAAACCACCTAAATGCACATAGACAACTAGTACAACCCCTAATCATAAAACAAAAATATTCTCTGGAAGATCCCACTGTCTGGCTACATGAATGCCAGCTTTAGACTTCTTCAGCCTACTAGACATCAGCTTGAGACGAACATTAGCAATAATACATTCAGTAACCTGTATTACCGTGCGTCTTGTACCCTTAAACAGCCTCCTATTTCTTTCTTGCCAAATAAAGTAAGCAGACGCTGCAACCACCAAGTTAGCTATAATGCTGGCTGATGAACGTTTACCTGCAAATGGAATAATCCGCTGAAGAATCTGGTCGATAGATGGAGGGATATTACTCAGCCCCGCTAACTGTCGAATATTATTCCACACATTATCCAAAAAGGAGCATTCAAAAAACAAATGCTCATGGCTATCCGGTTGAGCACCACATAACGAGCAAACCGCACCAAGAGAAACCGAGTAATCCCAAGCAGAAATAAGGTCCTGAGTCTTCAACTTCCGCTTAATAATTAGCCATAAATGAAAAGAATGACGGGAAATACAGGCCGGAAACCAAACCATATGATACCACGCTACTCTATCATTTACAAACCGAATATCAGACCAAACCTGACTAACAGTGAAAGGCTTAACCACACCATGTCGTTCATGCCATTCCAAAACATCCTTTAATCCTTGAACAACTTGCACACGACAAGAATCAAAAACAAACATCAATCAATCAAAGAACATGATTAACAAAATACATGATTATCAAAATTAAACAAGATTAAAAAGATTTAGAAAGGTAGAATGAGAATGATTAATTGAAAAAGCTTGAAATTAAGATGATTAAGATTCAAATTACAAGATTAATAAAAAAAGCATGGAAATTTAGATTACACCTACTCCTAATCTAAAAAACTAACTAAAATCTAATTAACTAACACCCTCCTAATGACACGTTAAGAGGGTATATATAGGAGGAGGGGAGGCTAGGTGTTGATGCTTTCTCCTTTCACTTTGTCTCGACTCGACTTAAATTCTTTGTCTTTCTCGACGTCGTCTCGGGATTTGTCGATATAAATTTAACTCGTCTTATAATTTTCTTCTTTAATTAGACTTGCTTCTTCGACTTCGTTAAACTTCCGTCTTTAGACTTTTTCTTCGATAAATCTTCAGAATAGGCCTTGGACTTCCGTTCTTTTTGCACTCTTGATCTTTTGACTTCGTCTTTTCTCGTTTTCTTCGATAAAAGTCCGTGATAGCCCTTGTTTTATTCCTTTTTCACATTTTGCTTCTAAATCACAACAAAAACACAAACCACGCATAATTCCGACATTTACGACATAAAATACACGTTTTGGCTTGGTTATTATTATAATTAAGTGGTAAAAGGATGGGTGTTTTCACACTTATCAAATCCCCTACACTTGACCATTGCAATGCCCTCATGCAATGCATTAATTTCAAAGCACATATTACATTTCTCATCATAATTAACCCACCTTGGCCTTTATTAAATACTAAACATTAAGGAACCTAAAAAGATAGAAATATATACAAAACAAGTAAAGAAATCAAAGACTTACATTGGGGTTTTGGTTGTCATGAATGTTTATCATCCTCAAGTTTCACGTTCTCCACACCAAGCTTATAAACAAGATCATTGTTATTATAAGTTAGCAAACTAACACAAACTCATGTGGCCCAATTATTCACTTAGACTCCCTTATTCCTAGGTGTATCTCTTATATTTTATTGTTGTCTTAAATGATCACGAGGATGCATTGTTGACTTATTTCGATAATTATTTAGGTTGAAAATAAAGTAGGACGATTTAATCAATAGTTAGCTAAAGGACAAAATCTTTTAAAACTGCTTCTCGGGACCTCATAAAGTTCATATCTTGGCATAACTTGCTTCACGATTTGAGACCTTTCTCGGACCGATATTTGGCAATGACTTCATAACTTTGAATCTTGAGAGTCGTTCTTTAAATAATGGTCTTCTCTTCATAATAGGAATTCCTTCACTTGAACTTTTTGAGAGATTCTTCATACTTGGACCACGACTTCTTCATTTTTCTCCAACCTTTATTTTGGATTTTGATATACAACGATCCGCCTCCTTTTAGGACTTGGATCTATTTATCCTCATACTTGCTAGGGTCTTTTCGGATAGACTTCTCCATGATCTTTTGGGGAGTATTTGCTTTTCGTGGCGTGTCTCGATCCTTCATATTGATTTTTGATAAATGATTCTTCACATCACTTTGGATCTTTAGCAACAAAATGTAGCCATCATGTCTTGTTAGGACCTTTTTGGACTTGCCAATATTCGCATCCCGCTTCAATAAGTTATGCCTTGGCTATGAACTCTAATTAATACCGAGCAACTTTTAAACGATCTTGGGCTAGAAGCTAAGTAACTTTTCAAATCGTACAAACTTACTTATTGCAATTAAATTTATTAACAAGCGACGGGAGAAAAATCTCATAATTAACTCACATAAATTCATGAAAGAATACCAAACCTATAATTGACTCTATCATCTCTCGTTCTCCACAATTTAAAATCTCAAGGAATGAGACTCGTGGACGCTTAGCCAATTAAATCAAAGTTTTGGGTTTACAAGTCGTCTATAGGATCTTGCATCTTCTTAGACTTCTTCAAGTTTAGAATTTGCGTTTTAAAGTTCCCTTGATAAACGACTTTCTAGGATCAATTATAGGAGCTTGCGAAAAGTTCTTGTTCTTAACCCGTGAGAGTTAAGACTTTCGCGTTTTAAAGTTCCCTATATAAAAGCCTAGCAAAACTTGACTTAAACACGTTAAGGATACTAGCTAGAGTAAACATAGATAAGAAAACTCGGATTGAGTCAAAAGATTCACAACGTTTTAAAAACTAAAACCACTTTATTAAAAATTTATTCTAGCAAAGAAAGTAAATAACGATAACAAAGGAAAATACTGCTATACAACTAGGCCAAAATAGATTAAAAATTTTGAAAAATGTCGAAAAATCAAATTTTCCGGTTAAAATGAGGACAAATTCATGGAAAAGACCACTTAACTTTGATAGAAGTCCCCCTATACTTAATATAAACATTGTCCTCAATGTTTAAGCATGTGGGAGTGAACTCCCCTACACTTAGGACATTGTGCACGTTGTTTAAATCTTGCCAAGGAAGAGACAACTAAAGTGATTTCTATTTTAATATTGGAAAATATAAAATAGAGAATCAAAAGAGTTTAGGATAAAACCGGGAAGACGGGTACACGGGATCACGGTTCTTCAAAAGTCATCAAGAATGGATCTTTGAAAGCTCGAATCCCTGCACATGATAAGAAAGAATACAACAAACACATACAAGGGTCTCCCCCTACACTTATTATAAAAACAGATAAAGATAGATAGATAATCGGGTTGCCTCCCGAGAAGCGCTTGTTTTTGTTAACCGAGTCACGAGCTTGACTCGTCCCCAAATTAAATGGTCCATGGGGAAGCCTCGAATGTAATACCGGGATCAAAGACCTTGTCCTCGTTCCCGGAGGACATTAATAAAGGAGAGGCCGGAGGATAAGTCTTAAAGGGTAGAAAAGTCCTCTCAACATACGAAAAGTATGCGAGGTTGTGATCCGCGGGAGGTGGGGTGGGTAAAGGAAGCACATTGTCATCCCCCAAAGACAATGGATGATCACTGAGCGGCAAAGCCGTAAAGGTGTCAATCATGGAATGGTCAATGTCACCCCCGGGTCAAAGCACTCATCCTCGGTAATGGTTTCTAAAGGTTGGGATAAAAGGTGCTCGAGAGGGGGACTTGGGACAATATCTTCATGCAGCAAATTATCAAAAAGAATGTCCTCCTCCGTGTCATCATCATCAATACCCGGAGGTATTGAGAGAATGTCGATTTCCTCCATAGCTGTATCATTATTCTCAACTGAAGTAATAGACGGAGGTAAAGACTCAGAAATAGGAGCAGAATTCAACGCTTTAATTTTAGCAATAAGAAGATGAACTTTCAGTAATTTGTCGCGAAGAATAACGTCTTCCACCTAATCTACAAGACCAAGTTCAGTGGTGAACTTCTCGTAAGTCGGAGAGAATAAATCAACATCGCCCTCATCTCCCGGAGGAGATTGAGAAAGTTCAAAGGGGAAATTCTCATAACATGGAGAAAAATCATCATCATTACGAGCGGCCTCGTCCGTAAGCTCAACAAAAGTAGGGACATCACAAACCTCCTCAAATAAGTTGTCGAGACCAAATTCACTAATCTCACTCGATGAATCACAATCCTTAGACGCATTTGGGATATCAAGAGTAGGAGTAGTAATCTCAGAAGATGGGTTGAGATTATAGATATCATCCTCGTCATCATCATAATAGTAGTATGGACGCACAAGAGGAGGATATAATCACTAAGATTAGATACTTTCTCTTGTCGTCGTTGCTCCACCCTTGCTTCACATATGCTATCTAATTCTTGTTGAACGTATTGAAGTGTATTAAAAAAAATGGCTCGTTCTTCTTCACTCATTCCAACAGAAGGTTGATGATCGAGGGTGTATGGTGGGGGCTCAAAATTATGAAAACCAGAATTATAGCACGGATGTGGTCCATCATCGATCATCGGTTGAAAAGAATTAGAACACGGATTTGGCTCATAATAATTCATCGGCTGACAAGAAAAGGTATCGTGAGGGCCCCACAATTATTGCAATACGGGTATTGAGGAAAACCCAGTGCTTCTTGTAGATAGCTATTACCATTGTCATAATTGTAACCCAGTTCTTGCTCGCCATGAGACGGGTATCGAATTGGACACGAAACATGCCAATGAGAATCGCTTCCACAGTATATGCAAGAGGGTGGAGTAAGTGCATTAGAAGCAAAGGATGAGTTAATCGAATTTCACGAGGGACAAAATCCAAATTATGTATTGTCGATATCATTTCCACACCGCTCACATGTACACCATTGACATGTTTGAAAGCCATACAATGGTCTTCCACACCCGGCAGCACAAGCAACATACGAATTCATTAAGAACAATAGATAAGCAAGAAGAATATTTTTGGTTCAAAACTTTCGAAAAAGAAATGCTTTTTATGATTTTTTAAATGTTTTTGGGATTTTTGATTATTTTTTTTTTTGAATTTTTGAAAAATTTTGGCAAGAAAATAACGTTCAGGATTGAACGGATCCCAAAATCCAACGCGTTTCTCACAAAAAACCGTTAATCTTCACGAAAAGAGCCGGCAGCGGCGCCATTTAATACTAAAGATTTTCTCGTATAAAATTGTTTCGTTTATTCCAGTCTTTTCGAATTGATTAATAGTTAAAAGTGTGACTCAGTCGTCTTTGGTGGATAAAAAAAAGGTGTCGTTGTCTAAAACTAATTAAAGATAAAAAAAATAAAGCTTTAAAAGGAAATGACAAAATATAAAAGAAATGAACTAAAATTTAAAACGATTGACAAATAATAAAGAAACAATATTAAAAACAAATATTAAAACAAAACAATTAATAAAAATAAAACTAAAAGAGGAAATTAACTTTCGACTGAAAAATAAAGTTTACTTAATGAAAAAGGAGAAAATAAAACTAAGAGGGTACTTTAAAACTAAACGAGGTAAAAGCTAAAGTGGGCACTAAATAAAAGATAAAACTTAAACTTTAGGAAAAAATACTAGTACTAAAAATTGATAAAAAAATTCAACTAAAAATACGTGACTTTCAGAATTAAAATCGGAACAACTTTCAGATTAAACTAAACGATTACGGAACAATATTAAATAATGAACAAGCTAGCAGGCAAGCTGCTCAAGCAGCCAAGCTATCTGCTGAAATTTGGCGCCAAAATGAATAAGCAAGTTAGCAGGCATGTCATTTCTTATTGTTATACGAAATACTTTCTTTTTCTTATACAGAATAAAGTTGTTTTGGCTTATACGGAATATTTTTGGCCCCATATCCGGAATACTTCATTTAGCTTATACCGAATATTTTTTTTGCTTTTGTTTATCCAGAATATTGGTTCATTTGTCTTATCCGGAATACCACTTTAGCTGCTATCCGGAATACTGAATTGTTAATTATCCGGGAAACTAAAATGTTGGTCTTATCCGGGAAACTAGGGTTTGTAAAAACCCGGATAAGATTAAAATGCAAATAAGCTAAGAACTAAAAATAAGCAAAATACTAATAAGCACTTATCTAAAAACTTAACCAAATTAATTTTAGGAAAAACTAAATAAACAAAAATTTAAAAACTTTTAAAAACACTAAATAATAAAAAATATTTAAAAACAACTTTTTATAAAAATTAACTAATAAGCACTTAATTAAAAATAAGAAAATTAACTCAATGAGCACTAAAACACTTTAAGCCATAAAAATCAAACACTAAAAGATCAATAAGCACAATCAAACACAAACATCAATCAATCAAAGAACATGATTAACAAACTACATGATTATCAAAATTAAACAAGATTAAAAAGATTAAGAAAGGTAGAATGAGAATGATTAATTGAAAAAGCTTAAAATTAAGATGATTAAGATTCAAATTACAAGATTAATAAAAAAAGCATGGAAATTTAGATTACACCTACTCCTACTCCTAATCTAAAAAACTAACTAAAATCTAATTAACAAACACCCTCCTAATGACACATTAGGAGGGTATATATAGGAGGAGGGGAGGCTAGGTGTTGATGCTTTCTCCTTTCACTTTGTCTCGACTCGACTTAAATTCTTTGTCTTTCTCGACGTCGTCTCGGGATTTGTCGATATAAATTGAACTCGTCTTATAATTTTCTTCTTTAATTAGACTTGGTTCTTCGACTTCATTAAACTTCCTTCTTTAGACTTTTTCTTCGATAAATCTTCAGAATAGGCCTTGGACTTCCGTTCTTTTTGCACTCTTGATCTTTTGACTTCGTCTTTTCTCGTTTTCTTCGATAAAAGCCCGTGATAGCCCTTGTTTTCTTCCCTTTTCACATTTTGCTCCTAAATCACAACAAAAACACAAACCACACATAATTCCGACATTTACGACATAAAATACACGTTTTGGCTTGGTTATTTTATAATTAAGTGGTAAAAGGATGGGTGTTTTCACACCTATCAGTTTTGCACGGTATGATCGACAAACTGCTAAGTATGATACTCAGAGGATTGCTACTGTTGCTGGGAATAGGGAAACTGTTGGTACTCAAGTGGTTCAACAAAGTGGGATTCAATGCTTTAATTGTCAAGGTTATGGGCATATGGCAAAGGAAAGGAATACATGTAACTGTGTGCATTAAAATTTACTCATCGAAGGCATACAATTATAACTACATTCTAAATATCACCGATGATTCTAAACTTGAGCTCCCAAGATTACACGTTCAAGGAAGAGTGCCCTCACTTGTTCCCTGGACGAGTAACGTTTTTTTGGGTAAAGGAGAAAAGACCCCGGTAAAATATATTCCCAAAAGCGTTGAAGTACAATGGAATGTAGCTGCAATGCTACATTAACCTCAAGCAAAGCTTGAACAACCACTAAATCATATGACATGCCATATGATCCTACTACACAATTACAAAACAAATAACATCAATAGGAAAAAAACCACCTAAAGGTGCATGAACAATGAAAATAAAATGACATCAAGGCTAACACTTAGAGCGAACATCAGGCCGACGAGCACCATGTCGATCATCAATCGATATGACTTCTTCAACCTCGCTATCACTAGCATTAACCACTCCTTGATATTAGAACCATCTTCCCAATCGGTACCATCATCTATCTTATCCCAAAGAGCACTAAAAGAATTATGAGAACTCTTCTCCTTATAATTAGTCTTAGCTACAAAACTCGAGGCTTTGTTATTCAAGAAACCCTTCTTAATCATGGGAGCTGCCTTCTTAGGATTCGTACCCATAATATTCGTTTTAGAAGTCTCACCCCTCTCAACATTACGAAACTGAAGATTAAGAGCCGGTTTAGTTAACTTGATACCTACAACTTGTTGTTGCTTCTTCTTACCCTTATTCTTCTTGTTCTTGACCACCTCAAACCCATCATCCACCTGATCACTAGTAGCTTGAGCAACCACCTCCTTATGCAATTTCGGACACATGTCACTAGCATGATCAAAGATCAAGCATGTAGAACATCTAGGGGGTCTCCATTCATACTCAATATCAATCGTAACCAATGAATGCCCTTTGTCGCGACCTTTAGGGATAGCAATGACCACCGTAGGTTTTAATATTACCACTGTCACCATAAATCTGCCACCGTTAGCTTTAGATTTGCCACCGTTAGCCTAATATTACCACTGCCGCCACTATTTCCTTTAACATAGCCATTGTTTTCATAATATACCCAATGTTTGCTTAAATAGCCACTATTGGTACACGAGGGACGATTTAAACAGTTTTTGGAATAGAAAATATTATGTTTTACCAACGGGAAACATGTTTTAAGTCGAGATTAATGACTAATAAATTCTTAATAATTATTTTTGGAATCTAATAAACTATTAAATAAATTTAATAATTTACTTATGAACAAAGACTACAATATTGTACATCTTTAACCATAGAGGGTACGCGCTAACAGTAAACAAATAGTACGCGCATATAATCTTTGTAATAACAGTATATATAAATAATTAAATATACTGAGACCTATTAATAACGAGAACGAACGTACGATAAATTAAATCGTATACTATTATTATTTATGCATATATTGAGACCTACTCAATTACTTAGGTATTTGATGTACTGTGTGTTTTGTGACTTGGATACTTTGATCATTCTCAAGCAGTATTATTATTCAGGTGAGGTCATACCCTCGCATTTCACTACTTTATGTTTTTACTAACCCGCGAGAGGAAGACATGCTACTAAAGAACTTAAATTGTTTTGATAATATGATTGTAACATCGTGGGATCATGACCTTATTCAAAATATGTAACATACTTTGTAGGACGCAAACTGAACTGTTACCATTAATTACATTTTCTTATTGTAGAATTCCTCATGACCCGTGAACTAACTGTTAAATTATTTTTCGAATTGCCCGAAATGTTATAAATAGATCTATTTGGGATTGACGACCCCATCTGGGTGAGTAGCGCTCACTGTGCCTCGGCCGGGAAAACAGGTGTTTACCATATTGGAACTAGAAAATGGGTGCCTTATTGTAAGGCGAAGGGTCCTCATCTGTTGAGGGCTTAATGAGTTAAGTATCAGTTTCGGGCAATAGGGAATGTAATTACCGTTAAGTATTGATGCTTTGTGCGTTACTACTTCAGTGAATGTTACTTTTGTGATGTTTACGTTCCTAGACTTGACTTTATACTTCTTAGTACAACACTGTATGGAATATCTGGAAACTCTGAACTTGATTTTTATATCAAACTTTTTGCAACACTATGTAGAACAATTTACAATCCTAAAGTATGATTTTATCAAACCTATGAATTCACCAACTTTATGTTGACCGTTTTAAGCATGTTTTTCTCAGGAAATTAAGCTGGATTATTTGAGCATGGACTGAGCATCATTTAGGAGCATAAAAATGACCCAAGGATCTATTTTTCACTGGGATATTTGTAACAACTGATATTCAACGTTTCAAATTATTGTACTAAATTAATAATTGTATCAATTGTATTTCAAAATCATATAATTATGATCAATGCTTTGTATGCCATTTGTTATGCGATCCACTACGTGACACCCGATTACTACTATTTCGCTGCATTTGCATACCCGATCCGGGGGTGTCACACTATTCGTAAAGAAGAAGGACGACATTATGCTTCTTTGCATCGATTACCGTGAGCTTAACAAGATCACCATCAGGAATAGATATCCGTTACCACGCATTGACGATCTGTTTGACCAACTCCAGGGGGACAAACATTTCTCCAAGATTGATCTGAAGTTGGGCTATCATCAATTACGGGTTAAAGAGCAGGACATCGCCAAGACTGCTTTCCGTACACGTTATGGGCACTACGAATTTGTAGTCATGCCATTTGGCCTTACCAATGCTCCAGCTATTTTCATGGACTTGATGAACTGTATCTTCCATGAGTTTCTAGACAAGTTCGTTATCGTCTTCATTGACGATATTCTCATTTTCTCTAAGTCAAAGGAAGAACACGAAGACCATCTTCGTATTGTATTACAGATACTTCGCTACTGAAGTTCATAGCTTCAAGGCTTAGCCGGTTACTACCGTAGGTTCGTAGATAACTATTCCCGATTAGCACTGCCATTGACCAAACTAATGCGGAAAGGGGAGAACTTCGTCTGGACTGAAGAAAAAGAGAAGAGCTTTGAATACCTAAAGCAGATGCTGGTATCTGCACTGGTTCTTACTCTCCCATCTGGTACAGGTGGATTTCAAATCTATAGTGATGCTTCAGGGAAGGGACTTGGTTGTGTTCTCATGCAACATGGGAAAGTGATTGCTTACGCATCACGACAGCTTAAGCCTTATGAGGAGCACTACCCTACGCATGACTTGGAACTTGCAGCATTCGTGTTTGCATTGAAGATATGGAGGAACTACTTGTATGGCGAATCATGTGATATTTTCACAGATCACAAGAGTCTGAAATACATCTTCACTCAACGTGAATTGAACATGAGACAGAGAAGGTGGTTAGAGCTGTTGAAGGATTATGACATTAATCCAGAGTATCATCCCGGCAAGGCGAATGTATTTGCAGATGCTCTTAGTAGGAAGTCGGGAATGATCAACGAAATTAAAATAGAGGAAGAGATTATAAGAGACTTGGAGCGACTAGACATTGAGATCATGGTACGTGGGCAGCACGGTTACTGGGCTAATCTTAGAGTGGAACCTCAATTACTCTCTAGGATCAAGGAAGCTCAGAAGGATGATGGTGAAATTTGGACAATCATTCAGAACTTAGAGCAGTAGACTGAGTTTTGGTTAGATGACGACGGTATCATATGGCAAGGTACCCGACTTTGTGTTTCTGATGATCTTACACTCAGGGAAGCGTTATTGGCTGAAGCGCATAGCTCCCCATTCTCCATTCATCCTGGTTCAACCAAAATGTACCACGACATCAAGCAGTACTTTTGGTGGATTGGTATGAAATAGGATGTTGCTACTTATGTCTCCAAATGTCTTACCTGCCAGCAGGTTAAGATCGAGCATCAGCGGTCTAGTGGTCTACTAAAACCATTATACATTCCAGAGTGGAAGTGGGACAAGATCACCATGGATTTTGTCACCGGTCTTCCGCAGACCAAGAGGAAGCATGATGCAATTTGGGTTATCGTTGATCGACTCACTAAGTCAGCTCATTTCTTACCGATCCGTAAGGATGATCTGGTTAGCAAACTCGATGAAACTTATAAGAAGGAGATCATGAGACTTCATGGTGCTCCATCCAGTATTATCTCAGACAACGATCCTCGGTTTACTTCGCGATTCTGGAGGAGTCTGCAGAAAGCTTGGGGTACAAAACTTAAGCTTAGCACAGCTTTTCATCCTCAAACAGACGGACAGTCAGAGCGAACCATTCAGACATTAGAACAACAGTTGGCATGCCAGAATCAAGTGTGCACCGTTTGAAATGTTGTACGGCAGGAAGTGTCGCGCCTCAATATGCTGGGATCAGGTTGGTGAGTGAACACTTAAAGGACCAGAGATGATAGAGTTGACCAACGAGAAGGTCGCTATAGGTAAGGCGAAACTACAAGAGGCTCGTGCACGTCAGAAGAGTTATGCGGACAAGCATCGTAGGCACTTACATTTCACCGTGGGAGATCATGTTTTTCTTAAGGTATCACCGGCATGTGGTGTTAGACATTTTGGAATCAAAGGGAAACTCAGTCTTCGATTCATCGGACCGTTTGATATCATCGAGCGAGTCGGTGAAGTAACGTATCATCTAGCGTTACCTCCGCAGCTTTCTCACGTTCATGACGTTTTCCATGTGTCCTTACTCAGAGGATACAAGTATCATCCCCTTTCACATGGTTCAGTATCCACTTGAACAGATTCGTGAAGATGTTACCTTCATAGAGGAACCCGAACGAGTTCTTGACAGACAAGAACGAGTCATTAGGAAGGAGACGATTCCATTCGTCAAAATCCTTTGAAGGGATCATACCGAGCGGGAAGCCACTTGGGAAACAGAGGAGTCTATCCGGGCTTCTTACCCACATTTCAAGTTTTGAATTCGCGTGCGTTCCTCTTTCAGTTTACTTTATCTATAATTCGGGGACGAATTTTCTTTTAAGGGGGGAAGATTTGTAAAACCCGCATACTTTTACCATGAACAGTACACTTAGTAAACATACGAACCAATTAAAACTTTCCTTTTATATTATGAACACGTGTCACGAATATTAATTACATAAACTATGTAAGTGTTAGTGCACGATAGTTATTAAGTACGTAGTATTACACGATAATTATTAATCATAATAATTATAATCACGAACATGACATCATGAACGTTAAATCACGAACATGTAACTAGATATATATTTATCATTAGACGATAAATATCGATTGCGTACAAGTACTTATTTTAGCACGAATAATAAATTACGAACTAACACAAAAATACTAACGAACGAACACGTAATTTGGTTAAACATGAAAAAGGCCCATCAAGGCCTTTTGGGGCCTTATAGCCGCGGATACAAGGAAGGGAGGGCCCAGGCCCAGTTTTATTTTAGCTAAATAAACAAAAGGGAAAATACTTTTCACTCTACAGAGTTTTTCTAAAAAAATAAAACCCTAGTTCTCCTTATCCTCTCCCTTTGCCGCCGGCTACAAAGCACACCACCAAGGGTGTTTGATTAATTTTGGTTGTTGAATTCGAGTGTTAGCGTTCGTGTTATTAATCCTCATTCAATCATGCATTTGGTAACATTTTTAATATTTTTCTTTTTATTCTTTTAATTAGAATCAAGAACACATGATTATGTAAATCTTAAAAACAAGAAAACATGTTGGATTAATCATTAAAACATAAAAAGAAGGGTTTGTGGTTCGAGTTTTGTTTGGCCGACGCAAGAACCGAGAGCCATGGGCTCTCGGTGGTCTTTGTATCACCACGAACCGAGACCTCAAGGTCTCGGTGTGGTCTTGGTGTCTCGGCAGCAAGAAACAAGGACCCCGACGTAAGTCAGGGTGGCCTTGTGGTGTGTTTGGTCTCGGCGCATGCTCAACAACACCACCGGTCCAAGACCGGTGGCTGTTTGGTACATGCAGGGGGAACACGCGGGTAGCAGGGGACCACCGGCCTATTACCGGTGGGAGCCTTGTGTGCGCAGTGGCTAGCCGAGGCAGACCAGGGGGAACCACCGGCTAAAGCCGGTGGTGATTTTGCACTAGCAGTGATCCAGTCCGGTTCACGTTCGGTCTAAATTAAAAACACGGGGTCGGTTCATGATTAATTTTTACAAGAAAATTAAATTAATTAACCCATGACTAGTATTAATTTAATTTACATGAACTTAGGTTATTATTATTTAGTAAATAATACATGTTTTAACCTATGTATTTTTACCATTTAATTTAGACTATAGTATAATTAATTATTAAAAAACATGGACTATATATAAAACATGACTTAGGTTATAATTAATAAAATATTAATACATGTTTAACCTAAGTATTTTATATGCTTTAATTTAATTAAATCATGCTTATATTTAATTAAATCTTATAACCTATAGTTTATTAAATTAACATGATATTATTAACAAACTATACTAATAATTACATGACTTATGATATTTAACCAGTAAACTTACGCTTATATTATTAGCTTATTAATCCAGCTTATTTCTAAATATGGAAACTTTCTATTTCAGGAAACTTATTATTTTCAGAAACTTTCTATTTTTAGAAACTGATCTATTTTTAGAAGCTAATCTATTTTTAGAAGCTAATCTATTTTTCGAAACTTTCTATTTTTGGAAACTTTCTATTTTAGGAAACCTGCTATTTTTAGAAAGTTACTTACTATTACACAACAAGTATAATAATATAAGAATACAAGTTAATACTTAACCAGAATACATGAAATACATGATAAACACAATATAACATTAAAATCAGTAAAACAAGACAAGAACATATAAAACAAGCTAAGACATGATATAATCAGTTACGTACTCAGTAAACAGAATACTTATACCTATCCATATTTATGTAGCATTAGTGAGATCGGAGTAGGACTTTCATCCTTTCGTCTTTCTTCGTTCACTGGACACAAGGTACAGATTTCCCGTCCTTCAATATGGACATTCTTTCCTTATTAGGATTCCCCGTTTGCAGCCAACTGTTTTCCCAGTATTATTTTATATGTTTGATACTTATGTTAGAATAATTGCCTAAGCCATATACACGCATGACCAGTGTCACCTAGTTATGGAGGTACCATAACCATAACACTGGAGGCACCGGTTATGACTTCCCCACGACAGAGTGATTGCTCGTGGTGTCCCTTTTCAGTTTTGGCCATGATATTATATTATCATGTGGGGCGTATGGGTGCATCCAAGTTACATGTTTTGCAGGATTTTCATGGTGAATGTGATGTGTGCCTTGCATCCTTCACAAGGAGTTGATCCCTCCTACACATACTATTTAATTAGAGGCAACCCCTCTAATTGCATGACGAAGTCTCCCCTCCAAGTATTCATGCACGATGGAACCTCATGACCTATATGGGCTATTGGCTAATTAATACATATTTTACATAAAAACATAAATATTTTCAAACAATAAAACCAGTTTTATGAACATGTTTTCAGTTTATCTAGGACTTATACATTTCCGCTGCTATTAGTCTTTTATGCTTATGTCATTTCATGCTATACTTGTATATCCGTTCACTGGGCGTTATGATCAACCATTTTCCTTTCATGTTCCCACACGACAGGTACTCAAGGGCGCTCGTAGACTTTAAGCGTACGTGCATATGGATTGGAAGCTATCTAGCCTTCTCTACTTTATGCATTTCTTCATACATTTTGCTACTTATTTCTTTGGACATTGTTTAGTCCTTTTCCATTTCAGTGCTTATGTTTATGTGTGATGAGCTTATACTTGGACTAGCGATGTTTGTTTCCGGTATTTCTATTCATGGTCATTTAATGTTTTTAAGACATTTACCTTGCATGCTTTGATTACATGCCATAATTACGTGTGACATGACATTTACCAAAATGGGGTGTTACAGCTTCGCCTTGGCTATGGCAACCTTCTCATTGGTCACCTCTATCATTTCTGGTCCTTCAAGGATTCGTTCTCCAACTTGATCCCAACATATTGGAGCACGATACTTCCTGCCATAGAGCATCTCGAAAG
Source organism: Glebionis coronaria (assembly GCA_025667525.1). Taxonomy (NCBI): domain Eukaryota; kingdom Viridiplantae; phylum Streptophyta; class Magnoliopsida; order Asterales; family Asteraceae; genus Glebionis; species Glebionis coronaria. Next base: position 196,959 of record JANFOE010000394.1, read on the forward strand.
GTGCACACTTAATACTTACATGCCAACTATTGTTGTAGGCAAACTTAACCAAACAAATGTAGTCGTCACAACTTCCTGTCCATTCCAATGCACAAGCCCGTAACATGTCTTCTAAGGTCTGAATGGTACGCTCCGATTGACCATCGGTCTGAGGATGAAAGGCAGTGCTAAGCTTAAGTTTAGTGCCCAAGCTTTCTGCATACCTTTCCAGAATTTTGACGTGAAATGAGGATCTCGGTCTGATATGATGTCTGACGGAGTTCCATGTAGTCGTATGATATCCTTAAGGAATATATCTTCCAATTTGCTAACTGAGAAGTCCTTGCGAATTGGAAGAAAATGAGCTGACTTGGTTAAACGATCTACTATGACCCATATACCATCATGTTTGCTCTGAGTAAGCGGAAGTCTGGTGACGAAATCCATGGAGATTTTGTCCCACTTCCATGCGGAAATCTCTAACGGTTGCAGTAAACCAATAGCCCGTTGATGCTCGATCTTAACCTGCTGACAGGTTAGACACTTGGATACGAAAGTAGCAACATCCTGCTTCATGCCACTCCACCAGAAATGTTGTTTTATATCAATATACATTTTGGTGGATCCTGGATGAATAGAGAATGGAGAGCTGTGAGCTTCTGTCAATAGAGCTTCTCGGAGTGTCTGATCATCCTGAACACATAGCTAAGTTCCTTTCCATACGATGCCTTCTTCGTCCACACGAACTTCCGTCTGCCGATAAAGATTCTGAATGATAGCCCAAATCTCACCATCATCAACCTGAGCAACGTTGATCCGAGAATTTAAGTCTGGCTCAATTCTCAGATTAGCCCAGTACCCATGTTGTCTACGTACTAAGATTTCCATGTCTAGTCGCTCTAAGTCACGTATGATTTCCTCTTGTATCTTGATGCCGTTTTTCATACCCGACTTCCTGCTGAGAGCATCTACCACCACATTCGCCTTGCCGGGATGATTCTGAAGATTGATGTCGTAGTTCTTGAGTAGTTCCAACCATCTTCTCTGCCGCATATTAAGCTCTCTTTGAGTGAAAATGTACTTGAAACTCTTGTGATCAGTGAAGATATCACATGATTCACCATATAGGTAGTGTCTCTAGATTTTAAGTGCAAAGACTACTGCTGCTAGTTCCAAGTAATGGGTAGGATAATTCTCCTCATAAGGCTTCAGCTGACGTGATGCATATGCAATCACCTTCCCATGTTGCATGAGTACATAGCCTAATCCTTTACCCGAAGCGTCGATGTAGATCTAAAATCCACCTGTACCAGATGGGAGAGTAAGAATAGGTGCAGATACTAACCGCTGCTTGAGTTCTTCAAAGCTCTTCTCCCGCTCATCAGTCCAAACGAATTTCTCTCCTATACTTAGGCCGGCGTCTAAACGAATTTCTCTCCTTTTCGCATCAACTTGGTCAAAGGTAAGGCTAGTCTTGAAAAGTTCTCCATGAATCTGCAATGCTAAGCCTCAGAAATTACGAACCTCGGTAGCAGACGTCGGTCTCGGCCATTTAGTTATAGCTTCAACCTTCGCAGGTCCATAGTAATCACTTATGCAGAGACAATGTGGCCTAGAAATGCCACCTTGTTTAGCCAAAATTCATACTTAGAAAATTTGGCATACAACTACTTCTGACGAAGAATCTGTAGCACAATACGTAGATGTTCTTCCTGTTCTTCCTTGGATTTGGAGAAGATGAGGATGTCATCGATGAATACGATAACAAATTTGTCTAAGTATTCGTGGAAGACGCGGTTGATAAGGTCCATGAATACTAAAGGTGCATTAGTGAGTCCGAAAGGCATGACTACGAACTCATAATGGCCATATCTGGTGCGAAAACCAGTCTTTATAATATCATACTCTTTCACTTGCAACTGATGATAACCGAATCTTAGATCAATCTTGTAGAAATGCTTGGCACCTTGAAGTTCGTCAAACAGATCATTGATTTATGGTAATGGATAACGGTTCCTAATCGTTATCTTATTCAGCTCATGATAGTCAATGCATAAACGCATGCTGCAATCCTTCTTCTTGACGAAAAGTACCGGTGCACCCCATGGTGATACACCCGGAAGGATGAAACATCGCTCTAGTAATTCCTTCAGCTGATCTTTTAACTCTTTGAGCTCTATGGGAGCCATGCGATATGGAGCCTTAGAGATTGATTGAGCTACTGGGATGAGCTCAATGTTAAACTCTACTTCTCGGATAGGTGGTATACCCGGAAGTTCTTCTGGAAATACATCGGGGAATTCAGAAACAACTGGCTGATCTTGGATCAACGAAACTTCGACGGTAATATCCTGAATTGAAGCTAAGAAGCCCTCGCAACCATGCGATAGTAAAGCACAAGCTTCTAATTATAAATGTTTTGTACAGACTTTCCTGGTATGAAACTATTGTGAATGTACTCTAGTGCTTGAACAACACCTAAGATAACCCGATAGGTATGACAGTTGATAGTAGCATGGTACTTGGATAACCATTCCATGCCTAAGATGAGATCAAACTCGCACATATCCAAAGGAAGTGCGTCCACCGGGCAAATCTTATCATCAAATTATAGCGGAACATCTCTGTACACTTGGGTAATGCGTATAGAGTCTCGCATAGGCGTAGACATACTTAAAATATTCTCTAGTGGCGTAGGGATTTTATTAATACTAGTGGCATACGTAGTGGATATAACTGAATGAGTAGCACCAGTATCGAATAAAACACACGCAGTCTAACACCCCAAGTGTACCTTGCGCAGCGGAATATCACAATTGGGTGTTAGTCAAAGAATCATCCCACACAAGCCATATTTAACGACTCAAAAGAGACGTTTTAAACATAAGTAATTTAAAAACATGTTAAATTACAACAACAACATAATTGTCTAAAAGTTTCCAACCCCAAAATGTACCAGAGTAGCGTTAGGTCCCCACAAATCTCAACCTGTTTAAAACCAACCCACATTGTCTACAAGACATTTAAGAAAATACAATTGTCTTTGTTAAAAAGGGAGGAAAACAAGTTAGACCATCCACAAGCCACAACAACATCCATTGCATGCTCCGCCTCTATCATCCTCCGTTACCTGAAACACATGCTTAAAATCGTCAACAAATAATGTTGAGCGAGATCTATAGGTTTTCAAAATCACAGTTGAACATATGTATAAAATTCATTCACGATCATTTAATAGTATGCAGATCATTACAAAATATCATTGGGTATTACTCATCAAAGCATAGGCTATTTAATTATGTTTAAGCTCATGACACCGACCCCATAAACTAATCACCCGCGCCAAATGCCGGTGATTTAAGTGAAACCATTGCCCCTCTTAGGTATTCGTTTCCAATCATACCTTTTTCTTGACACAAGTTATCCAACCGCAGAGGGTACTCAACGTACTAGCTCTCGTCTAGGATAGGGTCCTCAACCCAATAGTACTAGCAATTGTTCAAGCGGATATTTCCAATCCACATTAGGATCAAACAATAGTTAACGGTTCATGAATTTAGGGTCTTCGGCAACTAGCTACTCAACATAATTCAAAACATCTTTCGGGTCCAACAATCATTCATGACTTATGTTCCTTTTCATTTAAATAGCATGTATCCCCTCGCGGGTAAAAATCATTTAAAATACAGTAAAGAGCGATTCTATAGACTCACCTTAAGTAGTAGTGGTTGTATTAACGAAGACGTAGACGGAAAACAATCACCGACGATGAGGACGCCCCTTGAATTCAATTACAACACCTAACAAACAAATCGCTTAATGAATCAACACTTTAAAGTACCTTCAAGTACCGTATGTACAAAATTAAGAACACTAAATGTTCATATAAACTCGCGCCAAAATCCCAAACAAGTGATATTTACTAGACACATTCATTGTTATACGTTATTAAAGCTACTACTCGATTTACAATTCTGCCAGTACATACCTAATGTACGGACTGAATTCTCATACTTAAACATCACGAATTTTTACGAAACTTGTTGTAGACTTCACTTACATCATGTAAATAGCTCATAAAAACTTTCATAAAATGATATTACTTTTAAGTCACGCTTCCCAACACTTTTCCAACCTTGAAAATCCGGGCAGATTTACACCCTTACGTTGTAAAACCAATTTGACTCACTTAACCATTTTCGTTTGCACAACCAAAATCTAAGTTTGAAAATAGACTCACAAACTCAAGTTTTGAGCTAAAGAACAGCCCTCAATCATTTTTAAAACTCTACTTATAGTCACCGATATTTGACCTAAAATCGAACATAAATTCGGATTATGTCGACTTTCATCTCCCTGTACACAAAACTTTAAACTAACGTAACTTTTGACTCGTTTGGAGTAACAAACTCTATCTTATATCAAAACGAAGCTAGAAAGAATCTCTACAACTCTATCCTATAATAAAAATCTGGATGCGAACTTAAATCTATGAAAAATAGCCTTGAAAAATCTGATTCAAAATGACACTTTGCAAATCACATTTCAACTCATTTTCAACCCATTCCGTCAATTCCTATAGCCCTAATGTCACCATTAGACTATCCTAAAATATCAACCACATCCTAAATCACTTGAATGATTCATTCACACAAAACCCATTTCATAAAAAGTACATGCAATCTAACCAACAAAATTTAAAACCATCTAAAAATGTATTTAAACACATCCAAATAACCAAAATAATCAAAAATCAAAATCAAACAAACACCCCCCTTGTCGTGGGGTTTAATGAACAAAACATAAAAGTACATGCAATCTAACCAACAAAATTTAAAACCATCTAAATATGTATTTAAACACATCTAAATAACCAAAATAAATCAAAAATCAAAATCAAACAAACACCCCCTTGCCGTGGGGTTTAATGAACAAAACACAAAAAGAAGTTTGTTTCTAACTTGGTTAATTGTTTCCCTTCATTTGTAAACACATATTAAGAACATGCAATGAAGAAAAATAGATCAAAACCCACTTAATCAAAAATAAAATTTTTTAAAAAATAAAAAATGATGCATGTATGAATAAATTAGTTAGGAAGACTTACAAAGGCAAAAGGAATAGTGGTCTTTGATTAGTTTTTCCAAAAACAAGAAAAAAATGGTGGTGTGATGGTGGTGGTGGTGTAGGCCGACGGCCAAAGACAGAGAAAGAGAGGGTGGGTTTTTTTTGAAATGAAATTTTGTGTTGTGTGTGTTTGTTTGTTTATTTTGTAAAGTTAGGAGGGTCCTTTGTGCAATTTTAGCTTTCTTTTGGCCTTATTGGCAAACAAGTATTTAAAGAGCGAGAATTCATCCCAAGTGTCAGTTTTGAATTTTTACGGGAGTCGGGGTTCATCCCGGCTACTCCAAAATGATTTTAAATGGTTCAAACGCACCCAAAAATGGAATAAAACAGTTCCGAATCGACATAACATGAAATAAAAATAAAAACTTCGAAAAATACAAATAACGATCAGTCGATAATAAAAGATAATTTTTGGGCGTCCGTCAGTATCGTAATCGTCATCGGTTCCTCTTAAACCGTAAAACGTTAAAATTAAGACCTCCAACATTGGTTTCAACTTAAACCGTCAAACATATTATCAACAAAAATTCTAAAAATTTCAAAAATATATGTAAAATAGGATTAAATAATGACGTTGATTTTATGGGGTGTTACATCCTGCCTTCCTTAAAGGAACGACGCCCTGGCGTTCTCCTCTTCTTATACTCACATTTCGTACCACTAGGACAAATGAGGATACTTTTCCCTAAAGTAGTCCTCACATTCCCATGTAAATTCAGTCCACGCCTAGAATTTCATCGTCACAAGGAATTCCATAAGAGTCCCTTCCATAATCTCCACCGGTTTCTCCGCTACTGTAATTTATCGTCGAGTTAAATCTCATCCAAAAGAATCTCCAAATCCTTATTCGCTAAGCACTTCTCCCATTTCAACACATGAAACGCGTCATGAATAGCACTAAGCTCATTCAGTAAATCCAACTCATAAGCTATTGTCCATTCCGTTAACGATCTTCAATGATTCGATACTCCTCAGACTCAACTTTCCCTTTCTTTCCGAACAAATTACAAAACACAATTTCCTATCCCATAGGAAACACGAATTTCTTCCGTCGGTCTCTCACAGCAAGTAAATCGTTCTTGACTCGCACCACCTTCTAAGTAATCTCTGAATTCATCTCTGGTCCAGCCAACTAGCTTGATCCTTCTTCACTCCAACATACCTGCGATCTACATTTCTCATCCATGCGAAACTTCAAAATAGTGTTGCCTTACTACTCACATGATAACTGTTGCTTCACGATTCCGCTAAAAACAAACGACATTCCTATTTCCACCAATTCAAGTAACACACATTCGAACACGTCTTATGTAACCATAACGCACATTCAGACTCCTGAAGAATAATCCTTTCGCTCTTTCTGTCGGTCTCGAGTTGATAGGTCGCACTCAATCTCACCCAGTGCCTAACACACACTAAAGAAGTCTTCAAAACTCATAAGCAAAACAATCGATAGAGGTAGTCCATGTCGACACCCGATCTTCTTCACATACATCTTCAAAATCCTTTCAATCAAATCCACACTCTTTGCCATCATCGAAACTCTAACTCTAAGAGGCCTTCCCTTTCCTTCCTACTAAGTACTCTAGTAACAGATGCATTCACATCTTGATTCTTCTTAGTAAGCTTACTCATTGGCGTCGCGATCAACGAAAATTCTCCGATGAATCACCAATAATAACCAACTAAACCAAGAAATCATCTGACTTCAGTTGGCGTTGTTGGTACCGACCAATCCTTAATTACCTCAGTCTTGGCAGGATCTCCACAACATCTTTGTTTTCAATCACATGCCCAAGAATATCTTACCGAACCCAACCAAAATGCCTCAATCTAAGCGCGAATAATGGTTCACTCCGAGAAATTTGGCGTACAGCTTCTCTTTCTCCAACAATTCCAGAATTGTTTACAAATGCTCCTCAATTTCATCATTTCCCTTGGGATAAATAAGGATACCATCGATAATCATAATGACGAACTTAACCCATTTACGACTTGTCCCATCTACACGGTTTCCCCGATTCCATAAACACAACCGTCGCATTCTCAAGACTAAACGACATCTTCTGAAACTAACAACAATCACACTAGGTATGGAAAAACAGTTATAGGAATATCTTCCTCTCTAACTCATAGTTGGTGATAGTCCTGATCTCATGTCGATCTTCAAATACGAATACGAATCAAATCAGTTGGTGATAACCCGAATACCTCGTGTATGTACTCAAAGATTACACGAACCATTCAGTTATAAGAATCAAATAACACAGGTGTGTTAACTCATTTTATTTATCTCCCTATAACTGATACACAATTTGAATAATCCGCCTTTCTTCATAACAATACAGCACTGGCGCCACGCGAAACTAACTAGTCTATCCTAAAAATTACATCGAACGATCTTCATTCTAAAAGCGTCAAATCTACATCAAACACGTAATTCCCTAACTTCAAGGAAAACCCCTTTTAGTATAGAATTAGTGCTAACAGTCTTTCCATCGGCTAATTACACATTACACTTAGTTGCTAACCCTATTGGTTCTTAATCGATAAGGCGACCGAATTTGTATATCTACAAAAACTCCTATCTGAACCAGAACTAAACAATATATTAGCATAACAAGTATGTAGCAAAACGTACCGTTCACCACGTTAGGACCTTGAGGCTTGTCCACATTTCCTACAGCATAAGCCGGAGCAACAGTGTTTCCTCCTTGTCGATTTCCAGCCTTTGGACAGTTTCCTTGTTTGTGTCCCTTCTCACCACATCCAAAGCATACCATCACTCTTGTGGCATTTGCACCTTTCGCCACGCCTCTTGCTCGACATTCCACCGCCCTATGCCCTGCCTTTCCACACTTGTTACATGCGGGAGGGCAATTCCTCACGTGATACAAACTACAACAGTTACATTTCGGATTGACCTTGTTTCCTTTTAGCACTGTGGCAACTCTCACTCCATCATTCCTCCCTTGGTTGAACTGTTGGTTTCTGTTAGCTCCTTGGGTGTTATTGCGGTAACCACCACGATTCTGACCTTGTGCTTGACTTGCCTGAGCCGTCTCCTATTTCCTCTTGTTACCTTCAGCCACACTATCTTTCTTGTCTTGCAACTTCACATCCATTAGAGCATGAGCCATTTGGACAGCTTCATCAAAAGATTTCGGCTTTGACGAAGTAGTCTCACCCTTTATGTTGCTTGACAATCCTTTGATGTATTGCTTCATCTTTTCATGGTCATCCGTAAAAGTATCGGGGAACAACAAGCTCAACTCATTAAATCTCCTTGTGTAAGTAGTGATGTCATTGTTTCTCAACACTAGATGCCTCAGTTCATCCTCTAACTGACCCAATTCCTCTTTAGGATAGAACTTCTTAGTCAAAAGTTCCTTTGTAGCATCCCAAGTCCTCCCATTGGCCACTACCAGCCCAACAGTTGCTACTTGATTGTTCCACCAACTCAAAGCGTCATAAAAAAAAGTAGCAGTCGTGAACTTCACTTTATTAGCCTCATAGAACCCACTGATTTCAAACGTACTTTCAATCTTCTCCACCCAACGACGAAGTTCTAACGCTCCTCCAGTCCCACGAAATTGCGTAGGTCCGCACTTCATAAAACTAGCATAAGAACACTCCGTTGGGACTTGTTGTCCTCCAGCATTTCCACCAGCATTGCCACCTTGGCCTTGAACTCTAGCTGCACGATCCGCTTCAAGTGCATTAGCAATCACCTCTTGAATCATAGTGTTCACCCGATCAGTTGTCAACTTTGGAGGCATGGTGAAAAATTAGTCACACGATGGTTCACGGTTGTTAGAATTAATGCCTCCCTAACTTCCTCCCCTACACCTCTCTACAATGACAGGTAAAGAAAACAAAGTAAGTATACACATCGAGATTAAGAAGGATTTCTTTTTCAAGACATAATATAAATACAACAAGCACAATCAACGAATGCTACAAATATTCATCAAGCAAATCACAAAAGAGCTAGTAAAGACATATCATAGATCATGAGAGGTAAACATTTATTGCATTGATATCAACAGAATCGTGTCAAGATATGCCACTACAATCATTCACCAAATATAACTTAAAGTTATCAAGTTCTACCATAATACCATAATATAGAAGTCTGAAATAGTTCAATTACAACGAGGTATAAAAATGAAATACAGTAACTAATCATGTGATGATCCACATGATCTCTTTGATGGTCGTTCGTCCTTGTCATCATCTTCCTCTTCTTCTGGCTCTTCCTCAAAATCCTCCATCTTTTCCTTACCCTTTGAAGTAGTTCCCTCTTCTACCTTCCTCTTTCCTTCGAAGTAGAGCCTTCACCTGATGGAACCATACGCTGAGCTAAGTACAACTTATCCTCAAAAGTATAGTACTCGCCAACTTCTGGTGGTTCGACCATGAAATGCGTGTTTGCATACTTCGGATCACTTCGAAACTTCCATGCATTCATCAAGAAAGGTCGTACTCGAGCCTCCCAAAATCGAAGACGATCAAACATGACACGATCTCCCTTGATTCCTTCAAACTCAGCACACAGATTCTCTACAATCATTTTCAGCTTTGCCATCTCCATCCTTTCATGATCCCTAGTTTTGTTAGCCCTCTTTACACCTAAATAAAATCTCTGGAAAGCCTTCTCATTTCTCTGAAACCTCTTAATCACCCTGGTCTCTACCACATACCTCTCGTACAATAGTCGATCGAACTTCTTCAAATAATGCTCTGTGTTACTGTAGATCCTTGGTCCAGGACAGTTGACCCTTGTTATGTTCTCGTGGAGAGAACGAGCATTAGCCGCATTACTAGAATCAGCATGATCATCATCACTGCTATCACGAGCAATCACTGGCAAACCTCTCCAATAAGCATCACATGTAGGTGTAGCAGAATGAGAACGAACAGGTTGCTGCTCAATCTGTCCAACCACAGCCACAGGAACTTCATCCTCCACAGGATCCTCTTCCGGGTCCTCATCACTGTCAATCTCATCTTTTCCAACCTCATTCCTTTCAACTTTATCTGGTTCAATCCATCCATTTTCGCCTTGCGGATTAGGAGCATTAGGTCCACCTTCAGCCCCTACAACGTACTCGTCTCCATTATCGTTCGGTGGTATCCCTGCCATTTCTACAAAATACAGAAAGTTCGAGGGTATATATGGTCATTATCCCAAAATTATATATACATGCATGAACATGCAATGAAAATGTAGTACGTATGCCAATATGCAACAAAATGATAGCCGTGCAAATGCAACGCAAAAATTACGATGTTAAGTACTCCGCGTACGTTCACAATACCTCCATATAATACCATAGTACCATAGTACTTACTTAGTAAATATTCAGGAAATCATTTCAGTTTCTAAAGGGATACATCTCAAAATAAACAATGCTAAAAGAAATCTTACCGGAGCCATGCGGGATAGTTGTGTGCTTTGGAAACAAAATACTTACAACACCAAAGTAATAGTTTAGGACCTTTTCAAAAACGACCTAGTTCTCTATAACTTGTGGCTCTGATTACCAATCTCTAACACCCCGAATTTACCTTGCAAAGCATAATATCACAATTTGGTGTTAGTCAAAGAATCGTCCCACACAAGCCATATTGAACGACTCAAAAGAGACGTTTTAAACATAAGTAATTTAAAAACATGTTAAATTACAACAACATAAATTGTCTAAAAGTTCCAACCCCAAAATGTACCAGAGTAGCGTTAGGTCCCCACAAATCTTAACCCGTTTAAAACCAACCCACATTGTTTACAAGACATTTAAGAAAATACAGTTGTCTTTGTTAAAAAGGGAGGAAAACAAGTTAGACCATCCACAAGCCACAACAACATCCATTGCATGCTCCACCTCTATCATCCTCGGTTACCTGAAACACATGTTTAAAATCATCAATAAATAATGTTGAGCGAGATCTATAGGTTTTCAAAATCATAGTTGGACATAAGTATAAAATTCATTCACGATCATTCAATAGTATGCAGATCATTACAAACTATTATTGGGTATTACTCATCATAGCATAGGCTATTTAATTATGTTTAAGCTCATGACACCGACCCAATAAACTAATCACCCGCGCCAAATACCGACGTGATTTAAGTGAAACCATTGCCCCTCTTAGGTTTTCGTTTCCAATCATACCGTTTTCTTGACACAAGTTATCCAACCGCAGAGGGTACTCAACGTACTAGCTCTCGTCTAGGATAGGGTCGTCAAACCAATAGTACTACCAATTGTTCAAGCGGCTATTTCCAATCCACACTAGGATCAAACAATAGTTAACGATTCATGAATTTAGGGTCTTTGGCAACTAGCTACTCAACATAATTCAAAACATCTTTCGGGTCCAACAATCATTCATGACTTATGTTCCTTTTCATTTAAATAGCATGTATCCCCCTCGCGGGTAAAAATCATTTAAAATACAGTAAAGAGCGAGGCTATAGACTCACCTTAAGTATTAGTGGTTGTATTAACGAAGACGTAGACGGAAAACAATCATCGACGATGAGAACGCCCCTTGAATTCAATTACAACACCTAACAAACAAATCGCGTAATGAATCAACACTTTAAAGTACCTTCAAGTACCGTATGTACAAAATTAAGAACACTAAATGTTCATATAAACTCACGCCAAAATCCCAAACAAGTGATATTTACTAGACAAAATTATTGTTATACGTTATTAAAGCTACTACTCGATTTACAATTCTGCCGGTACATACCTAATGTACGGACTGAATTCTCATACTTAAGCATTACGAATTTTTACGAAACTCGCTGTAGACTTCTCTTACATCATGTAAATAGCTCATAAAAATTTTCATAAAAAGATATTACTTTTTAGTCACGCTGCCCAACACTTTTCCAACCTTGAAAATTCGGGCAGATTTACACCCTTACGTTGTAAAACCAATTTGACTCACTTAACCATTTCCGTTTGCAAAACCAAAATCTAACTTTTAAAATAGACTCACAAACTCAAGTTTTGAGCTAAAGAACAGCCCTCAATCATTTTTAAAACTCTATTTATAGTCCCCGAGATTTGACCTAAAATCGAACATAAATTCGGATTATGTCGACTTTCATCTCCCGGTACACACAAATTTAAACTAACGTAACTTTTGACTTGTTTGGAGTTACAAACTCTATGTTATATCAAAACGAAGCTAGAAAGAATCTCTACAACTCTATCCTGTAATAAAAATCTGGACTCCAACTTAAATCTATGAAAATTAGCCTTGAAATATCTGATTAAAAATGACATTTTGCAAATCACATTTCTACCCATTTCAACCCATTCCGTCAATTACTATAGCCTAATATCACCATTAGACTATCTTAAAACATCAACCACATCCTAAATCACTTGAATGATTCATTCACACAAGAACCCATTTTATAAAAAGTACATGCAATCTAACCAACAAAATTTAAAACCATCTAAACATGTATTTAAACACATCCAAATTACCAAAATAAATCAAAAAATAAAAATCAAACAAACACCCCCCTTACCGTGGGGTTTAATGAACAAAACACCAAAAAAAACTTTGTTTCTAACTTGGTTAATTGTTTCCCTTCATTTGTAAACACATATTAAGAACATACAATGAAGAAAAATAGATCAAAACCCACTTAATCAAAAATAAAATTTTTTGAAAAATAAAAAATGATGTTTGTATGAATAAATTAGTTAGGAAGACTTACAAAGGTAAAAGGAATAGTGGTCTTTGATTAGTTTTTCCAAAAAAACAAGAAAAAATGGTGGTGTGATGGTGGTGGTAGTGTAGGCCGACGGCCAAAGAGAGAGAAAGAGAGGGTGGGTTTTTTTTGAAGTGAAATTTTGTGTTGTGTGTGTTTGTTTGTTTATTTTGTAAAGTTAGGAGGGACCTTTGTGCAATTTTAGCTTTCTTTTGGCCTTATTGGCAAACAAGTATTTAAAGAGCGGGAGTTCATCCCAAGTGTCAGTTTTGAATTTTACGAGAGTCGGGGTTCATCCCGGCTACTCCAAAATGATTTTAAATGGTTCAAACGCACCCAAAAATAGAATAGAACGGTTCCGACTCGACTTAACATGAAATAAAAATAAAAACTTCAAAAAATCCAAATATCGATCAATCGATAATAAAAGATAAATTTTGGGCATCCGTCGGTATCGTAATCGTCATCGGTTCCTCTTAAATCGTAAAACGTTAAAATTAAGACCTCCAACATTGGCTTCAACTTAAACCGTCAAACATATTATCAACAAAATTCTAAAAATTTCAAAAATATACGTAAAATAGGATTAAATAATAACGTTGATTTTCTAGGGTGTTACTCACAGCATGACCGTTCATAAAGAGGATGCCAGTGATAGTACCTGAAGACTTATTGGCTTGGTCCCTTGTGGCAGTTTAGACACGCCCCAAAGCTGGTGGCTTAGGAAGAGTAGCACTAGAAGTACAAGCAGTATCTCCCTTCTTGCAATCTTTCAACATGTGTCCGGATTGTCCACACTTGAAACAAACTCCGGCATTTTCGTTGGCTATGCCTTCATAAACTCTTCATGCATTCCTTATGTTTATCATGTGTTCTAATCAGATTAATCATTTCGTGTTCTTTTAAAATGTCAGATGGTCATGACATGCGAACAAGAGCTAGCAGCAGCTGTCCAAGCAGCTCTTCAAATACCCGAACATTCCCAATCAGAACAATCCTCCTCCTCCTCCACCGGTTACTTTTCACACTTGGCTTGAGAGGTTTAACAAGCAGAAACCTAGATCTTCTGAGAAAGCTGAGACATCATCAGATGCGGAAGACTGGATTTCACATATGGAGAAAATTTCCGATGCTATCGGATGCGATGGTGTCTACAAGGCAAGTTTGGCTTGCTATAAGTTTGAAGGAGATGCTTTGTATTGGTGGAGGGCATACAAGCTAGCAAATGGAGGTGATGTTTGGCTAGCTGCGTTGACTTAGGAGCAGTTCAAGACTCTGTTTTATGGGCAGTTCTTTCCAATATTCTGAGCAGGAAGGACTCAAGAGGGACTATCACTCCATTCGTTAGAGAACTGGAGAAACTAACACGGAGTTTATGCAGAGGTTTTTTAGTTTGGTTGGATTTCTAGGCGCGGCTGCGGGTACTGCGGAAGAACAAGCTAAGCACTTTCGCTGGGCTCTACACGCCTCTACAGCAGCTCGTTTAGTTAGTGCTACCTACACTAATGTGGCACAAGTTAATGATGTAGCACGTAACTTGGAAATGCTACATGAGTGTGATAACTACGAGGAACAAGCTCGTCTTGAGAAGAGGTATAAATTTCAGTCATCAAGCATTTTCATTTCGTTTCAATCTTTATGTTCATTTATACCTTTTCCTATCAAGCTGTATCTTCAGGTAGAAGGGTGGAGACCGGTCCAAGTTGGTCACTCAGCAGAATGCCAACAAGGGGCACAGTCAATCTAATGACTGTTATAGATCTGACAAAAGGAACGGTAATGACAATTACCGTAACAACAACAGCCAGTCCAACAACAACATGTCCCTAATTCTCAAACTTTTCTATGTTAAGTTGTTGTATGTTTTTACACAGTAACATGTCAGCATCATAAACAGGAACTCTGCAAGTGGACGTGACCAAAATGCTAAGGGTCAGCAGTCTAACAACTCGTCTTCATCTAGTAAACTATCACTTAAACTTCAGTGTAGTCATGTTTATGCCAAGTAATCATGTCTCACACATATTTCTTAAACAGGCTCTCGGGTAGCAAGGGTACCTCCAGGAGGTTACACCTACCCCATATGCACGACTTGTAGTCGTAGACATCCCGGACCATGACGTAAGTCTGTCGGTTTCTGTTCAAGTGTGGACTACCAGGACACATGTTGAAAGATTGCAAGAAGGGAGATACTGCTGGTACTTCTAATGCTGCTCTTCCTAAGCCATCAGCCTCGGGATGTGTCTACACTACCACAAGGGACCAAGCTAATAAGTCCTCAGGTAATATCACTGGCATCCTCTTTATGAATGGTCATGCTGCGTTCGTTTTATTTGATACTGGTGCTACGCACTCAGTCATATCCACTACGTATGCCACTAGTATTAAAAAATCCCTACGCCTTTAGAGAATATTTTAAGTATATCTACGCCTATGCAAGACTCTATACGTATTACCCAAGTATACAAAGATCTTCCAATAGAATTCGATGATGAGATTCGCCCAGTAGACGCACTTCCTTTGGATATGTGCAAGTTGATCTCATCTTAGGCATGGATTGGTTATCCAAGCATCATGCTACTATCAACTGTCATACCTATCGGGTTATCTACGGTGATGTTCAAGCACCAGAGTACATTCACAATGGTTTCATACCAGGAAAGTCTGTACAAATCATCTCTATGCTAGAAGCTCGTGCTTTACTATCTCATGGTTGCGAGGGCTTTTTAGCTACAATTCAGGATATTACTGCCGAAGTTCCATCGATCCAAGACCAACCAGTTGTTTTAGAATTCCCCGATGTATTCCCAGAAGAACTTTCAGGTATACCAACTATCCATGAAGTAGAGTTTAACATCGAGCTCATCCCAGGAGGTCAACCAATCTTTAAGGCTCCTTATCGCATGGCTCCCATAGAGCTCAAGGAGTTAAAAAAATCAGCTGCAGGAATTACTGGAGCGAGGTTTCATCCGTCCGATGTATCACCATGGGGTGCACCGGTACTTTTCGTCAAGAAGAAGGATGGCAGCATGCGTTTATGCATTGACTATTGTGAACTGAATAAGATCACGATTAGGAACCGTTATCCATTACCGCGAACCGATAATCTGTTTGACCAACTGCAAGGTGTCAAGCATTTCTCCAAGATTGATCTAAGATTCGGTTATCATCAGCTACGAGTGAAAGAGCAGGATATTCCCAAGACTACTTTTCGCACCATATATGGCCATTATGAGTCCGTAGTCATGCCTTTCGGACTCACTAATGCTCCAGCGGTATTCATGGACCTTATGAACCGCGTCTTCCACGAGTACTTAGACAAATTTGTTATCGTGTTCATCGATGACATCCTCATCTTCTCTAAATCCAAGGAAGAACATCTACGCATTGTGCTACAGATTCTTCGTCAGAAACAGTTGTATGCCAAAAATTTTAAGTGTGAATTTTGGCTAAACAAGGTGGCATTGTTAGGCCACATTGTCTCTGCAGAAGGGATTACTATGGATTCTATGAAGGTTGAAGCTATCACTAAATGGCCAAGACTGACGTCTGCAACTGAGGTTCGTAGTTTCCTAGGCTTAGCTGGTTATTATCACAAATTCGTGGAGAACTTTTCAAGACTAGCCTTACCTTTGACCAAGTTGATGCGGAAAGGAGAGAAATCTGTTTGGACTGATGAGCGGGAGAAGAGCTTTGAAGAACTTAAGAAGCGGTTAGTATCTGCACCTATTCTTACTCTCCCATCTGGCACAAGTGGATTTCAGATCTACAGCGATGCTTCGTGTAAAGGATTAGGTTCTGTACTCATGCAACATGGGAAAGTGATTACATACGCATCACGTCAGCTAAAGCCTTATGAGGAGAATTATCCTACCCATGACTTGGAGCTAGCAGCAGTAGTCTTTGCACTTAAAATATGGAGACACTACCTTTATGGTGAATCATGTGACATCTTCACTGATCACAAGAGTCTCAAGTACATATTCACTCATAGGAAACTTAACATGAGGCAGAGAAGATGGTTGGAACTACTCAAGGACTACGACATCAATCTTCAGTATCATCCCGGCAAGGCGAATGTAGGGGCAGATGCTCTTAGCAGGAAGTCGGGTATGATCAATGGCATCAAGATACAGGAGGAAATCATACGTGACTTAGAGCGACAAGACATGGAAATCTTAATATGTGGACAACATGGGTACTGGGATAATCTGAGAATTGAGCCAGACTTAATTTCTCAGATTAAGGTAGCTCAGAAAGATGATGGTGATATTTGGGCTATCATTCAGAATCTTGATCGGCAGATAGATTTCGTGTAGACGAAGAAGGCATCTTATGGAAAGGAACTAAGTTATGTGTCCCGGAGGATCAGACACTCCGAGAAGCTCTATTGTCAGAAGCTCACAGCTCTCCATTCTCTATTCATCCAAGATCCACCAAAATGTATCATGACATTAAACAACATTTCTGGTGGAGTGGCATGAAACAGGATGTTGCTACTTTCATATCCAAGTGTCTAACCTGCCAGCAGGTTAAGATTAAGCATCAGCGGGCTACTGTTTTACTGCAACCGTTAGAAATTCCCGCATGTAAGTGGGACAAAATCTCCATAGATTTCATCACCGGACTTCCGCTTACTCAGAGCAAACATGATGCTATATGGGTCATAGTAGATCGTTTAACCAAGTCAGCTCATTTTCTTCCAATTCGCAAGGACTTCTCAGTCAGTAATTGGCAGATATATTCTTTAAGGATATCATACGACTTCATGGAACTCCTTCAGACATCATATCAGACCAAGATCCTCGTTTCACGTCAAAATTCTGGAAATGTATGCAGAAAGCTTGGGGCCCTAAACTTAAGCTTAGTACTGCCTTTCATCCTCAGACCAATGGTCAATCGAAGCGTCGATTCAGACCTTAGAAGACATGTTGCGGGGTTGTGCATTGGAATGGTCAGGAAGTTGGGACGACTACATTTGTTTGGTAGAGTTTGCCTACAACAACAGCTGGCATACAAGTATTATGTGCACCTTTCGAGATGCTTTATCGTAGAAAGTGTCATGCTCCAATCTGTTGGGATCAAGTTGGAGAACGAATCTTGAAGTACCAGAAATGATATAGGTGACCAATGAGAAGGTTTCCATTGCCAAGGCGAAGCTACAGGAAGCTCGTGCTCGACAGAAGAGCTATGCTGATAAACATTATAGAGATCTAGCATTTAATATCGGCGACCATGTTTTCCTTAAAGTGTCACCAGCACGTGGTGTCAAGCGTTTTGGACTCAAGGGCAAGCTCATTCCTTGTTTCATCGGACCGTTTGAAATCCTTAAACGTGTCAGTGAAGTATCATATCGTCTAGCTTTACCTCCCTAGCTATCTCATGTGCATGATGTTTCCATGTATCCTTACTCAGAGGTTACAACTACCATCCATTGCATAAAGTTTCGTATCCATTCGAGAAGATTCGAGAGGATCTATCATATATCAAGGAACCCGAGAAAGTTCTTGATCGCCAAGAACGAGTCATGAGGAGAAAGACGATTCCATTCGTTAAAATCCTTTGGAGGGATCATTCCGAGCGGGAAGCCACTTGGGAAACGGAGGAGTCTATCCGGACTTCTTACCCTCATTTCCAGTTTTAACTCGGGTATGTCATTTTAGCTTACATGTCTTTCCAGCTTATATGTCATTTCAGTGTTTGTTATCTCATCAGCTTATCGTATCTCTAATTCGAGGACGAATTATTCTTTTAGATGGGAAGAGTTGTAAAACCCGTTTTAAAAACCCTAAGATCATTAAATGCACGAATTTACGGTTAAATTTAAACTTTCTAATTAATCAATATACGCCATGAATCATGAATATTTAATACGAACAATATGTATATTAATTAATTATCGTAAGTATTACGTATGTAAACACGATTAGAAATACATTATAAGTATTCACGTATAATACTTAATTTATACAAGTTATAAAACACGATCATTTAACGCACACACAAGCTAATAAATTTAAGTCACGAAAAATAAAGAACGTGTATGTATGTATGTGTGTGTCCGCGTCCAAACAAGCAAGAGGAGGGGCCCAAGGCCCAATCCAACAAATAAACCTTATTTACATAAAATAAGGATACCAAATCATAAAACACATAGATTTAGCAAAACCCTAAAAACACTTTTCCCTTTTCTTTTATTTTCTTGGCCGCGGTAACAGCAAAACCACAAGGACGATTGTTTTGATAACGGTAATGTGTTCGTATTCATCCCCTTTTATCACACGCATTTGGTATCACTCTAATCTTTCTTTGTTTTTATTTAAATTATGTATGATCATTTAAAAACAATGCAAGAACATGTAATTAATCATAGATCTAGCAAGGTTTAAAAACAAAACATGGTTTGGGGGGTTTGTTTGTCTCGATCGCAGCCCAACCGAGACTACTAGGGTCTCGGTGGTATTGTTTTGCCAACAGCCGCAACCTCATGGGGGTCAGTGTTAGGTTTGAACCACCAGTCTCAACCCATGGTTGACGATGGTGGTGTTGTTGTTGACAGCCGTAAGGACCAAGACCCACGGTGGGGAATCTTGGCCCAGCAATGGGAACTGAGGCCCACTATGGGGCTCGATGGGTATTTGTCGCAAGCAGGGGGACCCAGCGTGAGTTGGGGGTCATTTGGTTCGGGCGTAGCAGCAAGCTGAGAGGCTTTGGCTCTCAGTGAGATGTTGTTGGCTCGAACGAGTCACGACAGCGAGAGGCCGCAACCTTCGGGCTGTGGTGCTCGGTTGTCGGGTCTCGGGTTTTGGTTTCGGGCTCGGGTACTTGACACTTTTTCAAGAACACGTAATTAAACCGACATGTAAAAAATATTTTATGTTATGATTTAATTAATTAATTTTATTAATTAATTATGGTTTAATTTAAGTTAGAACTTAGGTTATGATTATTTAAATAAAATCATGATATAATTTGTATGTGCATTTATTTAAATAAACTTATGTTATAATAATTAATAATTTAATTATTCGTGAACATAGATTTAATTAATTAAAACTTAGGTTAATTAATTAATATCTTTTATATTAAAGTTTAATAACATGAAATATGTAATATTATAAATTAATATTTACTTATGATAACATGACATGACATTATTAATTAATAATAATAAGTTAAGCTAAGTATTTATTGTTTATTAAACTTTATATTATAATTTTACATGATATATTATAAGCATACGATTAATTATGGAAACATGTTAAATATGGAATTATACTATTTATGGCAACATGATAAATATGGAAATACACTAAATATGATAACATGCTATTTATAGAAACATGCTAAATATGGAAACTTTCTATTTTTGGAAACTTACTAATTATGGAAACTTTCTATTTTTAAAAACTTACTATTTAAGGAAACTTACTATTTTTTGGAAGTTACTATATATGGATTCCTGCTATTTTAGAAAGTTACTATATATAAAAACCTGTTATTTTTAGAAAGTTACTCATTATGTTATAACAAGTATTATAACACTTAAAACATGAACTACATGAATCTAAAACACATGAAACTATAAGAAACACATGATTTAAACATGAAATAATAAGACAAGACAAGAACAAGTATAATAAGTATGAACACATCAAGTAAACTAAATAACAAGTATGTATAAGTAAAACTGACTCTTATTCATGCCCCTTCATTATGTGGCTATTGTGAAGTCGGAGTGATCTTATGCGTTCGTTTCCGTCTTCATTTACTGGACATAAGGTACGGATATTTCGTCCTTCAGTAAGGATATTCCTTCCTATACTTAGGATTTCCCGTTTGCAGCCATATGTTTTTCCTAGTAGTTAAGTGTCTTAAACACATCAGTATATGTTATGATTATGTTAGATTGCCTGAGCTATATACATGCATGTCAGTTTCACCTAGTTATGGGGTTCCATAACCATAACACCGGAGGCACCGGTGTTATGACTCTTCTACGGTGAGAGTGATTGCTCACAACGTCCCTTTATTGTATTTGGCCTATGTTACTATTATCATGTGGGGCGAATGGGTGCATCCTAGGACAAGTTAGTATGATTTCATGGTAACTGTGGTGTGTGCCTTGCATCAATTATAGGAGCTGATCCCTCTACTCATTTTATATATTAATTAGAGGCAACCCCTCTAATTGCATGATGAGGTCACCCCTCTAAAATTCATGCACGTTGATATAACATGACCTATATGGGCTTCGGGCATATACATAAGTCTTTTCAGAAACATAAACTAGTCTTATGAACTTAAACCAGGTTTTCTAGGACATACATCCATTCCACTGCTATTCATTTCATTTCATTACTTTCTTATGTTTATGCTTTACATTCTATGTTATATATCCGCACACTGAGCGTATTGATCAGTTGTATTTCTCTTTCCATGTCCCAATACGGCAAGTACTAAAGGGCAAAGCTAGGATTTAAGAGTACGTACATGGAATGAGGCGCCAGTCTTCTTTCATTCTTTAATGCATTTACATACTTTTGCTTTGTTGGACCTTGTTTAGCCCTTTCTTTACATTCTACTTATGCATTTCTTGTGTGGAGCTTATGTTGGAACCAATGTTTGTTTCCAGTTTCCTTTTATGGTCATGTAATGTTTAGACATTCACCTTGCATGCTTTGATGACACGTCATAATTATTACGTAAGGGTCCATTTATCCAAATGGCGTGTTACAGTCATGGTTATATCTTCCACATATGTTACAAACAGGGTAATAGTGACAGTCATTTGAATGATGATTGCCCATACCGCAATGAATGCATGGTGGGAAAGGCATCTTTCGCTTGGAATGGGATGCCCCAGTGTTATGAGCATCAGCACTAGTTTTAGGAAGCATATATTCAGTATGTTCACAAGTGTGATGGTCAGTTCTCTCACATTTGGTACAACAAATCACTTAAGACAAGTTTCAGTGAGATGGTTGTTTAAACCACATAATTCACAAGTCCTCTTAAATTGTGTCTTGTATCTATAATGTGGAGATTTTGAAGGTTCATCCCTGGATCGAGTTGGTGTTTGCTGTTGCCTGAGTTGTAATTTAAGATCATTGATCTCTTGCATGACAAGAGACATTCTCTCATCTTCCTCGGTTCTAGCATTCTTTAGTTTATTTTATGAAACTAAAGAAGTAGTTCCCATATGTGAACCTTCAGCAGGAGCTGAAGAGTTCTTTGATGTGTCAATTTTGACATGCTTAGGAGTACTACTTTTGTATGTTATGCGAGACTTGATGATTGACTGGATTGATTTTGGTCTTGTAGAGGGTTCAGCACCAACTAACTTCTCCAGAGGAGGAAGTAGGGTGCTTACTTCATTCTCTAAATCATCATCTGAGTCATCTTTAGAAACTGAAGACTCAACAGGCGTTGATGAATCAGCATTTGCATGAAACTCATGGAGAAGGATACGTCTAGTTTCAGGATTTGGTAAATTCTCTTTACCTGACACTACAATGTTAGGGATACCAACCTCAGT
Organism: Glebionis coronaria; assembly: GCA_025667525.1. NCBI lineage: Eukaryota > Viridiplantae > Streptophyta > Magnoliopsida > Asterales > Asteraceae > Glebionis > Glebionis coronaria. The sequence continues at coordinate 219,347 of JANFOE010000394.1, forward strand.
TGAGGCTTTGACAAAGACAATATCATGAGAGTTTGTGCTGGAGGATCCTTCAGCACTAAGCATTTTCTTTTTTTTGAGCACGAATTTGTTCATTGATGCATTGAATTAACTCTACCAGTGTTTCTAAGCCATCATTTAACAATATCTTTTGCTTCTTTTAGTTCAACTCTTAAGGATTTGTTTTCATCAATGATTCTTGTGTTCACCTGTTGAAAAGTAAGTAAATCAAGTTTAGCCTCTTTTAGCTCTATTAGCTTACTTTCAAAATCATCAAGTTTAAGAACAATGGTATGATATTTTTCAAGAAAATTGTTTCTTTGTTCCACAACAAATTTTAGATCAATACATAGGTAATCAAAGATAAATTTAATGTCATCCTTATCTTCTAATTCAAGAAGAGTTTGTGTTGTCCCTAACTTGTGATGATTAAAGAAAGAAAGAAAGAAAATAGATGAAGTAGATGAATTCTAGAGAGAGAAAGTAGAGAGAAGTGTGTGAAACTATGGGAAGATTAGATTAAGAAATGAACAACCAACACCCTTCCTAACATGCTAGGAAGGGTATTTATAGCCTTGCCTACATGTGGCATAATGGGCTATATGTTTGATGGGGCCGGACTTGAATAAATGCTTAGTACCTTAAAAGAGGCCTTTTAAGCTAGCCATCAAGCCTGTAATGTCACGACTATTTTAACTAACTATTACAACGTTCTAATAAATGTTACAATATAAACCTATGACCGAACATTCTTGTTTGACTCAATATTTTGAGGCTAACAATCTCCCCCAATGTGAGTTCATTCCTCTTCGATATTTGGAGTTCAATGGAGATTACGAATTTCGTCATAAATGAATCTTGAACGTGTAGTAGTAGTCTTGTTCCTTCATGCTATGATCTTCGAGCCTTTGTCGTTGTCTTTCGACTTTGTCTTTAAACTTGAGATCTTCAAATCATTCTTGACTTGTCTTTTCCATCTTGCGATCTTGTGTCTTTATCCACATGTTCATTCTTTTCACAATCCTTAAAGCTTCCTAACAATCTCCTTTGAAGAGAGGTCATTCCTCTACTTCAATTGATAAGGAAGATTTTGATCATCAGAGTTGCGGAAGTCTTTAGCTTTCTTGATTGTTGAATGTCTTTGGGCATGAGTATGTGTTTCGAATCTTCGACTTTGCTGAGTACACCGTAACGTCACCTTCTCGAGACAAAACTTAGACACGGACTGAATGGCTTTGACATTCGTCGTAAATCGGTAGCGTTTTACCTCCGGTCGGTGAAGACCGTTACACGATATTAAATATCGTACCTGTGATTAGGTAGATTCAATTAAGAACCTCCTTGACAGGGTTTCACGGCTGTACTAGCCGTTCTCTTTACTCGACCGTCTCAAGGCAAGACTGCGAACATAAAGAGTGAATTAATTGGATAGATATCCGCTTGATTAAAGTCGTCAATTCAAATTCCTGGAACAAGTTTGATTCATTAAAAATCTTACCATTGTTGCTTTCTAGTTGACACAAGCTTGATTCATAAAGAATCTCGCAAGTTACCTACCGTAGCGCTGTTTGATGTTGACGCTAGAAGGATTTCCATTCGTCACTGTGAATATTAATGAATATCACTCTGAATGTTCTGGGAAGACCATAAAGATATTGCGTAGAAACCTAAAATGAGTTTGAATCAAATCAAAATCAAACCATTGTTGCTTTTCAGTTTACACATGTTCAACTCTAAAAGAATCTTACACATGACCTACCACAATACTGTTAGATGTTTTTTTGGTACTGTTAGATGTTAACACTGGAAGGATTTCCACTCATCATTGTGAATACTAAGTAGTATCACTCTGAGTATTCTAGCAATATCGCAAGGATATAGCGTAGGACTCTCTTGATCTTCATCCGTGTGTCCTAACGAGATTTGATTTATCTCTTGGCTCTAGACTCGATTTGTGCACTTTTAGTGATCGGAGGCTGGAGCAGATGCCACCTATTCAATATCAACTATCTCGGAGTGAGAAAGTCAATAGAAGTCGTGTTGATCTCCGTGACAATAAAACAAACTTCTTTCGAGAGAAGCCTGAGTAGCTAGGTAAGGGTTGTGCATAACATCACTGGGTCCATGATGTGTTGTCTTCATGATGTGTTGACCCGGTTTCTGCCTAAGTTGTATGGAGCGCTAAATTCTTTTTACCCTTTATCCTTACATTTCTTTTTCATTCTTCAACCCCTTCAATGCTTACCAAGACATCATCACTAACACCTTGTTGTGATTGTTCCAGTGCTAGCTTCAGTACTTAGTCGGCATTTAGCTACGTTCACATTCTACTCCATCTTTCCTAAGGACTTCTAATAATCTATTGGATTGTCCCTGGGAAGATCCCTCCGGTTCTAGTTGGATCATAGGACTTAAACCTAACCACCCTTTTGACACCAATAACGTCGTGAATTAAAGATGTTGTGGGTATTTGATCGTAACCATGGGTGCTTGAGTCTTTTGATCACATTTTAATCACATTTTCTCCCCTATCTCTAATATATAAAATCGTTTGATATCAGAGATACCAAATTTTTTTTTGGGTAAAGGGAACTACTACCCCGGTAAAATATATTACACCAAAAAAACATTGAAGTACATATGGAATGTGACGGAAGTACCACATTAACCTCAAGCACAAGCGCTTGATAAACACCTAAACTAGTGTATATGACATGCCATACACACTTACACAACTAGAAAAATAAACAAAACATACTCTTCTAGTAAAATAAAAACATTATGACTTAACTTTGGCTTTGTCCCTATTTTCATAGAACAAATTAGCAGTTTCATCGTAAATATTCTCAACTTCTTCCTCGTCAAATTCTTCGTTCAACACGTGATAAGAATTAGAAGTATTAACACCCCTAACATCCCAAGAATTATTCGTATGTTTAGGAACAGACGTAGACGACGAAGGGATATCCGCAGCCTTAGTAGATTTCTTTGGATAAACTTTAGGAGGTATATTGACCTTACGCACATACAACATGTTAGTGCCAACCTGAATACCACCTTTCTTCTTCTTACCTCGTTTCTTCTTACGAGTCACATTTTGAAAACCATCATTAGCATCTTCACCAAATGTGTGCTCCCCTGAAACTAGAGTAACCGGAATACTAACCTTCACCAATTTGGGACATATAGCATGATCATGACCAAAAAACTTGCAATGCTCACACCGAGGGGGTTTCCATTCATATTCAATGGTAACCGTCTCTGTTGTATACCCAGAACCATCAGCCAAAGGAACCCCAAAAGATATGCTCTCCTTGAGCACATCATCCGCACTAATTTCTATCAAACAACGAGCATAACTGCTTCTTCCCCAAGAATCAATACACATAGCACTCAAAAATGAATCAAGCATAAGCGGCTTACCAATGTGAGAAGCAATGATACTAAGTCCATCCTCTGAGAAGACCTGAATTGGAACGTCATGAATCTTAACCCATACAGGAATACGAGTAAGATCCTCCTTTTGCAACCTCGCATCTAAATGCCATTGCTTAAGAACAATCGGTATTTTCCGAATCATCCACGGTCCATTCTCTAAAACATCCTCCATTCCCTTCCTAGTGTTGAATTTAAAAAAGAAACACCCTTTCGAATTTAACATGATCCGAGTAAGCCCAAATTTGGTCCAATTTTGTCGGGCAAAATATTCAACCACGGGAAACGCAAGACGTTTTCCAAGAAAGTATCCATATAACGTATGTTCAAACCGAGAGTTTACCTCATTAACAACCTTAATTGGCATATTGAACGCGACACTCGCTCCCGAACCAGGTTTTACTGATTCAACAAAGCGAAAGTTTGCCTTAGGAATACGAGCAGCCATAGTATTAATACCATTCGCACCAGCAGCTATATGTTTAGTAATCCCTGGAGTAGTAGTAACAACACCATTCGCTGTTTGCACAGCCTCCTTAAATGTAACCTTATTCGTTTGACATGTCTGGATCGTTGCATCAACAGCTATTGAATCTGCTGCGCGAACATCACCACCAGCCATATTACCCACCATCGAGTCCTTGGACGTCCGAAGATCAGACCCCGCGTTCTGATCCTAATGTAGGTCATTTACCACCTGTGTGACATTCACACTGGGCCGTATTACAGCAACTTGTGGTGTATAACCAGAAACAGCAGCATCTATATTAGGGTTTGTTATAACCCTAGCAGCCGTCACCCTATTGACATCAACATTGCTATCATATCCATGTTTCAAACGCTCCATACGAGCAGCTAATTCCCCCATATCAACCTTATTCATACCTTCCATCATCGTGAAACCTAGAAAAAAAACTTTATAACAGAGTCGCACAGCAGCCACACAACGAACACCCAAACAAACCCTAGTTATTAAACTAGGGTTTTATGTAGATCACGAAATTCCTAACCAACCTCCATGATAAAGAACCACAGACAATCCTTGATATCACGTCACTTGGATTAAAAGAACCAGAACAGCAGCACAAAAAGAAAACCCTAATCAGATATTAAAACCCTAATTCAAGATACCACAAAAAAACATAAGAACAAAGAATGAAATGCTATAGAAATAACAGAATCACACTTGTATCAAAGCGTTTAGATGGTAGATTTAATCACAAATTAAAAATAAATGTTATAGAATTTCTTTTGGGGGCGGCAGCCATTTTTAGGGTTTAAAGAACCACAAGAATAAGGAGATACCAAATTTGATTAAAATATATTGTGAAAAATAGTTTTGAAAACTTTCGGGAGAAAAATGTGTCAAACTTGGCATGAATTTGGAACGCTCCCGCTCAAAAATTGATCCAATTGAATTGTCATTGTGAGGATGTGATCCACATTTCGCTTTTTGAGGATGGGAGTTGTTGAACACATAATTTTTGAAAGATTTTGAATAATCATTAACTTTGAATGTCTTGACAAATCCACTCAACTGTAAGAAGAGTTAACTTCTTTTGCTGAGGGTAAGTGCACTAAATCGTACACTCCCCCGTGAATATCGATCTGGGTTGCAATCTGAAAGTGATTACAAGCCATTGTGTTGAGCTCAATACGTTGAATGTTTTGTGACAAGCTCAACCCAAGATTGATTGCTCTACCTGTTGTTGGAAAAATTGTCCAAAATAGACATTTTCCTTTATTAAAAGTAGAAATGACATGTTTTGAAAAATATTTACAACTTTCATTCGAGCTTTATGTACACACCCGTGTCGTTATTGAGCGACATTTCTAGGCACGTCCATATTATCGATACTGAAAGACATGTCGAGAAGAATCTTTTTGGATTTTGAAAGATTTTAAATTTTGTATTTTGCTTTTAATAATTTTTTGGGTAAAGAGGACTCACCTTGGTAAATATATATTAAACCAAAAAGCGTTTAAGTACAATGGATATAGGTGTTTTCCTATATCCCAGCCCGTTACATAGGCTACAAATAATCCACCATAGTACAACAACCCTACATAAGAATGACATGCCACTCTTATGCCCTAAATAAGTAGAAAAACTATAAAACTAACATGATTACCTTTAAGAGCGCTTAAGTAATTCTACTTAAGACTCAACTCTTGAAAATGCATGATGTCACACATTGACCATAATTGTTACTAAGACTATAAATCAACCTTATTTCCAAGAGAATGACAACATCCTTGAAAAACAAGTGATGCTAAAACCTGAAAGGATACACGCCATGGGCACTTCAACATAAGGAGACACCAACATCTCCTTAATAACGTGAAAAGCCAAGAGGACACCCACTCCATGCATGATCCTTCTCACTGCTGATGAGCCAAAAAGCTCACCTCGAGAAAGCAACAAAGTTTCGAAATTGAGAATAATCTCACGTCTTCATTATCGATGTATTCTTGAATGACAATAATCGAAACCTTGTTACAACCAAAACAACCAAACCACCATAAGTTGTTGGTTGACCAGTAATCCGGATCGAAACAACCACATCTGATATAGCAATAAGAACACCTAGCTTTTCGAGCCTAAAACCATCTCTCTCACACCCCACTAACAACCACGAAGCAATAAACGCAGCGACAGTCGCACTTACCCGAACAAAACTATATATGAAATCAAAGGATATCATATACGTCCAACACAACCAGATATCTCAGCACCATGATGATCAAAATAATCTTCTTAACAAGGACTAGAATCATACACCAATGCCCGAAAGCAGCTAAACCCTAATATAATGCATCAATATACGAAACCCTATCAAAAGGTTTTTTAGGGTTCTACAAAATGTTTTCAGATGCAAAAAGGAAATCCTAGAAGGAATAACGTTGTTCTGAGGACAATAAAGGGTGATGACGGCATAAAGAAAACCCCAAAAGAGTTTTATATCAATCAATACAGCCACTAAAACCACCTTACAAAACATGGCTAATAAAAAACCCTAAAAAAGAGTTACATCAATCGAACCGGCCACCAAATCCATGATCGTCCCACGTAAGGAGCAATCAAGAACAAAAAACCTAGTCGAAACCCTAAATATAAGCATTAAAGACGAAACCCTAAAACCTAGGGTATGATTTTGGTTGTGGATAGAGATTTCCCAAAAGATGGATATAACAAAGGATAAAGCACGTCATAAAAAGATAGATCACGCCTTCATAATCGATTCCATACCATAAGCACATAGAATTAGTGTAAAGATCAAACGAGATAATACTTAGAATCCTTCAAAAAAGAAACCAAGATCATAGCAGCATCTAAATCTAAATGAAAAACCTACATGTTTAGAGGTAGAGATGCGATTAGAAGGTGTGATTTGGCCGGAAAACCATGTGGCGGCTGGAAATCTCCAAAAGGAGAGAGAGAAAACTAGTGGAGTTTGCTTTTTAATAATATATACATGTAGATGTTTGATAGATGAATCAATCAAGCTTCTTTGCCAGAATCTCTAGTTCTGCTGGAGTCAAACATCTCATACCAATTTTCCTAACTAGATACGTAAACCTCTCTTTCGAAAGAGCTTTTGTAAACAAGTCGGCTAATTGGTAATCAGTTCTAACAAAGTAAAGTTCAACAATACCCCTTTCAACTTGTTCCTTAATAAAGTGATATCTGACATCAATGTGCTTCGTGCGGGAATGTTGTACCGGATTGCAGGAGATGGCTATGGCAGACTTTGAGTCACAGTACATAGGTACTTTATCAAAGTGGAAGCCATAATCCGTGAGTTGTGTTCTCATCCAAAGAACTTGAGCACAACACGTAGATAGAGACACATACTCCGCTTCGGCTGATGATAGTGACGTGCAATCCTGCTTCTTGGAAGACCATCCCACAAGCTTATCTTGACCTAGAAATTGTGCACCACCAGAAGTACTTTTTCGTGTATCAAGACACCCTGCATGATCAGAATCTGAATAGGCCATTAGAAAGAAACCGGTTTCCCTGGGATACCAGAGTCCCAAATGAATGGTATTCTTGAGGTACCGAAAGATCCATTTAACCTCCTTGAGGTTCTTTTCAGTTGGTCGTGCTTGATATCATGCACAATAACACGTAGCATGTGATATATATGGTCGGCTTGTTGTAAAGTACATGAGGGAGCCGATCATGGAACGATATATCGTTTGATCTATGGCATCTTCCTCCAAATCAGTATCTAGGGATGTGGTTGATAATGATGTCCCAACGGGGTCACATGAGGTCATACCATGCTTTTTGATTATCTCTTGACAATACTTAGCTTGGTTAATGAAGATACCACTTGGGGATTGGTGAACTTGAATTCCTAGCTTTGATTTAGTTCGCCCATCATAGACATTTCAAATTTGCTGTGCATTACTTTTTCAAACCATTTTGAAAGTTTTGGGTTTGTAGACCCGAAAATAATGCCATCAATATAAATCTGCACAAGCAAAATGTCATCCCCATATTTATAAGTGAACAAATTTAGATCAATGGAACCTTTTGAGAAACCTTTGGATACCAGAAATTTCGAGAGCTCATTGTACCACGCCCTTGGAGCTTGTTTGAGTCCATAAAGTGCTTTGTGGAGACGATACACCTTGTTAGGATAATGAGGATTGACGAATCCTTCCGGTTGCGTGACATAGACTTCTTCCTTCAAAGGACCGTTAAGAAATGTCGTCTTTACGTCCATTTGATAGACAATGAATCCCTTATGTGAAGCATAAGCAAGGAAAATCCTGACCGCTTCCATTCGAGCTACTGGTGCAAATGATTCTTCAAAGTCAATACCCTCTTTCTGGCCATACCCTTTAGCCACTAGCCTAGCTTTGTTCTTGATGATTGTGTTTTCTTCATCCGTCTTGTTCTTCCAGACCCATCGAAGATTTAATGGAATTACATCATATGGTTTGTCAACAAGTTCCCAAACTTTAAGTCTTTCGAATTTAAGAAGTTCATCTTGCATCGATTCAATCCAAGCATGATCAGCCATGGCTTCTTTGATGTTTTTCGGTTCAGCTGTACTCACGACGAGTGCGAACATAAAAACATCGCCATCGGTTTCAAGTTGTCGTCTTGTACGAACGACTGTGAAGGGTTTCTAATTACTTGAACCAAAGGATGATCTTGGGTCCAATGATGTGTTGAAGGATGTCGTTGATAAAATGTATGCATATTTGACGGATCAACATGGCAAGTAGAAAACTCTCCAGTTTCGTGTACCGGTGTATCGAATGGGTTGTGAAAATCGTCATCGTCAAATAATGCATCGTCTGCTTGATTTGTGTTCTCTGGAGCAATGACATTAGTTGTGGATGTTGTAGGATCGATTGTTGAAGTGATATTCTGAGGAGATAAATCTGCAGCAACTCGTGTTGAAGTAGATGAAGTTTTATCTTTTTGTTGATGATGATCGGTATCATCATTCTTATCATGAGTGACATCAGAAGACTTTGATACAACATGTTTCTCCCCCGTGAAATATTCATCAAACATTGGTCCATATAACATTTCCAACTCTTCAAGTGTCGTATCCACTGTCATATCTGCTCTTGGAACATGTTCAGGAACCAGCTTTGAACTTGACGGTTCATTGTTGTGGTCTTGAGTTCCGAGTTCCGTGCGGTTGTGCACAGAAGTCTTATGTCGTTGTGGATCGGGACTTAAACTGTTTTGTTCAAGTGCCATTTCTTGTAATTCATCAAATCTGACATGAATAGTCTCGCTTATCAATTTTGCTCTCTTGTTGTAAACTCTATATCCCTTTGACTGAGTTGCATATCCCATAAGAATGCATGCAACACCTTTCTCTTTCATCTTGTCCAGATTTTCACCATCGCGAATAATGTAACACGTACATCCAAAAACATGAAGGTGTTTGAGTGAAGGTTTTCGATTATGAATTATTTGATATGGTGTCTTTTCGTGTCTTGGGATAATTAAGGATCGGTTTTGTGTGTAGCATGCGGTTGACACGGCTTCGGCCCAAAGGAATAGTGGTAATATTAAAGCAGATAATAATGTTCGAGCAGCCTCAACTAACGTACGGTTTTGTCTTTCAACAACGCCGTTTTATTCGGGTGTTCGAGCAATAGATGTTTCATGTTCAATTCCTTCGGCTTCAAAATAGTTCCTCGGAGTTGAATTCAAAAATTTTGTGCCTTTGTCAGTACGAACCACTTTTACTTGAGCTTGAAGACCACGTTGTATCAGTTTAAGGAAGGTGATGAGAACTTCAGGTGTTTCATCCTTGGACCTCAAGAAGTGAGTCCATGTGTACCTTGAGTAATCATCGACAATTACCATAACATATTTCTTCCCATTGATACTTTGAACACGCATGGGACCACATAAATCTATATGAAGAAGATCTAACCGTCCTTTAGAGCTTGGTGTGGTCTTTGTCTTAAAACTACTTCATTTAGCTTTACAAAGCTCACAAGAAGAACAAAGATGATCTTTGATGAATTTCAAGCTTGGAAGGCCTCTCACAATATCTTTCTTGGAAAGCAAGTTGAGGGTATCAAAGTTGAGATGAGAAAGACATTGATGCCATAACCATGCCTGAGTCGTGAAGCTTTAGCCATGAAGCAAATTGGAGTTGATGAAGTTGTATCTTGTAGTGAAATTGTGTAAAGATCAGTACTCCGTGAACCGGTTAGTAAATCATTCCCATCATAATCATGAATAAAACATGTCTTCTTTCTGAAAGCAACTTCCAAATCTGCATCACAGAATTGACCAACCGAGAAAAGATTATGATTGAGCCCTTCGATGTAGTATACCCTTTTATCGTGATATTCCCCTGAACCAAATCTCCATATCCTAGGATCGGTGCAAATTGATCATTTTCAAATCGGACCGAACCCAGGAACTTCTCCACGAAGTTAATTAGAAGCTTGAGATTCCCGTCATGTGCTTCGTGCATCCGGAGTCCAGTATGAAGAGAATTATTTGTATCACCTGCAGAAGAATTAGAACACGATGGAGCATTTGCTAAATTGGATACCACGTTAGTTGTGATTTCAGAATCATTAGTGTCCTTAGCAACATTTAAAGGCATACTAACACTCGTTGTCACATTTTCTGTCCTAACTTTAGGCATCCATTTATATCCTAGAGGACATTGATTAGCAAACCACCATTTCCAAGATTTGCTCGCAGACTCATATAATTCCCTAATTCTGCTTCTAGGGTTCTTAGTGGTGGAGTCTGATGCATTACTTTTCTTAGTGGGGGTTGCACCAGAGTGATTCACTTTGCGTTTGGGTTTACTAGCACTAATAGGCATCGCAACTTGCTTCTTAGTTCTAGTATCTACGTCTTTGACATTATTCATATCACACATAGAATGATTAACATTAGCACATTTTCCACATTTGACACAAATAAATTTGACATTAAAAGCATTCAAAGCATTCAAATCATTCAAGGCATTCAAATCGTCATTACACGCGATTACAGACTTTTTATTCTTAAAAACATTCAAATTCCTAGGGTGTGCTTCTACTTCTTTCATCTTCCCTTGACTCTTGTATTTCCAGACCTTATCATTTACTTGGGTGCGCTTAAGCTGAGGCCGGCTATCACTAGCAGTGGAGACTACTCCTGTAGTAGAAGACACACGAGTATTAGTGTTTCTAGAAGTCTGAGGCGAGCGACTAACTTTGTTTGTGGGTTTAGTGGTCATTCTATACATCCCTAGTTTAATCACATTATTGTTCTTAACGCTTGAGTATTCCGTATTGGTTGAGTCTGTGGTAACCTTTCCTTTCCAACTATCTTGGGGGAAAACACAGGTTTTGCAAACGAGGAATTTGAGAAAGTAGATGGTTTTCCCAAGATAGAGGTTCTATTTACTTTAGAGGCATTGGGTTGTCTAACAACAGGTTTCTTAATGCTAGGTTCCACAACTTTCCCACCCATCTTAGCAATGCGTTTCTTCAACTCTGCTATTGCTATGTCTTTTTCTTGAAACTGAGCTTTCAAATCCGAAATATCAAGACTTTTTTCGTTTAGTAATCGACATGACTCAGATAATTTTACTTCCAAAGGTGTATCATTTGAAAAACTGCCAACTTTCTTTTGCAAAGCAAGTTCAAGTGAATGACAATGTTTTTGAAGATAATCATATCTATGTTGAAGTAACGAAAACTCTTTTTGGTCAACTTTATTCGAAAGCTCAGTTTCAAGATGTTCACACTCTTTGACTTGATCAAGATATTTGCATGCAATATCAAAATGTTCATCAATATCAGCACAATATGTAACATAAATACACATAATATCTTTTGAGAGACATTCGTGTAAGAGTAGATCATATACTATAGAAAACTCGTCTCTTTCAGGTTGATGGTCGTTCACTTCTTGTTCAAGAGATTCTACATACTTTAAATCATCAAACATTTCTTGCTTAATTAATGTTTCAAATTCCAAAATATGTTTTTGCGTTCTTTCCGCAAGCGGAATCAAAATAATTTTCACAAGCATAGTTATATCGTAAGGAATTTCTTTGTTTCCTTTCGAAAGTTCATGTTTTTTCTAGTCATCATCAACAACGTTTTTGAAACTTTCAATGTTACTCTTGAGAATACTAAGTTCTTGCTTACTCTTGCTTACAGAAGCTTTATATGGAAAGTACTCAATAAATCTTGAAACATTAGTTTTCTTAGTGGTAAAAACTTGTCTCCATTTAATTCTTATTTATTTCTTAGGTGTCGTCTTGCTTGAATTTGGGTTTCGGTTACTGTTTGTTTAGGGTTTCTTTGTCGTGGTTAGGGCTGTGTTTGATTGAACATGGATTTGAGCAATGAAAGTGATAAGCCATTGTTTACAGGTTGGAATGATGTGGTTATGGTGTCTACTCTTAAGTTTTTAGTAACGTTAGAGGAGATATCTAATTTGTTTTCTATTCCTTTGAATACTGTGCGTGACATTGAAGTGTTTGCAAATGGTGTTAAGGCAAACAAATTCCCTAAATGGTCTACTTTACCTAAGGAGACCACTATGCTTTATTATGAAGTTTTGTGTGAACGCCATAAGAATCTAACTAGCCAAACTTCTTCACTCAGTTCAGGTGGTTCGAGTGTGCACTCAGCACAAATGGCTAAGGAAACAGATGACTCTAGTACAAATGTTTCCTCTTCTTGTGATGTATTTTTGGACCTTGCAGCTAAGGCTGCAACCATTAATGGTATGCAACAGTGTAATCTACATGAGGTTTTGAAATTATTTGGTGTAACGATTCGCACGGTTGGTGATGCGGGTGAACTTATGCATGAATTAAGAATGAAGAAACATCCTTTGCGGGAATTGATCTCACATGACCGTGCTAAAGAAATTATGGAGTTACTTTGCAAGTTTGAAGCTGATATGGTTACGTCTACTAATGGAGGTATTAATGTAGTCTCTTCTTCGTTTAATTCTGAGAATGTCTGTGAAGGGGTTAATATCTCTATTCCTAAGAAGGTCGTTGAAAAAGTAAATACTCGCTACCAAAACACTTTATATGGTTACTTTCTTGGTAAAAGGATTGCATTTCCTGTGGTTGAGTATTTTGCTAAGAATAACTGGGCAAAACATGGTCTTAAGCGTATCATGATGAATGAGAAAGGTTTTTTCTTTTTTCAATTTGGGTCTCGTGAGGGTCTTAATGCGGTTCTGGAAGGTGGTCCGTGGATGGTTCGTAATTCACCAATTTTTCTTAAGAAATGGACTATGAAAACAAATCTTCTAAAGGAGGAACTAACTCGTATTCCGGTATGGGTCAAGTTTCATGATGTCCCGCTACAGGTTTTTGAAGAGGAAGGTATTAGTTTAATTGCTTCGTTTCTTGGTAAGCTTATTATGATGGATAATTATACTGATAATGTGCAAAGAGTCTTGGGGTCGTTGTAGTTTTGCTCGTTGTCTTATTGAGATAAATGCTGATTCGGAGTTTATAGATAACGTTACCATTGGTGTCCCTGATCTTGAAGGCTCTGGTTGTACTAAGGAATTAATTCGTGTTGAATACGAATGGAAACCGCCTAGATGTCATACTTGTAATATTTTTGGTCATGCCTTTGATTCTTGTCCAAAAAATGTCAAACCTAAAACGGTTGAAAATGTGACAACTCATGTTGATAACGATGGATTCCAACAAGTACAAAGCAAGAGGAAGACGTACAAAGGTAATTTAAGGAATCAAGTTCCGAGAGGTGTTCCATTGAGCAAGGGTTTTCAAACAGGTAAGACGGTTGCTTTTCGTCCAAAAACTCACTTGGATACTACAAGTACGAGTGGTAATAATAGTAGGAAGTTGAATACTAAATCTGGTCAGTTGCAGCAGTCTAGCAATCCTAATGGTCCGAACAAGGGTAAAGCTCAAATGAGCAGTGTTTCTACATCTAATAAATTTTCAACTTTGTCCATGCCTGGTATTGACGAAGGGGTTCATGTAAGCAAGGAAGATAATGTGGAGGAGGAGGGAGTCGAGGTCGTCTTTGATGAATCGGTGAATCTTCTCAACACTAATATTGGGGCAAGCACTCCAACTGGCTGATCCCATGTTGATATTTTATTATCTTCCTCGTAACTTTATGTTATCATCTTGGTTTTTCTCTAATTTATATATTTCCAGTATTCAAGACTAGTTAATGTTTATGGCCTGTCATAAACATTTTGTTTAACAAGCTGCCTGTAGCTTGCGGTTAATGTGGTATTTCAGCCACATTCCTTGTACTTCAACGCTTTTTTTGGTTCTATTTACCGGGGTCATTGTTACCCTTTTACCAAAAAAAAAATATTTGCTCACGATACTTCTTTGTTTACGGATTGAAAAGACCATAAAGACTGTTTTCATAAGCATAATTATACGGTTTAAAAAATTCTTTATTAATTTTTGGTCTACTCTCTTCTTCCAAATCGTTTGTCTCTTCACTATCGGGCCTAACGACAAGACAATCAAGATCGATCCATTGGGACTCATCAAGATATAAGTGCTGATTCTCAGATTGAGCTTGCTCAAGGTACTTAGGATTAGCAAAACTAGGTCGATCTTTAAAAAACGAACGAGGTGCCAACATTCTCATGGTTGGAATTGGTTGATTAGTTTTGTAAACAATTTTCTTGTAAAAATCAATTTGAGTTTCAAGTTCCACCATTTTTGTCGATATCTTTCGCTTATTTAGTTTTGAAATCCTTTTCCAACTTTTCAACCACTGCTTTCTTTTCATTAACAAGTTTAGTTTTATCCCCTTGAAGAAAACCATTTACACTAGTTAGCTCATTGACTTTCGTGGTAGCAAGATAGGTTTTGTGACGTTCAGTACTCAAAGAGGTGTTATAATTACGTTTCTCTGTTCTAGAAGCTTAAGAGTTTCGTTATATTTTTGTTGATAATCGTCCTTTTTGACGTTAATTAAACACCCTTTGTACCCACCAATCTCATTGGTCTTTTGAAGAAGCTGAGCTCTATAGCTATCAATGGTCTCACTAGATTTGATTGGAGCAGCTTTGCATTCTTCAAAATTTTTAGTGAGCGTAGCGTTTGCCTTCTTTAATTGCTTTTGACTCTTTCTAGTTTCTTTGAAATCTTTTTGTAAAGAAGCAATTAAGTTAGCAAGCGCAATACGCTCCTCATCATCATCATACTCATTTGCATGTTGATCATCCGCAGACTCATTATTGCACATGTCTGATGAATCGGGTGTGGTATTGCTATCAACTGTTTCCATCATACACGTGTCATTAATGGCTTTGGGTAGCTCACAATGCTCATGAGTATTACCAAACACATTATATTCCTCTTCAGTGTGTACCTTATCGATTGGCTCAGTATCAAAGATAGGACCACTGTCATCTTTAGTGACGTTGAGAACTTCTACAACCTTTGCCATGTACGAGTAATGTGCTTCAAGTTCTTGATCGAAGGCTTCATCATCAGTGTCATCAAGCATGGCTCCTTCCTCAGCCGACAATTTAACCTCAGCTTCCAATTTGGTCCTCCTATTTTTGTAATGTAGCCCTGATGGCATAAGTGGTTTCCCAATAAAATAATTTAGGGCTCAAATTTAGTTTCAAAAAGTTTCAAAATCAACCCTTAAGGTTTTTAAATTCGCGTTAAATAAACTAGGGTTTCTTTTAAGTTTGTAAAGTCCACGTTTAGTCCTTAGAGTTTTACAACTATCGTCTCAAAACTTTAGGGCTTATAATATGTTTGAAAAATAGCAAAATAAGTTCCTGATAGTTCTAAAATTCAAGTTTAGTCCAAAAGATTTAGTAATCAATAAATCGTATTCAAGTTCAATTAAGTTTACAAGGTTGAGTTGACTAGGACTGTAAAACCCGCATGCTTTTACCATGAATAGTACCCTTAAGATCGTACGTACTAGATTAAAACTTTCCTTTTATAGTAGTTTACGTTCACGTATAAGAATTTTAAGTATTACGTACTTATTACGTGTGAACACACGATAATTATTCAAACAATAATTAATCACGAACATGCGATCATGAAATCATGAACGTAAATTAATCACGAGCTAATATTAATTACGTATATATATATTTATTACGAACACGAATAAATATATTAAGTCACAGTTAATAATTAACTAGAACACATAAAACACGAACACGATAAAATACGAACGCACACTAAAATAATTAGACTCGGAAAAGGTACGGGTTACCCCAAGTGGGCCCCCTACTCGCGGCTACACTAAAAGAATGGGCCAAGCCCATTTAATTTTTACTAACAAGGGGTTAAGGGGTTAAACATGTTTCACTTTTCACATTACAGGAAAATAACAAAAACCCTAATCTTGTTCTTCTTGCTCCTCTTGGCCGCCGGTTACATATCATCAAAAGGGGGTGTTCAGTTGATTTTTGATCTTGAATTTTGTGCAAGCATTCGTGTGTGTTCATCCTCGTTTGATCCACGCATTCGGTATAACCTTTTTAATCCTTTTATTTTATGTTTTGATTTAATAGGTCACATAAAATCATGATGTTTTTAAAAACTAATTAAAAACATTTATTTAAAACATGTTAAGGATCATGGGTAAATCAAATAAGGGTTTTTAGGGGTGTTTGATGTTGGCCGACGCCTAACCGAGACCAAGGGGGTCTCGGCTTGGCTTATGAACCACCACCGAGACCTCATGGTCTCGGTATGGTGGTGTGGGTCCCACGACAACAGCAAACAAGGGGTACCCCGACTTTGGTATGGGGTATGGTGTTGATTACGGGTCCGGTTCAAGGTTTCTAGTCACGGTCCGGTTCATTGTTTATGTTAAGGTTTATGATTTTAATAATTATATGTTAAAAATTAAATTAATAAAGCATGACATAATTAATTTAATAAACATGACTTAGGTTATAATTTAATTATTAGATCATGAATTTTTAACCTAAGTATTTATATTTTCTAGACTTTATAATTAATTAATTATTAAAAACCATGACTATAACTAATTAATTAACATGACTTAGGTTATATTATTAATAATTAATAATACATGTTTTAACCTAAGTATTTAACTTTATTTAATTAAAAACATGATATATTTAATTAAATACTTTTAACCTATAGTTTATTTAAATTACATGTAATAATTAATAAACTGTACCTTATATCAATATGACTTAGAAAAATAATCAGAAAACACTTAAGCTTATATAGTTAGCTTATTTAACTAGCTTATATCTAATTATGGAAACTTTCTATTTTTAGAAACTTGTTTAATTAAGGCAGCTAATCTATTTATGGAAACTTTCTATTTTTAGAAACTTATCTATTTTAAGCAGTAATTCTATTTTTGGAAAGTTTCTATTTTTGGAAACTTTCTATTTTTGGAAACTTTCTATTTTTGGTAACTTTCTATTTTTGGAAACTTTCTGTTTTAGGAAACCTGCTATTTTTAGAAAGTTACTTATTATTACACAGTAAGCATAATAATACATGAAATACAAGTAATACTTAATCAGAATAGACAGAATATAAGATAAACACAGTTTAAAGCTTAAAACAGTAAAACATGACATGAACATATAAAATAAGCTAAGACATGACGTAAAACCAGTTACGTATTTAGTAAGCAGATACTTATACACGTATGTATTTATGTAGCATTAGTTATACCGAATAAGGACTCTCTTCCATTCGTCTTCTTCGTTCACTGGACATAAGGTACGGATTCCCGTCCTTTCAGTATGGACATTCTTTCCTTATTAGGATTTCCCGTATGCAGCCAACTGTTGTCCCGTAGTATAAGTTTATATGTTTGATTGCTTATGTTTAATTTAAAATACCTATAGCCATATACATGCATGACCAGTTTCACCTAGTTATGGAGGTACCATAACCATAACACTAGAGGCACTGGTGTTATGACTTCCCCACGGCGGAGTGATTGCTCGTGGCGTCCCTTCAGCTTTTGGCGATATTATTATATTTATCATGTGGGGCGTATGAGTGCATCCTAGTTACATGTTTTCAGTAGATTACTCAGTGTGAATGTGGTGTGTGCCTTGCATCCTTCACAAGGAGTTGATCCCTCCTACCTAAACCAGTATATTAAATTAGAGGCAGCCCCTCTAATTTGCATGATGAGGTCACCCCTCCAAGTATTCATGCATGGTGGATTTTCATTACCTATATTGGCTAATGGTAGAATATGTTAAACAGTTTTTATAAGATAAACATAAGGCTTTTCAAATTATAAAACCAGTTTTACTAAGACTTAACCGGGTTATTCGGGACTTAGTTTCTTCCGCTGTTACATGCTTATATGCTTATATTATTCATGCTTTATTGTACATCCGTGCACTGAGCGTATTGCTCAGCCGTTTTCCTTTTCTATGTTCCCAAAACGGCAAGTACTCAGGGACGCTCGTAGACTTTAAGCATACGTGCATATGGACTGGAAGCTTTCTAGCCTTTCTTTACTTTATGCATTATCTTTACTTTAAAACTCTTTCCATGGACAATGTTTAGTCCTTTCTTTTACAGTACTTATGTTTTTGTGTGATGAGCTTTACTTTTGGACTACCGATGTTTGATTCCGGTATTTCCTTTTATGGTCATGTAATGTTTTAGACATTTATCCTTGTATGCTTTGATGACACGCCATAATTACGAGTGGTATTCCATTATCAAAATGGGGTGTTACAATTATCGTATCAGAGCCAAGGCTTCGACCTGTAGGCTCTCAAAATATGACCTGTGATTAGTGGGTAGTCACTATGGTCTTCCTAGAACTGACAGTCGTTTTCATGCATTCATCATTTTTATGCATACATATATATGTCATTGTCGCAGGTTTATTACTAAGTAATGGTTGGTACAGGACTGGCTCTATTTAGTCGCAGGTGTTTTATCGAAACTTTTAAATTTGGGACCGACCCATAGGCGTCCCCTCGCCATGTCTTTTATTTTGGGTGAACTGACCATAGGCGTTCACTCTCGAGCATACAAATTTTTTCATAAAACTGCATCATGCATTCATATACAAATTTTCTTGCATAAAATTTTTCTCTTGATTTATTGAATAATTATTTTTTTCATGTATATATATATATATTTTATGTTTTGATATGTTTAATCATATGTTTTATGTTATACTGTCAGATGGTTCTCACACGCGAACAGGAACAACTCAATGCAGCAATCCAAGCTGCAATGCAAGCTTTGCTTCCTCAACTGAGGAATGACATCAGGGCTGAGGTTCAAGCTGCCAACAATCAACAGCATAACCAAGCACCTCCTCCTCTACCTCCAGTGACATTGGCAATATGGCTGGAGAGATTCAACAAGCTCTGTCCTCGAGCTTTCGAGAAAACAGATAGCCCCAGTAAAGCTGAAAGCTGGTTGGCTCACATCGAGAAGATATTCAATGCTATGGGCTGTGACCCTGTGTTTAAGGCGAGGTTGACATGCTACCGGTTCGAAGGCGATGTGTTAAATTGGTGGTTAGCATTGAAGCAGTCTGAGGGAGGTGACGATTGGGTGGCTGGTTTGGCATGGGCTCAGTTTAGAGATAGGGTGATGGAGCAGTTCTTTCCCAAGGCCGAGCAAGACAAGCTCAAGAGGGAGTACCATGGGATCCGACAGAGAGCTGGGGAGAATAACAATGAGTTTATGCAGCGCTTTCTTCGCTTAGTTGGGTTCCTTGGTGCAGCAGCAGGTACTCCTGAGGAGCAGGCACACCACTTTAGGTGGGCTCTTCGCACATCGGTCGTAAACAATCTGGTGTGTGCTACGTTCAACACTGTAGCACAAGTGGCCGATGCGACACGTAAGCTGGAGATGCTGCATGAGAGAGATGAGTTCGGGGAAGCTGAGAAACCTGACAAGAGGTAAACATTCGTATTCAAGCGGTGACCAATCCGTATTCTTCTATATATGTCAATTATTCATCTTTTTAAATTGTATCTTCCAGGCAGAAAACTGGGGACCGGTCTCAGCCGACTACTCAGCAGCAGCCTCATCAGCCCAAAGGAAACGGTCAGACTAACGACCGTTCTGCTATGGATAGGCGTGGCGGTAACGATAATTACCGTAACAACGCTGGACACTCCAACGGCAGCAGGTCCTAATACTTACGCAATTTCTTATGATTTCATGTTATAACTCATAATTCTGACACTTTAGCAAATCTTCCACCAGGAACCATGGAAACGGTAGGAACCAGAACCAGAGAGGTTCACAGCCCAGCCGTCTAGCTATCACTGGTATTCAATCTTACGATTATCCGCATTGTCCTTTGTACCCTATTATCATGTTTCATGTAAAATGTTGTATCAGGTCCTCAGCCAGCCAGAGCACCTACTGGAGGATATACTCATCCTCTTTGCTCTACTTGCCACCGTAGGCACCCAGGGCCATGTCGTCGTAACACTGATGCATGCTTCAAGTGTGGTCTTCCTGGCCATATCATGAAGGACTGCCGTAAGGGCGAGATGGAGGGCACATAGGGACATGCTGATACGAAGCCGCCTCCTACCACTGGACGTGTCTACACGAAATCTCGGGATCAGGCCAACAAGTCTACAGGTACCATCACTGGAATCTTGTATATGTATGGTCAGGCTACGTGTGTACTTTTTGATACGGGTGCTACTCACTCGGTCATTTCTACTGCCAATGCTAAGAACATTAGGATGCTTCCCATGCCACTAGATAATAGACTTACTATTTCCACGCCTTTGAGGGACTCTGTATTAATCACCCATGTATACAAGAGTCTTCCCCTAGAATTTGATGATAAGGTTCGTCCTGTCGACGCACTTCCGTTGGACACGAATGACTTTGACATGATTTTGGGCATGGATTGGTTGTCCAAGCATCATGCTACCATAGACTTCCATTCATATCGAGTTATCTTCGGTGATGTTAATGCACCAGAATACATTCATAACGGGTTCTTACCCGGAAGGTCTGTACAAATCATATCTACCCCGCAAGCACGTGCACTACTGTCATACGGTTGCGAGGGTTATCTAGCTACGGTTCACGACATGGATGTTGAATCTCCATCAATTCAGGATCAACCAATAGTGTCGGAATTCCAAGATGTATTTCCAGAAGAACTTCCGAGCATACCACCTGCACGAGAAGTGGAATTCAATATCGAGCTTATTCCAGGAGCTGAACCGATCTCCAAGGCTCCTTATCGCATGGCTCCCATAGAGTTAAAGGAGCTGAAGGATCAACTGCAAGAACTTCTAGAACGAGGTTTAATTCGACCGAGCGCATCTCCATGGGGCGCACCGGTCTTATTTGTTAAGAAGAAGGACGGCAGTATGCGTCTTTGCATAGACTATCGCGAGCTCAACAAGATTACTATCCAGAATAGGTATCCACTGCCGCGTATAGACGATCTGTTTGACCAACTCCAAGGGTCCAAACACTTCTCCAAGATTGATCTTATGTCAGGCTATCATCAGCTACGGGTTAAGGAGCAGGACATCGCCAAGACTGCTTTTCGTACCCGCTATGACCACTACGAATTTGTAGTCATGCCATTCGGCCTTACCAATGCTCCAGCAGTGTTCATCGATTTGATGAACAGAATCTTCCATGAATTTCTGGACAAGTTCGTCATTGTCTTCATCGATGACATCCTGATTTTCTCAAGGTCCAACGAGGAACACGAAGACCATCTTCGTACAGTACTACAGATTCTTCGCCAGAAGCAGCTGTATGCTAAATTCTCCAAGTGTGAGTTCTGGTTAGACAAGGTGGCATTCTTAGGTCACCTTGTATCAGCAGAAGGAATCACTATGGATCCAGCGAAGGTTGAGGCCATTTCTAAGTGGCCGAGGCCGACATCAGCGACAGAAGTCCGCAGTTTCTTAGGCTTAGCTGGCTATTACCGTAGGTTTGTGGAGAACTTTTCCCGCTTAGCACTACCATTGACCAAACTGATGCGGAAAG
The DNA here is from genome assembly GCA_025667525.1 of Glebionis coronaria. Classification (NCBI taxonomy): domain Eukaryota; kingdom Viridiplantae; phylum Streptophyta; class Magnoliopsida; order Asterales; family Asteraceae; genus Glebionis; species Glebionis coronaria. The sequence continues at coordinate 241,243 of JANFOE010000394.1, forward strand.
GGGAGAAATGCGTCTGGACCGAGGAACGAGAGAAGAGCTTTGAAGACCTGAAGCAGAAGCTAGTATCTACACCTAATCTTACTCTCCTATCTGGTACGGGTGGATTTCAAATCTACAATGATGCATCGGGGAAGGGACTTGGCTGTGTTCTCATGCAACATGGGAAAGTGATCGCGTACGCTTCACGGCAGCTTAAGCCTTATGAAGAAAATTACCCTACGCATGACTTGGAACTTGCTGCAGTCGTGTTTGAATTGAAGATATGGAGGCACTACTTATATGGAGAATCATGTGACATTTTCACGGACCACAAGAGCTTGAAGTATATCTTCACTCAACGTGAATTGAACATGAGGCAGAGGAGATGGTTAGAGCTGTTGAAGGATTATGACATTAATCTACAGTATTATCCCGGAAAGGCAAATGTAGTAGCAGATGCACTTAGCAGGAAGTCCGGAATGATCAACGACATTAAAATTGAGGAGGAAATCATAAGAGACTTGGAGCGACTAGACATCGAGATCATGGTACGTGGACAGCACGGTTACTGGGCTAATCTTAGAGTAGAACCTGAGTTACTCTCTACGATCAAGGAAGCTCAGAAAGATGATGGATAAATCTGGGCGATAGTACAGAATTTGGAGAAACAGACGGAATTCAGAGTAGATGCAGATGGTATCGTATGGCAGGGCACGAGACTTTGTGTTCCTGATGATCAAGAACTCCGGGAAGCCTTGTTATCTGAAGCTCATAGCTCCCCATTCTCTATACATCCTGGTTCGACTAAGATGTACCATGACATCAAGCAGTACTTTTGGTGGAGTGGTATGAAACAGGATGTGGCCACTTACGTCTCCAAATATCTTACCTGCCAGCAGGTTAAGATTGAGCATCAGCGATCTGGCGGTCTCCTTCAACCGTTAGATATCCCAGAGTGGAAGTGGGACAAAATCACCATGGATTTTGTTACTGGCCTTCCGCCTACCAAGAGGAAGCACGATGCAATTTGGGTTATCGTAGATCGACTTACCAAATCAGCTCATTTCTTACCGATCCGCAAGGAAGATCCGGTAAGTAAACTCGCCGATACGTATAGAAGAGAGATCACGAGACTCCACGGTGCTCCATCCAGCATCGTCTCAGACAGAGATCCTCGTTTCACTTCGCGATTTTGGAAGAGTCTGCAGAAAGCTTGGGGTACACAACTTAAGCTTAGCACAGCTTTTCATCCTCAAATAGACGGTCAGTCGGAGCGAACGATTCAGACATTGGAGGACATGTTGAGGTCATGTGCATTGGAATGGACGGGTGATTGGGACGATTACATCTGTTTGGTGGAGTTTGCATACAACAACAATTGGCACGCAAGTATCAAGTGTGCTCCTTTCGAGATGTTGTATGGCAGAAAGTGTCGCGCCCCAATCTGCTGGGATCAGGTTGGCGAGCGAACACTTGAAGGACCAGAAATCATAGAGATGACCAATGAAAGGGTCGTAGTAGCTAAGTAGAAACTTCAGGAAGCACGGTTACGTCAAAATAGTTACGCCGATAAGCATCGTAGGGACATACATTTTATCGTAGGAGATCACGTCTTTCTTAAGGTTTCTCCGGCACGTGGTGTTAGACACTTCATGATTAAAGGGAAGCTCAGTCCTCGTTTCATCGGACCGTTTGATATCATTGAACGAGTCGGTGAAGTATCTTACCGGTTAGCGTTACCTCCGCAGTTTTCGCATGTACACAATGTGTTTCATGTGTCCTTACTTAGAGGGTACCAGTATCATCCCCTTCACATGGTTCAGTATCCACTGGAACAGATACGTGAAGATCTCACCTTCATAGAAGAACCCGAACGAGTTCTTGACAAACAAGAACGAGTCATGAGAAGGAAGACGATTCCAATCGTCAAAATCCTTTGGAGGGATCATATCGAGCGGGAAGCCACTTGGGAAACAGAGGAGTCTATCCGGGCTTCTTACCCTCATTTCATATTTTGAATTCGGGTATGTTCTTCTTTTTTCCAGTTTACTTTATCTATAATTCGGGGACGAATTATTCTTTTTAGGGGGGAAGAGTTGTAAAACCCTCATGCTTTTACCATGAATAGTACCCTTAAGATCATACGTACTAGATTAAAACTTTCCTTTTATAGTATGTTTACGTTCACGTATAAGAATTTTAAGTATTACGTACGTGTTAGAACACGATAAGTATTTATTACGTATGAACACACGATAATTATTCAAACAATAATTAATCACGAACATGCGATCATGAAATCATGAACGTAAATTAATCACGAGCTAATATTAATTACGTATATATATTTATTACGAACACGAATAAATATATTAAGTCATGGTTAATAATTAACTAGAACACATAAAACACGAACACGATAAAACACGAATGCACACTAAAATAATTAGACTCAGAAAAGGTACGGGTTACCCCAAGTGGGCCCCCTACCCGCGGCTACACCAAAAGAATGGGCCAAGCCCATTTAATTTTTACTAACAAGGGGTTAAGGGGTAAAACATGTTTCAGTTTTCACATTACAGGAAAATAACAAAAACCCTAATCTTTTTCTTCTTGCTCCTCTTGGCTGCCGGTTACATATCATCAAAAGGGGGTGTTCGGTTGATTTTTGATCTTGAATTTTGTGCAAGCATTCGTGTGTGTTTATCCTCGTTTGATCCACGCATTCGGTATAACCTTTTTAATCCTTTTCTTTTATGTTTGTTTTTGGTAAAAGGGTATCTACCCCGGTAAATGGTATTAATCACAATAGAAATTAAGTACAATGGAATGTGGTTGTGCACCACATTAACCTCAAGCAAAACTTGAAATACGAGCGTGTAGGACATGCCCTACAACGTAGAACTAAAACAAAACACAAACGAATCAATCTAGACATAAAGCCTAAACGAAGCATTCATCTTCCATCTTGCCAACAATTCATTAACAGCCGTTGTATTCGTGAATTTGAACGTTAAGAGTTTCAAACGAACCGTAACGATTATGATGTCAACTATTTCTGTCCTTGAGCGCTTGACCTTTCTGAAAAGACGAGCATTCCGTTCATTCCACACATAGTATGCAGTAGCAGCAAAAATAAGTCTTCCAAAAACACTCAACGTCGTACGTTGCCTTGCAATAGGCAGAAGGTACTGAAAAATATCATATCTAACCTTGGTCCAATGTTCTCCATACCTGCTAATGAACGTACACCAAACCAAACCTGCTCGGCAAAGGAACACTCAAAGAAAAGGTGTTCATGAGAATCCATTTGCGTTTCACACAACGAGCACACAAGTTGGTTGCTATCTGTATTAACCAAGTCCCAGTGCCTCATGCGATCTTGAGTCTTCAAACTACGCCTCATAACGAGTCACAAATGAAAATCATGCCTCGGTATACAGTGAGGAAACCAAACAATTCTATACCAAGGTACAATTGCACCTCGATCACGTAAAACTTCCCAGGTTTGAGCAACAGAAAATCTGAGGAGATTACCTTGAGAGTCTCTCCATAACGTAGCATCCGGCTGGTCAGTAAGGGCCGAAACCGGAACCTGTTGTAGAATAGGAGCTTTTGCGAGCCAAGATTGAGGCCACACCCCTGTATTATGGATGGTATGATCGGCCACGCTTTATGATAATCCACATCCCTCCCTCGTAATGTCACGTGGAGTTAGCAAGCTACTAAGAGGACCATGAATATCCCACCTGTCATGCCACATATAAGTACATTGGCCATTACCAATATTCTTCCAAACATATGGTCAAATCTTCTCCCGTAGTTATAAGATCTTGCGCCATCCCCAGATCAAATCAGACATGATAGGCACATCCCAAAAATAACGCACACGGAGTTTGTACATGTGAGTCCATTTCACCCATAACGACTCTTTATTACTTACAAGGTTCCAAATGTGAGTGGTCATTAAGGCTTCATTAAAAATAGCAAGATTCCTCAAACCAAGACCCCCTTCCTTTTTCGGGAGGCAAATGTGATTCCAAGCAACTTCTGCCTTTCCCTTCGCTAAATCCCCATTACACCACAAAAAACCCCGGATACCTTGCTGAATATCATGAATAATTCTGACAGGGAGAACAAGAACTGAAGCCCAATAAACATGCAAAGAGGAAATAACCGACTTACAAAGTTGGAGCCTGCCCGCAAAAGATAGCGACTTATTCTTCCAATCACCAATACGATCTTTAGCTCGTTACACAAGAATTTTGTAGTCTCGAGGAAAAAGCCTAGTAGAAATAAGAGGCACACCAAGGTATTTCACCGATAATATACCTTTTGTAAATGGCATAATATCCAAAATAGCAAGTTTCACATGTAACGACACATTACAAAAAAAATCCAGTACTCTTAGGTAAACTAGGGGTCAATCCCGAAACCAACTTAAACTCGTTAAGGGAGTCCATGATAACTTTGGCTGAATTGGCTTCTCCTCTAGCAAAGATAAACAAGTCATCAGCAAAACATAAGTTAATAATACCTAGCTCCTCACAGTTCTTGTGAGACCGGAAAGAAGTAGAATCACGAACCCTACGTTTAAGAATCAATGTCAACACCTCCATAACCAGAGTAAGCAAATAAGGCGATAATGGATCACCCTGTCTTAGGTCACGTTTACCTTTGAAGAAACGATGAACATTACCATTAATGGAGTTCGAGTACGAAACAGAAGTAATACAGGCCATAATCCATTTCACCATAGTAGGATGGAACCCAAACTGACATAAAATGCATTTAAGAAAACGCCAATCAACGGTATCATAAGCTTTTTGAATATCAATCTTAAACGCACACCTCGGGGACCCCTTATTTCTATGATAATTATGCATCAATTCTTGGGTAAGAAGGATGTCGTCTGTAATACGCCTCCCCGGAATAAAAGCAGATTGGTTATCCCCCACAACTTCTTTAATACCCTCCATAATACGGAGTGTAACAATCTTGCTAATGCATTTGTATAATACATTACAACAAGAGATAGGTCTATAATCAGTAACTTTTGTTGTAGTCGCGACCTCTGGGATAAGCGTAAGAATAGTATGATTAATCTCTTTCAGGATTTGACCATTCACAAAAAAATCCCTAACAGCCTTACACACATCACCACCAACAATGTCCCAACCATGTTTAAAGAAAGCTGAAATGTACCCATCAGGCCCCGGGGCCTTATCCTCACCAATTACAAACATGGCATCTTTAATTTCATATCAGAAATAGGTCGAATCATAAAGCTATTCGTAGCGGACTGAACCTTGCATAAGAAAAGATCATTCCACTCCAAATGCATACACGGAGTATCAATACCTAAAAAATTCTGAAAATGAGTAACAAAAACGTGTGGTACCTGTGTGCCCGTTACCTCTACATTGGCAGAATCACGAATACATTTAATACGAACTCTATGGTTCCTACTTTTGACCGATTTATGGAAATAAGCTGAGTTCGAGTCACCAAGTTCCAACCAATCCACCTTCGCTTTTTGTTTCAATAACCATTCCTCATCCAATTTTGCTTCATTAAACGCTTGAACATAGACTGACTCCTCATCCCTTAGAACGCTGTCATTCGGACTAGTGTCAAGGGCTTTTTGAACTTCATCTAATTCAGTACGCAGACGGGACACACCCTCGTGAATATTACCATTAGCATACAAGAGTTTGCGTAAAGGAGTCTTCAACACCTTAAGATTTTGCACAAGCCGATACATAAGTGCCCAGGTCTATTCCCATCCCATTTCTGAGCAAGCACCTCCTGAAATTGAGCCTTATAAGCCAAAAAATTGAAAAACTTAAAAGGTTTAGGCTTGGACCTTCCAAGATCAGGGATACGTAGAACGGATGGAGCATGATCAGAATTACGGTACGGCTGATATACCGCATATGCACCTGGAAAACTGCCACAAAAATTCATGTTTACCATGACACGATCTAGTTTCTTGAGTATACCCCCACCACTTCTAGGTTTCTGGTTCCACGTGTAACGCAACCCCGTGCTCACAGCATCAATAACTTCAATAGAGTTAATACAATCTTTAAAGTCGTTCATAGCTGCATTAATAGTTGACGACCCTGAAGATGGGTCCTCTATATTGAGGGCAACATTAAAATCACCCATAAGAACCCAAGACTCCTGACGAGTTACCTGCTTATGAATGGCTAGATCATTCCATAGTTGTCGTCTATGAATATAGTTATTATCTGCATAGACAAACGTACAGAAAAACACTTTGTGAGTGATTTTATGGACAATTTTGGTATGGACTGCTTGTCTAGTCTGGGCAACAACATCAGCATCACCACAGCCGTATCCCACCCCACCATAATACGACAACCTTTATCACATAAACTAGCATTAGATGTCCAGTCCCATGATCTAAACACCCTCGTACAAACATCAGAAAGTACTGAAACTTCAACATGAGATTCAAGAACAGCGCACACACTTAACCTATTTTCATTAACAACATGCCGAACCTCCGATTGTTTAGGGGCACGGTTCAAGCCCAGTATATTCCAGGAAGCGACACTAAACATGGGAAACGTAATGTGAGGGAGTGCTTGCCCCCTTGAACGCGCTTGGTGGTGTTTCAAGAACCAACTCTTCATCAACCTTCTCATCATCAAATTCCACTGCATGAACATCCTCACCACTGTTTATAATCCCCGCAGAAGTACTAGGTTCTCCCCCATCTCCCACATCATAATCAGCAAGTAAAGCATCAAAGTTATTTTTGAGCGTGACTAACTCTTCCTTGCTGATCTTATCTTTATCTGGTCCCTTATTCCCCTTTCCCCAAATCATTGCTGTCTTAGGTTTATATATTTTGATCCCTTCATAAGCACGAGAGTTGTTAGTGTCACACCCCACCACGGCGGAATATGGGGCGCGACGTATGGATATCATCACAACAATAGCGTGTCTATAGAGATAACTAAATGATATAGAAATGTCATAAATGGCGACACAAATGTCATGACAATATCTCAACATGCAGGAGTCTAGGTAAGTAGGTAACAGTCCTACCTCTTACCCAAGACAAACAAATAATACAAACAAAACAAACATATAGGTGCCAACAGTATCACTTATTCAAAAAAACATAAAGGAAAACTAAGAAGGAACGGGGATCTCCTTCTATATGCAATCCTAAGGCATCCAAGTCTAGCCACTTCTATCCTCAAGCTTAACCACATTCTCACCTGAAAGAGACACTAAAACACGTCAACATAAAGTTGGTGAGAGTCATAGGTTTAGACTCCAACGCCAAAATAGTTATAAGCTGTGAACAACAACCATCAATACAATAAAATATGGACAATGTGTTACAAATATGCATTAACAACTATCAATCAAGATTAATCATACCAAACCAATCCAAGGCTCCTACCTTGCCAAACAACATCATGGTACCATAGATGATCACACTATGTACCTATCCCAAGGCCACTACCTTGACAAACCACAAGGCCACTACCTTATCAAACCACAAGGCCATTACCTTGTCAAACCACAAGGCTACTACCTTGTCAAACCACAAGGCTACTACCTTGTCAAACCACAATAACTGAGACGACACGTGTCCCCCGATCCAAATCATACACAATCAAGAATCACATAGCAGTTAATCACATAATGTACACACAAGTCCATCTCAAATCACAAACACATTCACAGCATCAATTTAGAAAATAACTCAACACAGTTTCTCTTCCATCCCATCTGGAAGTTAAAATCAATATTAAACATGGGACTATGAAACTCACCTGATTGAGCTTCCCCAAACATCCGCGCACTAGCAAAAAGCTAACAACAAAAAACACATAATCAAAACATGGACCAAACACTAAAATGGCTCATCAACCTATGGTGGACATCTAACCTTCTCCCATATATATACCTCATATATATGCTCTAAGCATCTCATTACACCCCTCTATAAAGCCCTTAACTCGTTTTACTTCATAACACATCCCGTTAACATTTTTACCCAAAACAGTCCCGTTTTTCATACCTTAAACTATGGGTCTATCTCCACCTAAAACATACCCATGAACTCTACAAAAGGAATATTCATACCCTTACATATGTTATCTAACACCTCCCACTTGCCCTAACCTTAAAGCTACTGTTAAGGCCCCGATATATATATATATATACTTTTGTCATTCCAGATTTCCTGATTTTAAATATACAAAAAGTTTGTTACAATTAAGGGGTCTTACCCTAAACCACCACCTTAGCCCAAGTGCAGATACTTACTACAATATATAAACCATCTCTCACGTTCGTGAGAAGATCCCAATGCAATCCTAAGTACCCCAAACAACCCAAAACTTAAAAAGAAAACAGGCTGAATTCAAAACTGTTTTGACCTCCGACTGTTGTAACCTGTTTTTGACCCACTTCCCGACCTCCAATTTAGTTCTCGTTTCTTGCATTGGAAAGCCACTTCAAATATCTTTCCAGGGGTACTTGGATCGTAAAATAAGAGTTTATAGAACTCCCGATATGATCAAAACAATTGACTCAAATTCTGCCTAGTTTTTAAAAACGGGTTTAATCAAATTAACCTAATTAATTACCAATAACCCCATTAATTACAAGCCCTAAACCATCTAATCATTATGTTATCATTAAAATACAGATTCTTATTTAAACCCTAACCTAAATTCATCATAAGATGATTGAAAAAGAATTAAAACAATTTAATTAAAAAGAGTATTAAAGATTTTACCTTAGAATTTTTGAAAGAAGAAAAAATTAATGAAGAACCCTAAAACCACCATTGATGCCGACTAAAACTTGATCTCCAGGGATTTTATGAAGTGTTTTGGTTAATAAAAAGTATTTATATAGTTTCCTAACAAGTCCTTGGCCCATTCCAAAAGCCCGGTTCCCTTTTTCCTTTTTTTCCCCTATTCTTTTCTTTTTTTCTTCTTGCGTCCAAAACAAACCGACCCAAACCCCTTGAAATTCGTTTTTTCCTTCTTTTTATTATTAATATATGTATTAATAATATTACCTTAAATTTCCTTAATTTATTTCAGCTCCTAAAGCCTCCAAAACCTCAAAACCGTAAAACTAGTCAAATTTACGCGTTTTACCGTAAAAGTCGTAAAATATACACTTTTATAAAAAATCTCAAATTTTGAAATAAACTTTATATTTAAGTCCTAAATGACTTAAAACCATCCCGAAAAATATTCATATGACTAATTACCTCTTCCGAGACCTCTAAATGCTAAACCGTAAATCCTAAAAAAATACACTATTACTATAATACTTATACGTATACGTAACCACCAAAATATCACCATTTCATTTCATAGTCACTAATTGTGATCTCATGAACATGAATTAACCGTTCCTCGATTTACTTATGAGTACTCTATACTCATAAACGATAATCACACCAACCTCGTTCAAACAAAATAAACACGTAAACACAAAAATCAAGTAGTCACACATAAAAGAACCTAAAAGTAAGACCAAGTGACGAACCTCAAAACCACGGTTGTCACATCACTCCCTCCTAATAGAAATCTCGTCCCGAGATTTACTCCTTAGGATCAACACACAGACAACAAATCACACGAGGATACTTGTTCTAAATGAACTCCTCTCATTTCCACGTGAACTTCAGTTCAAGTTTCAAGATACCACATGTACAAACCAAAAATAATTAAACCCATTGCCAAACTCTTGACCTCACAGTCAATAAATCTCGCAAATGACTCTTCGATAAAACAAAGACTCTTATTAGCACAAAACCCGAATAATCGGACATGCAAATATGCATCCTCAAACAACATTTACCAACCCCAATACATGAAATGTATCATGTATACAACTCATTTCCTCCAGGTAATTCTATGCTCATAAGCTAATGGTCTGATCTTCCCAAAGATCATAAATGGACCTACAAAACTCTACATCAACACTTCCATCTTTCCAAATCATACCACCCGTTACTATGGGTGAAACTCCATACATAACTTTGTCACTAAATCTAGTGGTTTCCTCCTTTTCTACATAGCATCCCTTGTTGCTCTCATTCTGTCCACAAACACCATTACCACATTAGTAGCCTCTTTTACCAATTCTAGTCCACAATGAGGACAACTCACCCTATCCTTTCATACCGTGCCTCAAACTACATTTATCGACTTCTAGTACGATAACTATCATTATATGAAAACTCAGCCATCGCTAACGAGTTTCCGAACTACCTCTAAATCAATCACCTATGTCCAATTATGTTCATCAACTCCCTTCAGTCTGTATCCCAAACTACTTTAAATTCCAATTTCCTTACAAAGTGACCTATGACGGTCTTTCACATATCCATTAATTCTTCCAACTTCCCAACTACGTGACTTCTCATTCCTCTTGAATTAGGTGATGAATTAGTCAGTCTATCGACTATCACCCAACTCTCATCGTACTTAATCCCCCACCGCATTATGTATCCCTTCCACCAACTTCGTCCTTACATCGCCCTTTCTAAACTACTCATATCCATGTAGGAAGTATAGTCTACGTCCCTTTCCTCCTTACGATTGTCCAAGCCACGCAACATAAATGTTGACGCGTTCACTGCTTTAGACAACTCAACTCGTGCAACCCACATCCTTCATCCAAACCACTCTAATACATCATCCCTATAGTTCAAGTTCGTCTCAGCTTCACCTCATCCTTCTTATTCCATGTCTCATCGACCATGCTTGCCTTTCCCAGATGGTACTTGGCCTTGCAATTTTCTTTCATCAATTAACTCCACCCATCACCTTTGCCAAATGTTCAATCAAGATGATTGAATATGTGTTAGAGACGTTCATGATCCGTATAGATCATTCTCCACGTCTCGTACACCAAATGCCTCTAGCATTCTAGGCAGATATAACAGTCCAGCTCCACTAACTAAGTCTATCCAGTTCTTCCAAATCTTCAGTTCCTGCAACGTATAAGCGATCGCCTTTCTTTGTCGTCCTCGTACGCGTCCAAATCCCTGCTCCACGTATCGTCATGCTTCGCGAAAACATCCAGTCCTTCCGATAATGCCAAGATCTGCTCATCATCCAATCCACCTCTTCAGCCTCCAAAATGCTTCCTCGTCCTTCTTCACTTCGCCCCTTGCTGGTTCCACGATATGCCATCATCTCTGACTACTAGTCCTGGCCAACTAAATCCTAAAACTCACACTTGAAACTCTCACGTTTCATTCCCTTTACTAACAACTCCAAAACCAACACATAATTCGCCTCATCCTCCTTCTAAGATTTGAGTAGATCAAGATGTCGGCGATGCTCCCGATGACAACTCGTTAATAGACGTTCATGCACACTCGGTTCATTAACTCCATGAAAACCTCTAGTGCTTTGGCGAAGCCAAATGCATAACCGTAAACCCAAAGCGTTCATACAACATCCTTAGCAATTTCAACTATGTCCTCCTCACACCCTCTCTTAGCGGCAATACGAATAAATTCCTTGCAATTTCTAACAGCTCTTGTTCTTAATTCACTCCATCAACGATTTGCCTTGGATGACACTAACTACAACTCCTCTCACTTCTCCTACTTGCTCTATTCATGGTTCTACCTCAACGCTCCTAAACCATACAAAACCAAAACTACATCCTGAATACACCAGATACGATCGACGAATTAAACCCACGGATAACTAACGACATTTCACGTGCACCAATTAAAACAAATCAAAAACCACGAGACTCCAAAGAAAACTCAAACCCAAAACATGTATCAATTTCCAAATGACCCATGACAACGAAAAATAATCCAAGAAACACCCAATGGCAACCAAAACATATTACGTCCCGCCACATATTATTTAAACCGTGCAAAGATCGACTTTCCAAAAGAATATATATATATTATTTTTTAAAATTTTTTTTTCCTTACCTCCCCACATCTATGTGACTCAAACCATCTACAAACAACCTTGTAGACGATCTCAAAACTCAACTCAAAGACTAGGTATCCCGTGCATCCCAAATCATAAAAAAATAAAACTACTATTCAAACTCAACCTTGAACCCGACACTTGTACAACAATTTCGACCAGTCCACTGACCTCCCATGACTATACATTCTGAATATTTCCAAAGTACGTTCCGAGTACATAAATTTTGGCTTTTGAATCACCCAAAAAGCTTAAAAAACGAACAAGTTATGACCAAAACAATTTTATGCTAGTTGTTTTAAAAACTAAAGAATAGACTTAGTGATCAATGCAATCCTTTTTAATGAAAGATATAATTGTATGTGAAATATTCATAAACTCCTTTTAACCTTGTATCAATAACTATAAATGACATGAATCGGTTAAATCCGATTATATAAACTATGTAAGTAGAAAGAAATTTTACTTCGCTTTATTTTAAAGAAAGTCTTTTAGAATTTGAAATAAATAAGTGTTGATAAAAAAAACTTATGTTACATCTTGTTTCAAACATGACTCCAACACCTTACCCTTATTTTACCGAATACAACCAACTATCTAACTCTATAGTAGATTTCTAAGTCCCCCCCTTTTTCCATATACCAACCAAAAGAAATGTAAGACTCAACCCAAAAGATTTCATTATCCCAAAAGAAATCTCCATTTATTTCAACGGACTTAATACCCAGAACAACATTTTAAAACATACACGTGAAATATGAACTCAAAGAATACGCTACAAGACACAGTTCAAAAAAATCGAAACGTTGTTGAAACTCCATCATCTCCAGGACCATAAAACACGAACAAACACAAGGTACGTTCAAGTTATAATAACTAGTGAACGACCATATACCATAACTTAACACATAGTAGTATATATACATCCGCATATATATACCTATTAAATCACCCAAAACATACTCGTTACCATACATGTCGGATCAACCAATCACGTCATACACTCGTTTTTCCACACGAGTAATCACCATCTCACCGTGCCACAACAAAGCATAAAACCCACCTCCAAAACCAAACCATATCGTGTGACCCCAAAATCACACAACACAACTATAACCCAAAACATATAACACACTAATAAAAATAGCCATATCGTAGGCAGCCGTTACATAAACCCATATATTATACGTATACCCAATATCTACATCTCATCATATACAAGCATGTACTAACCCTCTTTCATGCAACCATACTTGGGAACCCATTGAAGTTGTGGTACTTGTATAACTATGTTGGCCACCATACTTATACAATTACCCTTTCCCCAATGCACTCCCTCCTATGATGACACTTATAAGAATCAATACAACATATAACACATAGATCCATCTACTCACATAAGCTCATAACCACATAACCAATAAGATCCAAAACTCAATCTATAAAAATAACATAATAAAACTCTTGGAATACAGAAATCCATAGTCTAGCTTAAACAGCCTAGACTAAATCCAAAACAAAAACATAATCAGATATAAGTCATCTCGCCCATAAGAGTGGAAACAACTTAAAATCCTTCCTACCCATGTACTCCTAGTAACTCGAACCACCACACGATTCTTAGGGAACATGACTTAAACATCAAAAGAAAAAGTAACATACCTCAGGTATGTAAAATAACTCGACAAAAGATAGAAACTACCATGTACCAAATTATGTACTATAATGTACAATTTAAGCAAAATACGACAATGACTAGCGTGGACGATTATGGTTCAACCCGCCCTAGTCACAACCCGAAAAGAAAATAACATGTGGCTAAGTATGAACTTACTATGGTTCAATTCATACTAGTCAAAACATCGCAATAAATAACATCCCAACACATCAATTTATGTAAAATGCACACATACTCCTATGACGCCTATGTGCAGGGACCCTTAAGCTATAGACTAGGCTACGTGACTAGGCAACCTAATTCTCTATAACCATTGTCTCTGATACCATTCTGTCACACCCCACCACGGCGGAATATGGGGCGCGACGTATGGATATCATCACAACAATAGCGTGTCTATAGAGATAACTAAATGATATAGAAATGTCATAAATGGCGACACAAATGTCATGACAATATCTCAACATGCAGGAGTCTAGGTAAGTAGGTAACAGTCCTACCTCTTACCCAAGACAAACAAATAATACAAACAAAACAAACATATAGGTGCCAACAGTATCACTTATTCAAAAAAACATAAAGGAAAACTAAGAAGGAACGGGGATCTCCTTCTATATGCAATCCTAAGGCATCCAAGTCTAGCCACTTCTATCCTCAAGCTTAACCACATTCTCACCTGAAAGAGACACTAAAACACGTCAACATAAAGTTGGTGAGAGTCATAGGTTTAGACTCCAACGCCAAAATAGTTATAAGCTGTGAACAACAACCATCAATACAATAAAATATGGACAATGTGTTACAAATATGCATTAACAACTATCAATCAAGATTAATCATACCAAACCAATCCAAGGCTCCTACCTTGCCAAACAACATCATGGTACCATAGATGATCACACTATGTACCTATCCCAAGGCCACTACCTTGACAAACCACAAGGCCACTACCTTATCAAACCACAAGGCCATTACCTTGTCAAACCACAAGGCTACTACCTTGTCAAACCACAAGGCTACTACCTTGTCAAACCACAATAACTGAGACGACACGTGTCCCCCGATCCAAATCATACACAATCAAGAATCACATAGCAGTTAATCACATAATGTACACACAAGTCCATCTCAAATCACAAACACATTCACAGCATCAATTTAGAAAATAACTCAACACAGTTTCTCTTCCATCCCATCTGGAAGTTAAAATCAATATTAAACACGGGACTATGAAACTCACCTGATTGAGCTTCCCCAAACATTCGCGCACTAGCAAAAAGCTAACAACCAAAAACACATAATCAAAACATGGACCAAACACTAAAATGGCTCATCAACCTATGACGGACATCTAACCTTCTCCCATATATATACCTCATATATATGCTCTAAGCATCTCATTACACCCCTCTATAAAGCCCTTAACTCGTTTTACTTCATAACACATCCCGTTAACATTTTTACCCAAAACAGTCCCGTTTTTCATACCTTAAACTATGGGTCGATCTCCACCTAAAACATACCCATGAACTCTACAAAAGGAATATTCATACCCTTACATATGTTATCTAACACCTCCCACTTTCCCTAACCTTAAAGCTACTGTTAAGGCCCCGATATATATATATATACTTTTGTCATTCCAGATTTCCTGATTTTAAACATACAAAAGGTTTGTTACAATTAAGGGGTCTTACCCTAAACCACCACCTTAGCCCAAGTGCAGATACTTACTACAATATATAAACCATCTCTCACGTTCGTGAGAAGATCCCAATGCAATCCTAAGTACCCCAAACAACCCAAAACTTAAAAAGAAAACAGGCTGAATTCAAAACTGTTTTGACCTCTGACTGTTGTAACCTGTTTTTTAACCCACTTCCCGACCTCCAATTTAGTTCTAGTTTCTTGCATTGGAAAGCCACTTCAAATATCTTTCCAGGGGTACTTGGATCGTAAAATAAGAGTTTATAGAACTCCCGATATGATCAAAACAATTGACTCAAATTCTGCCCAGTTTTTAAAAACGGGTTTAATCAAATTAACCTAATTAATTACCAATAACCCCATTAATTACAAGCCCTAACCATCTAATCATTATGTTATCATTAAAATACAGATTCTTATTTAAACCCTAACCTAAATTCATCATAAGATGATTGAAAAAGAATTAAAACAATTTAATTAAAAAGAGTATTAAAGATTTTACCTTAGAATTTTTGAAAGAAGAAAAAATTAATGAAGAACCCTAAAACCACCATTGATGCCGACTAAAACTTGATCTCCAGGGATTTTATGAAGTTTTTTGGTTAATAAAAAGTATTTATATAGTTTCCTAACAAGTCCTTGGCCCATTCCAAAAGCCCGGTTCCCTTTTCCTTTTTTTCCCCTATTCTTTTCTTTTTTTCTTCTTGCGTCCAAAACAAACCGACCCAAACCCCTTGAAATTCGTTTTTTCCTTCTTTTTATTATTAATATATGTATTAATAATATTACCTTAAATTTCCTTAATTTATTTCAGCTCCTAAAGCCTCCAAAACCTCAAAACCGTAAAACTAGTCAAATTTACGCGTTTTACCGTAAAAGTCGTAAAATATACACTTTTATAAAAAATCTCAAATTTTGAAATAAACTTTATATTTAAGTCCTAAATGACTTAAAACCATCCCGAAAAATATTCATATGACTAATTACCTCTTCCGAGACCTCTAAATGCTAAACCGTAAATCCTAAAAAAATACACTATTAGTATAATACTTATACGTATACGTAACCACCAAAATATCACCATTTCATTTCATAGTCACTAATTGTGATCTCATGAACATGAATTAACCGTTCCTCGATTTACTTATGAGTACTCTATACTCATAAACGATAATTACACCAACCTCGTTCAAACAAAATAAACACGTAAACACAAAAATCAAGTAGTCACACATAAAAGAACCTAAAAGTAAGACCAAGTGACGAACCTCAAAACCACGGTTGTCACAGTTAGTATTCTTAGTCTTATCCGTCCTCCGTCTACGCGTAACAACCCTGAACCCATCATTCTGATCAACCACCTTATTAGATTCCACCGGCTTAGTCTTGATGCTTTTTGGACATTGGTCAGTACAATGCTCAAAGATCTTGCACTCCGAACAAAGGGGTGGCTTCCATTCATACTCAACTTGCATCCGAATAACCTTGTGCCCTGTACCATCTTCCAACGAAACACCCATGACAATTTCTTGTTTGAGATCTTTATGAGCACTAACTTCAATCAGAGCTCTAGCATACCCAATACGCCCCCAAGTGTCACCACACATAGAGCTAGGAAACACATCAAGCAAAATAGGTTTTCCTATCTGCGTAGCTATCAAACTAAGGCCATCCTCCGAATACGCAAGAACTGGGACGTTGTGAATCTTCACCCATACTGGAATCTTAGTCACTTCACCCTTTGTTAAAGCTAACTCAGGGGTCCACTTGGTGAGAATGAGTGGGGTGTTACGAATAAGCCATGGTCCTTGCTCTAGTACCTGTTCTACGCCATCATTCGAAGCAAACTT
This sequence comes from Glebionis coronaria, assembly GCA_025667525.1. NCBI lineage: Eukaryota > Viridiplantae > Streptophyta > Magnoliopsida > Asterales > Asteraceae > Glebionis > Glebionis coronaria. Next base: position 258,435 of record JANFOE010000394.1, read on the forward strand.
GAAGTAAAAAAATCCCTCATCATCCCTCATTAGTTTCTGAAAACCAAACTTCGACCACGTATTTTTGACATAATTTTCAACCAAAGGAAAAGCAATTCCTTTTCCTACAAAGAAGCCCACCAAAGAATTAGCGAATTTATGTTTGATAGGGGAAATAGTCTCCATTGGCAACACAAAATCCATATTAGCAGCAGGCAATGCACTATGTAGTGTACGAAACTTTAATGTCCTCCTAGGCTGCTCCGATGCTAATGTTGCAACAAAAGATTGTTTAGGAGCATCCTTAAGAGGTTCAATTAACGTGGCCCCCCTCGTAGGCTGCATAGTGATCCCATCAGTCTTCTTAAACCTTGCCGTCAAATCATGCAGAAGAGAACTTTGTGTCCCTCCAGCATGCTTATCCTTCGTATTGTTATCCATCTCTCTCTTTAAACACACGATCTAAATGTACCATAAATCCAAGATGTTGAGGCACGAAAAAAACAAAACCCTAATTAGGGTTTCAGCCACCACGAGCAAACCAAGCCCTAACCCACTTCCATTAAAAAATTGTCAAAACAATAATAAAATATTAAGATAAAAAAAACCCTAAGACCAGATCACAAAACCCTAAAAAAACCCCTAGAAAGGATCCCTTAGATCACGTCGAATCAGTTAAAGAGTGCTTATTGACAATCAAGAAGACGTATAATCAACGGGACTAGCTGCTCATTGCGATAAATAGGGAGTGAATAAATTGATTTAATAAGTCACATAAAATCATGATGTTTTTAAAAACTAATTAAAAACATTTATTTAAAACATGTTAAGGATCATGGGTAAATCAAATAAGGGTTTTTAGGGGTGTTTGATGTTGGCCGACGTCTAACCGAGACCAAGGGGGTCTCGGCTTGGCTTATAAACCACCACCGAGACCTCATGGTCTCGGTATAGTGGTGTGGGTCATACGGCAGCAGCAAACAAGGGGTACCCCGACTTTGGTTCGGGGTATGGTGTTGATTACGGGTCTGGTTCATGGTTTCTAGTTACGGTCCGGTTCATTGTTTATGTTAAGGTTTATGATTTTAATAATTATATGTTAAAAATTAAATTAATAAAGCATGACATAATTAATTTAATAAACATGACTTAGGTTATAATTTAATTATTAGATCATGAATTTTTAACCTAAGTATTTATATTTTCTAGACTTTATAATTAATTAATTATTAAAAACCATGACTATAATTAATTAATTAACATGACTTAGGTTATATTATTAATAATTAATAATACATGTTTTAACCTAAGTATTTAACTTTATTTAATTAAAAACATGATATATTTAATTAAATACTTTTAACCTATAGTTTATTTAAATTTTTTTTTTGGTAAAGGGTTTCCCCGGTAAATAGATTAACCAAAAAAACAGTGAAGTACAAATGGAATGTGGCTAAGGTACCACATTAACCTCAAGCTAAACAGCTTGATAAACATCTAGATCTAGTGCTTATGAAAAGCCATAAACACTTACAAAACACCTAGCACAAAATGAAATGAACCAAACTAACTAACAGCTGTCGTGAAGGAATTTCCACCTGCATTTGTTTTAGAGAATAAATTAGTTGTTTCATCATACACCATTTCAACATCGTCATCTTCATCATCGTGATCCAACACATAGTAAGAATTTGATGTAGATAGCCTAACACCTGATGATGACTTATCAATATACTTCAACTTGGGCAAAGAAACAGTTTTCGCATTAGTCACTCCCTTTGTCGGGTTACTAATTGTAGCTTTAGGAACAAATTTGACATTCGGCTGAACTGATGGACCAGTAAACTTACCACCCTTTATAGATTTCGTCATTTTTTTCTTTGTTTTGGTGACCGTTTGGAAACCATCATTAGAAATAGATGGACCAGTACTAGCAGGAAGAACTATAGGAGAGACAACCACCTTCTTAGAGCATTGATCAAGAGAGTGACCAAAATTCTTACACTCAACACATATAGGAGGTCCCCATTCATATTCAATACGGATAGTTTCCTTTGTAAAACCTTCCCCCGAAAGAGAAGGGACACCAATGGTAACAACATCCACAAAATCAGCCTCAACATTAACCTCAATTAAGCATCTGGCAAAACTACTCCGTCCCCATGACTCCTTACACATAGTGCTAGTGTAGGAATCTAGCATCACAGGTTTTCCATTGAAAGAAGCAATCAAACTAATTCCATCTTCTTCAAATACTTGAATAGGCACATCATGTAATTTTACCCAAACAGGAATACGAGTCAACTCTTCCTTAATCAACCCACTATCCAACGACCATTTCTTGAGAATGATCGGAGAATTACGAATCAGCCACGGGCCCTCTTCTAAAACAGCTTCCAAACCAGCAAGTGACTTGAATTTGAAAAAGAAAAAACCCTTAGAGTTCATCATGATCCGTGTCAACCCATGTTTTACACAGTTGTTCCTAACAAAATAATCCACAACCGGGAACGCCATTCTCTTTCCAATAAAGTAACCATAAAGAGTATGTTCAAGACGATGACTGACCTTCTGAACCACTTTACGAGGAATAGAGACGTTTTTTTTTGTTGGTAACCGTGATTTCTGACTCATTGGCCGACTAATCCACGGGGTTTGAGCCCACCGCCACACAAACTCAAACCAGACAAAGCCCTCCCTTTTCAGGAGGTTGGCGTGGCCACTTCAAGGTTGTTTGCACCTAGTGGGAATTAAACTTGAGACCTCACACACTTTGGAGTGATAGCCACAAATCATTTTGCCACTAGTCCACCCTTGAGTGGTTAGGAATAACTAAATAAATGGCCTGAGCATTATATACAAGCATGACCAGTTTATGTACTAGTTACGGAGGTACCGTAACCATGGCACTAGAGGCACCGGTGTCGTGACTCACATGCAAGAGAGTGATATCCTGCATCGTCCCACTCATGTTCAGTTTGGCCATTTTATCAGTATGTTTAGTGGGGCGTATGGATGCATCCTAGGCTTATCAGTTTACAAGTTATCAGGGTGAATGTGGTGTGTGCTCTACATCCTTCACATTGGAGCTGATCCCTCCACCCAGCACAGTATTTAGAGGTCACCCCTCTACAGTTATTTAGAGGTCACCCCTCTACAGCATGATGAGGTCACCCCTCCAGTTATTCATGCACCGTTGTTACAGCACATGACCTATATAAGCTCTGGCAATTAAAATACAGTAAATGTATGTTTTCGGATTTAACAAATAACAGTTCTACTTTATTATTTATAAATCAGACTTTACAGATTATATACAGATTTCCGCTGCAACTTTACTTATCAGACTTACAGCTCCAGTATTTCATCATTTGTTTCATTTCAGTAATTCCTTATCATGCTTTATAAATGGCCTGAATAACGCTCAGGAATAGAGACGTTAACACCTTCAAAAATATCTTCTAACACCAATTGACGAAAAATACCATTTTCAGCGAACTGCTCCTTATCATTTGCGCTAGTACTACAAATAGAAGCAAGCGTATCCATTTTTTTAGAAAAATCATTGGTAATAGCCTCAATCGACTGTACACAATCATTACTTGCATCATTCGAATCACCCGCCTTGATCATCAACTCAGCTTCATACGCACACAAACAAAAATATATCTCCTTCAATCGTTCACTGGAAATCAACGAACAGACACAAATTTCATCAACTCTAAATTGTGCTTGAGCTCACGAATTTCAGCCACCGTATGCAGTGGCATCTCAAAAACCTGACCAATCAAATCAATCGTACAAGGCTGCATATTACTAAGTAATACATCCTTTTCTCTCGGATCCATCTTATCACTACGAATCACATCCACCGTATTATTAGTCGAATCATTGGATGCGCTAGGGTTTGAGGAGACCCTAGAATGAACAGTCCCCTCCTTCGCAAGCAAGACAGCCTCATAAGACTCCATGCAGCCTAGTAAATAAGAAACCCTAAATCGAACACAGCCACGAAACCCTAAAGAAAACCCTAATAAAAAAAAGAGCAGCCCAATAAACACGTTCACCAGCAACGAGACCAACGTCTATCTCAAATCGATGTATATATAACCTAAAACCGACTGATTGGAAAAACGAAACAAAAAAAGACAAAGACACAGTGAAACAAACCTAACGACACAACTAATGGACGAATAACCAGATAATCAAATAAAAAACGTGGTAAATCAAAACCTAATCACAGATTAGATGAAAGAACACGAGTGTTATAAGATATCTAGATCAAACGAGCCAAAAAATTGAATCGCAAGCTGTTTTTTTTGTTTTTTTTATCGGCCGCCATTAATGCTTCTAGGGTTTTTTATATAAATCTTTTCATATGTTAGTCGGTAGTTAAGCTTTTAGATAAAAATTTCATATGTAATGCCTAATGAGATGTGTGTTAGTTTATTCAAATTACATGTAATAATTAATAAACTATACCTTATATCAATCTGACTTAGAAAAATAATCAGAAAACACTTAAGCTTATATAGTTAGCTTATTTAACCAGCTTATACCAAATTATGGAAACTTTCTATTTTTAGAAACTTATTTAATTAAGGCAGCTAATCTATTTATGGAAACTTTCTTATTTTAGAAACTTATCTATTTTAAGCAATAATTCTATTTTTGGAAACTTTCTATTTTTGGAAACTTTCTACTTTTGAAAACTTTCTATTTTTGGAAACTTTCTATTTTTTGGAAACTTTCTATTTTTGGTAAGTTTCTATTTTTGGAAACTTTCTATTTTAGGAAACCTGCTATTTTTAGAAAGTTACTTATTATTACACAATAAGCATAATAATACATGAAATACAAGTAATACTTAATCTGAATAGACAGAATATAAGATAAACGCAGTTTAAAGCTTAAAACAGTAAAACATGACATGAACGTATAAAATAAGCTAAAACATGACGTAAAACCAGTTACGTATTTAGTAAGCAGATACTTATACACGTATGTATTTATGTAGCATTAGTGATACCGAAGTAGGACTCTCTTCCGTTCGTCTTCTTCGTTCACTGGACATAAGGTACGGATTCCCGTCCTTTCAGTATGGACATTCTTTCCTTATTAGGATTTCCCGTATGCAGCCAATTGTTTTCACGTAGTATAAGTTTATATGTTTGATTGCTTATGTTTAATTTAAAATACCTATAGCCATATACATGCATGACCAGTTTCACCTAGTTATGGAGATACCATAACCATAACACTAGAGGCACTGGTGTTATGACTTCCCCACGGCAGAGTGATTGCTCGTGGCGTCCCTTCAGCTTTTGGCCATATTATTATATTTATCATGTGGGGCGTATGGGTGCATCCTAGTTACATGTTTTTAGCAGATTACTCAGTGTGAATGTGGTGTGTGCCTTGCATCCTTCACAAGGAGCTGATCCCTCCTACCCAAACCTATATATTAAATTAGAGGCAACCCCTCTAATTTGCATGATGAGGTCACCCCTCCAAGTATTCATGTACGATGGATTTTCATTACCTATATTGGCTAATGGTAGAATATGTTAAACAGTTTTTATAAGATAAGCATAAGGCTTTTCAAACTTTAAAACCAGTTTTACTAAGACTTAACCGGGTTATTCGGGACTTAGTTTCTTCCGCTGTTACATGCTTATATGCTTATATTATTCATGCTTTATTGTACATCCGTGCACTGAGCGTATTGCTCAGCCGTTTTCCTTTTCTATGTTCCCAAAACGGCAGGTACTCAGGGACGCTCGTAGACTTTAAGTGTACGTGCATATGGACTGGAAGCTTTCTAGCCTTTCTTTACTTTATGCATTATCTTTACTTTAATACTCTTTCCATGGACAACGTTTAGTCCTTTCTTTTACAGTACTTATGTTTGTGTGTGATGACCTTTACTTTTGGACTACCGATGTTTGATTTTGGTATTTTCTTTTATGGTCATGTAATGTTTTAGACATTTATCCTTGTATGCTTTGATGACACGCCGTAATTACGAGTGGCATTTCATTATCAAAATGGGGTGTTACAAGGACAAACTCGTCTTAAGTCTTGGTCTCACTTAGATGTGCTTCATGGGTCTTAGTGGGCCTCGATGTGCATAGATAAAGGTTCATTAACATTTTTAATAGTTGTTCAAGAGATTTTTAAGTCTATTAAGCTTCAATAAGCTTATGTAATGTTGGGTTAAAAATAAAATTTTGGCTGGTACCGCTCTTGTGTCAACAACTATACGCGAAAGGCTTTCTGATATACTTCTAGCATGTGAAATGCAAACATTAGTTTGACACTAAAGCTTCACTCATCAGAATGGTTAAGATTATTGTTGATGGTGTTTGGGTAGGAAGTTGCAAAGAATCTGCTTCATTTGTGGCTGATCTGGGGCGTAAGTAGCGCGGAAAAGAAGTACCTCAAATGGTGGAAATAAAAGAAGCTACCAAGAATAAAGAAAGGCGCATCTTGTGTGATGCTGGAAGGGTTGTGCGTCCACTATTAGTGGTTCAAAATTTGCACAACTTTCGACTTTTAAAAGAAGGAAGTCATTCATTTCAAGACTTGTTAGATGATGGCATTGTCGAACTAATTAGAACCGAAGAGGAAAAAGATTGCCGAAAAGTATGGGACATCAAATATCTCTTTCTGGAAGATGACAAACATAACCCTACAAAATACACCCATTGTGAGTTGGGCATGTCTTTTATGCTTGGGTTTGTCTTCCTCGTCGATATGAGAAATGTGAGCTAAGAAGATAGGGCATCCTCTTACCAAGTATTTATCGGCTTTGGTACAAGAAATGACACTAAGTCTAGTGTCGATAATGTCTATGTTACCGTCTCCTCGAATGATCAAAGTTTCATTTCCCCATGGCAGACGAACCAGCTTTATTCTCTGTGACACCCTCAAATGGGTCAAATGCAGCGGAAGTGATATTTGGGTTAGAAAAAAAAGCCGAAAATCAATAGCACAATGCTATGATCCAAGAGAGATGAACACGAATCTTCCTTAGGTTTCTTGATGAGGATGTAATAATGATAAGATATTTTGGAGGAATTCGTGAGTAAAAAAGGAATACGTTCCATAGCTACAAAAATAAGATGATCTCAATAATGAGTCATGCCGAATATATTTAAGCCTACTTGGTTATAAATTTTTATTTACATCGATAAGCGTCCTCCTCCATGTAAAGTAAAAATTTATAACTCCATTCGGTGACCTATGATTTCTTTATTGAAACGAAAAAGCGTCCTAATTTGTTTCAATAAGGATTTCATAGCCCAACCTACTTACATATTCGCGGTAAGGCTTATCATTTAAAACAAATATAATATATAAGAAAATAGATATTATTAAGATACTTTACAGTCCGTTTATTTATAACTTTCTTCTTCGGGCGTCCCATTCCACTTTAATACGAATTTATAAATAAACTTCTGGTCTGGTGGCTTATGATTTCACCATTAGACGTCCCATAACATCTAAAGACGGAATCATAATTAACTTAGGATCAAGAGACTCAGGTTCCATATTTAAACGTCATATAGATATAGAATCATAAGTACCTTGGTTTGGGTCCTACCACATCATTTAAAGATGCAAATTATCCAAATAATGCCACATAAAATTATCAAAAGCAAAAGTGTATGAGTCGTTAATAAGTTGTGTTTCGTAGGTAGGTGTTCATATCACGTGTGGCTAAAGAGAGAATGGTGGGGGGAAGAAGGATCTCCTTGGTTAGATCTCATGTGCCAAGTGTAGCTTCCTTGACAAAACCTAGGCGTCCCTTGATTTCCCTTCCTTTTTGCCGTGTAGAAGTGACCAAAAAGGAGGCAATAAGTTGCCATGTGTTGTGTGAAGGTTTAGCGAATGGACAACTATGGACATTCCTAAATTTTTACAGGAAAAGTGCATGCATACATGCATGTACACGGCTAGGAATAGAAGTGAGGTAGAAACATGTTTAATTTTTAAGTGTTGTGTATAAAAAAGTCTAGGCATTGTATTGTATGTCCTTGTGAAGGTTTCTAGGTATTGTGTCATATTCCTTCTAGTTGAAGGTATGTAAATATATACATATAATGGTAAGTTCACACACTTAGTAAAATGTAGTACATGAGATAAAGTTCTTTAGTCTGTTTTTAAATGATCGAATATGTATTGTTGTTGTGAATCCTTATTTGTCATGTGGCCAGTCAATTGTCCAAGTAGTCAAAATAGACTAACAGGTTCATAATTATCAAATAACTATGAAAAGATAGTATGCTCAAGTAGAAATAACACTTCATGAAATTATGCAAAGGTGGTGATAACTAAGTTCTAGAATTATTGAGCACAAAGGTTGATAAAGTCAAAATGGTAAAATCAGGGATTTATAATATAAGGATATATTATAATAGTTATCAAATAAGTATAAGGAACTATCAGAGTATAAGCTTAAATAGATTCAGCAAGTAGTCGTCAAGGATTTTAAAATCTTAGTATAAGATTTTTAGGATTTGTTTGGATTTCATTACAATATCAACTCGTTTTCAGGCAGTTTATTAATGTTACTGTGTTTTTGTTAAATAAATCGTTTTACAAGTATTAATAACTTCCATTTAAATTTGCTATTAATAATATCATTTAAGTAAAAGTATTTCACTTACAATTGTTGTATTTTTACTTTTATAATATACTTGCATTTAATTTATATAATTTATATAAATTATTTTATAAAAATAATAATACTTTATTTAATTTAATTTAAAGTCCCCGGAGTTTCCAATATTTATTAATTCTTCCTGTGGTTACAAGTTTGAGAAATGACGGTTTTAGTCCTTATAGTTTAGGATTTATTTAAGTTTTGATAAATTAAGTAAATAAAAGGTTTTAGGGTTTGTTTAAGTTTCAGATGTAGGCATAACAAGTCCCTCCATATTTTATTAAATGTATACTTTTCGGATCTTGACACTTTTAGTCCTTAGGGCTTGTAATATTTTCGGGATATGGCAAAAATAGTCCCTCTAGTTAAAATTAGGTTTTATAACTTTCATTAAGTGGCGAAAATAGTCCCTAGGGCTTTTAAATGTTTCGGCTAATTACATAAACAGTCCCTAGAGTTGTAAAATGACAAATTAACTTTCGGGAATTTACAAGAATGGTCCTTAGGGTTTATGCACAGGATGTATGAGCATGAGTTGAATGGCCTTCTTTTTGATGCACATGATGGGGCAGAGTTGTATTGGAAGTTGTTTACAAATTCTTGGGTCAATGAGCTAGACATGGAAGGTGTAAGTGTTTATCTGCTTAATAATCGTTATTATCCTTTCACCCTAGAGACCTTGAAGAAGATGGCACATGCTGATTTAATTGTGGATGCTAAGGAGCCTATTGCTTATGATTTGGTAAAATTCATTCATAGTCAACTTTTAATTTTTTTATTTGATCAGTTAATGACTCAATATTTTTTCTACAAGCTTTGGTACAATATGAGTCATCATATACCTCATTGTCTGAACTAGATGTTGCCATGGCCATAAGAACAAACTCTTCCTCTTTCACTTCAGAAACTAGAGCTTGATTCCTTTCAACACCTTCTGTCATAGCACTCCAGTCCCATCCACCTGCTCCATTTATTCCTTGCATGGCTATCATAGCCTTAGCCTCAAAATCCTCATCCCTGCTTTCCTTCCTATAGCTTCTTCTATTCTTTGGTCCTCTACATTACCTAGCAAAGTGGCCTTTCTTGCCACAGTTGTAGCATTCCACCTTTGATTTGTCAAATCCAGCTACATCAGAAGAATTAATGGAAATCTTTTTCCCATATTTCTTATAGAATATGTTGGCTCTCATGCTGAGTAGAGCCATGTTCCACTTGATGTCCATCTCCTCCATTCCTTGCTTACTGAATTGATTCAGATCTCCATGTAGCACAGTAGATCCTTGAGATCCTTGAGATGCAATGAAAGCACAAGCAGTATCAAGGCTGAATGTTGCAGGCCTCTCTTCATCATTTGATGGTCCTGACCTTACAGCATGGGAATGTGTAGCAGGGGAAACTTCAATCCCACTAATACAAGGGATTTTCTTATATAAAAATTGTTCGTTGAATCGGTCTTATCGAATTGATTACAGTTAAAAGTGTGACTCAGTCGTTCTTGGTGAAAAATAAAGAAATATGATTATCTATTTTAAACTAAAAGTAAAATGAAAATGTAAATGTCGTTGAGTAAAAATGGAAGCTTTAAAATTACAACTAGATAAAATTAAGACTTACAAATAAATGACGAGAAATTAAAACTTTTAAAAGTAAATTTGAAAACTTAATAAAAACGAAAACATGAAATAAATCTAAGATAAAACAATTAAAATTACACTTAAGAAAAATGGCAGGAAAATTAAAACAAAACGTGAAAGTAGAATTTTAACTAAGTCAGAATACAAAAGCTACACCTAATCCGGAATGTGTGTTGTGGAAACCTTGATTTCCTCGAATCTTTTAGCTAGGAATGACCATTGTTCATATGATTAACATAATCAAAGCAGAATTAGAACAATAATCATTAACCAGGTTTTAGGCACAATAACACATGATTTAAACAATTGGGTTGCTAATTATATTAATAATCAACAACCACTAGACGTGTATACATTAATCCCACGTCTAGTGCAACACACGCTTTTAGGTTTACATCTTGTATGAATGATATATATAAAACCTAAGACCCTTGTTCCTTTTATAGACTAAGGATTAGGGTTTACAAGAGATAATGATGAATAAACATGTAAATCTTCTATTTAAATAACTAGTACAAAATAATATTCTGCATACTTATCCTAAATAGAACCTTCCAACAGCGTTTGACTTTTGTTGACTTCTGTCAACGCCTAATTTACTCTTGACAACGCTTGGATTACACTTGTCAACGCTTAGTCAAATGCCTTCATGTTTTCTTCGTTTTTGAGTTTCTGCCATATCAACTTTTTGACCCAACAATCTTCCCCTAGTTGATGTCGGCAAAACTCTTTGTGTATCTCTTGTAAGTTGTACATCATCTTCAAATTGATTCCCCTTAATTGTAGCATGTATGTCTTCCCCTTTTTGTCACATCAACAGGGAAGTAAACAATGTACGCAATCTTGAAGATTCTCCAAATGTAGGCTCTGTGTAATGATTTTGAAGAAAAACAAATGTAATATTCTTGATGTAGAAATAGAATAACCCAACCTTGTGTTCCATGTCTTGCACTATCCATGTGATGAAGAACTTATACCAATGGCGAAGTATAACTAGACCTCGATCTCTTGTCAACATTCTCATCCTTTGTGAGACACTGAGCACGATAATGTAACTCCTTCAAGTGTTATGACAAGTCTTCGTCACCAACCATGTAAGCATGAACAAGTTACCTCTAAAGAATAATGTTGACTAGGCACCATCTTTAAAGATGTGATAGAACACAAACTTGCGAAAATCTTCTTCGAACATCAAACTTACCATAAGAATTCTTCCCCTTAAGCCAACACCTCTTCATGACGAGTCAATATCTTCATATGTAAAAGCTGTTACTGAATAACTCTTTCACAAGGCTATCCCGATTACATACTCTAATATCAATCAAAGTCTTCATGAATTGTTGCTAACTTATTAAAACTCATTGACCCCTTGTAAAAATATCCGAGCCATTAATATCAATTTGATATTCTAAATAAAAACAGAGATTCCATGTACCTTAGCGTGTAAATACCTCTTTTTGTGTGCTAAAATCTACCAATTTTCTCAAACAGCAGCTATTCCTTTGTCGTCCAATATCCTCCTTTGTCCAACTTCTTTACCAGATGTATTGTCCAATATCGGACAATACCTATCAACGTTGGGACAAACTTCCTCGGATAACACGTGTCAACGCTTTCTGTCAGTGTTAACCTTCTTCCTTACATTCGGTGGTCAATGCCCTTCACATGATCTTTGAGACTTAATTAAGAACCACATCAATTACTCACGTGGACTTTCTGATGCTTTGACATGTCACAATCATCTACTACGGCTTTCAACAATCGAATATAAGAGCTGCATCATTGTATTCCTTCTGTCCATCACGTGATCAATTCTATTGTTAACATCACAGTAGTCATGAACCTCAATAATCACCATTCTAGGGTTTATTCATAAAACCCTAAAAACAAGGCATTAAATCACAGCTTTAATAGTGGACGTCACTTGCTCTGTAACCCACGTCAACATTCTTGAGGCCATTAAACTTTGTCACATGTTGTATTAACAAACACCATTAATAAAAACGAAGAATCATCATTCTAGGGTTTATAGTAAAACCCTAAATCTTAGACCACAAATTTATCTTCGTTCTAGGGTTTTGAATGAAACCCTAATACATGTATCTCCACCGAATCATCCCAAATCTTCTTGTTTTCTGTTATAGAACTGGTCCTAGGGTTTATAGAAACCCTAATATCAAAATAAGAAAAACAGAAAACCGAAAGACATCTCTCTGCAGCCAACTTCGACTGATAATATCTCGTTCATAAGACCTCAGATCGAAGATCCCTTCGGTGAGATCCAAGACACATGTGCCAAGAACCTACAGCGCGAATTTCACATCGATCCAACGGTTAACGAAGGAGAAATCATGTTTTGAATATAGCTGTCCACAGAAAAACTGCATATGATAACTGCCGACTTCAACGCTTAATAACTTTTTCTTGAGGATAAAACCTGACAATCCCTCCAGTGGATGTCTAGATATATGTGTATAGAACACACAAGAAATTTCGTGACGATCCAACGGTCCAATAAAAAGTTATGGTCTTCTGAATACTGTTGCGCACACAAAAACGTCCATAAAAACCCTAGACGGATTTTTCTTTTCTTCTCAAAACACTAACACCTTGTTGGTCCTAGCATCACGAGTCACGAGGCTCTGATACCAACTGTGGAAACCTTGATTTCCTAGAATCTTTTAGCTACTAGGAATGACCATTCTTCATATGATTAACATAATCAAAGCGGAATTAGAACAATAATCATTAACAAGGTGTTTACGCATAATAACACATGATTTAAACAATTGGGTTGCTAATTATATTAATAATCAACAACCACTAGACGTGTATACATTAATCCCACGTCTAGTGCAACACACGCTTTTAGGTTTACATCTTGTATGAATGATATATATAAAACCTAAGAACCTTGTTCCTTTTATAGACTAAGGATTAGGGTTTATAAGAGATAATGATGAATAAACATGTAAATCTTCTATTTAAATAACTAGTACAGAATAATATTCTGCATACTTATCCTAAATAGAACCTTCCAACAGCGTTTGACTTTTGTTGACTTCTGTCAACGCCTAATTTACTCTTGACAACGCTTGGATTACACTTGTCAACGCTTAGACAAATTCCTTCATGTTTTCTTCGTTTTGAGTTTCTGCCACATCAACTTTTTGACCCAACATGTGTTCAACACACAATCCGGAATCTATCTCCTGAATGTAATTCGAAATCAGCTTCTAGGGTATAATCCAGAATAAACAATAGTGGACCTTATCCGGAATATGGTGCATGTGGCTAATTCGGAATCCAGCTCCAACAACTAATTCGGAATGTTGGTCATATACACAATCCGGAATCCGTGTTGCTTACCTAGTTCGGAATGTTGATCCTACACATAATCCGGAATGCGTATCACGCATCTAATCCGGAATATGGGCCAGAAAGTAATTCGGTATCCACTTGTGATGATCTAATCCGGAATACAAGTCTTGTACTCAATCCGGAATGAACCACTTCAGACCTAATTCGGAATCACCCCTTTCTTACTTAATTCGGGAAATGGAGTTAAACACTTAAGTCTGAATATGAGATTCACAATTTAATTCGGAATAATGCAAACAGTACAGAAGTCGAGAAAAGAGGGTTTTACCATAACCCAGATAAGAAACTAATTAAGCAGAAATATGAAAATAAGCTAAAATGAAATAAGCACTTATCTAAAAACATAATCAAATCAACTTTAATAAAAAGCAAATTCCAAAATTTAAAAACTTTTAAAAACACTAAATAATCTAAATATTTAAAATCAACTTTTTATAAAAACAACTAATAAGACACTTAATTAAAAATAAGAAAAATAACACAATAAGCACTTAAACACGATAAGCTATAAAAATCAAACACATGAAAACCAATAAACACAATCTAACAAAAACATCAATCAAACAAAGAACATGATTAACAAACTACATGATTTTAAAAATTAAACAAGATTAAAAATAAAGAAAGGTAGAATGAGAATGATTAATGAAAAGCTTGAAATTAAGATGATTAAGATTCAAAATACAAGATTAATGAAAAAGCTTAAAACATGAAAGAAAAGCTAGAGAGAGAAAGTAATATTAAGCTACTCCTAATTACCTTACAAAAATTAAAACTAACTAAAAATTATCTAACCCCCTCCTAACGACACATTAGGAGGGTATTTATAGGAGGAGTAAATGTGTTGATGCTTTCTTCTTTCTTCTCGTATTTTCATCTTTTAAATTCTTCGTCTTTCTCGACGTTTGTCTCGGGGTTTGTCGATATGAAATGAACTCGTCTTCTATTTTCTTCTTTTATTAGATTTGGTTCTTCGACTTCATTAAACTTCCGTCTTTAGACTTTTTCTTAGATAAATCTTCAGAATAGGCCTTGGACTTCCGTTCTTTTTGCACTCTTGATCTTTTGACATCGTCTTTTTTCTTTTTCTTCGACAAAAGCCCGTGAAAGCCCGTGTTTTCTTCCTTTTTCATCTTTTGGTCCTAAAACACAATAAAAGCACAAACCACGCATAATTCTGACTTTTACGACATTAAATACACGTTTTGTCTTGGTTATTATTATAGTTAAGTGGTAAAAGGATAAGTGTTTTCACACTTATTAAATCCCCTACACTTGACCATTGCAATGCCCTCATGTAATGCATTAATTTCAAAGCATGGTTTACATTTTTCATCATAATTAACCCACTGTTGAACACGTGATTATTCATGTTTTTAGTACAAATATCCCTTCATTTTTGGTATAATAAATAGCAAAACGTGTATTTTTAGTGCATTTATCGTTTACATGTGTTATTTATTATTGTAGGTACGGATATGAAGAAAAGGAGCAAAAACGAAGCCAAAGAGCAAGAACAAGCACGAGAAATGGAAAGAGCATGGAAAATCGAGTCCAACGGTGCCTTCATATTTTATTGGGTCGACCCGACACCATTTAAATGGGTCGAACCGACCCATTAATATAACAAAATGGATGCAGTCCAGCAGGCCCAACTACACAGCAACTGCAGCCCAAAATGATTTATTAAGCTACAAGCCCAGCAGTGGGATAAGGACACAACAAGGCCCAATGAAAAATGGGGGTGTGTGGACCTGCGTAGACAAAGGAAAAAAAGGAAGGCATCTCATTTTTTTTGGTTTTATTCATTGTTTTGTTTTTTTGGGCGTAAAACATACGCAGACAACTTTGGAGGCTGCAAAACATATAGAAAGCACCATCTCATTTTTTAGTGCAGTTCTTCTTTATTTTATTTTAGGTATGGAAGGGAGTAGCGTAGGATAAAAAAAGCAGCTTTATCATTTTTCTGTATTCAATTTTTTTAGCAGTAGAAAGAAACGCAGTTTAGATAGGAAAGAAGAATCCACACTTTGCTTTGTCTTATATGCTTTTGTTACATTTTAGATACAGATCAAGTTTTTTTCTAAATAGAATCAAATTATTCCATATTGGGGGATTCACTTCATTTTTATTATTTTCCTGCGTTTCTTTTAGGATAGAATTAGATTAGAAAAAAAATATATCAATCTCAGATTCATTTATTTTTAAAACAAATCTGGCAGCTAAGCTTTCCATTATTTATGGCATGTTTTGTTTTTCTGTTGAAGAGAATAGATAAACATTCTATTTTTTTTTAAATTAATCTTATCATTAGATTGTCTCTGCGTTTTTTTAGATCATCATCTTTTTCCCCTGCGTTTATATATTTGTTCCATTTATCTGTTTCCATTACTCATAAAGAGATAAGGCAGTTGTAATTGGATATAGAATAGGTAGCATTATACACTCTCCATGCGTTTGTTTATTTGAGGATAAGGAAACATTCATACTTTCCATGTTTTTTTTTCTTTTTTTTTATTATTCGTAAATAAAATAGACATAGGGGGCAGCGTTTGGTTTTAAACATTTCAATTGGGCCTAAGTGCTAGTTGGGTTGTGTTGGTTTTCAAAAAAAAAAAGAAGGAGATACGTTTAATTTCATTTCAAATTCAACATTTCATAAATTTATTTTCAAGTTTTAAATAATAAGATTTTTAGTTTTATTAAATAAAACTAAAATAGATTTTAGTAAATAAATAAATAGAAAATATAATAGTATAAAAATTTAGTTTTTACATTTTTAGAATAAATTTGACATTTTCATTTTTAGGATAATTTTGCATTTACCTTTTTGGCATTTTAGTATTTTATAGTTTTACTTGTCATTTTCATTTAGCACTTTAATAATCCTCGTTTACAGATTTTTAAAATATCGTTTATCTTTATTGTCGTGAACCGTTTTATGTTTTATGTTAGCTCGGCCTATCCGGTTCGTCATACAGGTTCGTTTCTTTTATCTTAGTTTCATTAGCTTAAGTATGATTCGTATTGTTGCCTTGTTATTATTTAACTTTAATGTCGAGATTATAATAGTTTTGATTACGTTGTTTACTTTATCATCTTTATTGTTACTAGTATTAATTTAGATATCATTAGCGTAATATTCATAGTATAATTGACGCTTTTTTATTGTTTTATATTTTTAGTCTTTTCAAATTAGTTTATAATCAAAACCTTTTTATTCAAGCATCAAACTTCAGACATAAACGCGGATTTCCATTCACACTTCGCCAGGAACTACGATATCCTTCGGGTGTACGAAAACGAAAAAATCAAATGGCGCTGCTGCCGGCTTTGTGTGTAGCGATATTGGCGTTGTGTTTTTTTTAGTTTGTGACTTGGAGATCCTTTCTTTTTGAAATTTTATTTTCGTATTTGTATATATATATAATAAAAAAAATTAAAAAATAAAAATAAAAATAAAAATAAAAAATTAAAAAATATAAAATTTATAAAAATCAAAAATATTTTCTTATTTTATTTTATTTTCTTTATTACTATATATATCATAAAAAAAAAGTTTTAAAAAATATTCTTCTTTATCTTCTATTGTGTTTAATTCTTTTCTCTACCCCTCTTATTTATAATTCTTCATGGATTCGTCTTGCGTACGGTGTGGGAGACCATGGCATGATTTTCAAACATGTCAATGGTGTACTTGTGAGCGGTGCGGTTTTGATATCGACAATACACAATTTGGATTTTGTCCATTTTGCAATTCAACAAATTCGTACTTCTCCTCTTACAATACTTTCTCACCCCCTCCCGTCTATGACAATCCCTATCCGCAACATGCACCGGGTTTTCTCAATACCCGTGTTGCAATTATTGTGGGGGCCCTCACGATACTTCGTATTGTCAGCCAATGAATTATTATGAGCCAAATCCGTGTCCTTATTTTTCTTCACCGATGGATTATTATGAACCAAATTCGTGTTCTAATTCTTCTCAACCGATGACTTCCTATGAGCCACATCCGTGCTATAATTCTGGTTTTCATAACTGTGAGCCCCCACATCTCACCCTCAATCATCAATCCTCTCAGAGAATTCAACAACTCAATGCTTTGAATGACGAAACACACGCCATTATTTTGCAACTTCAAGAAGTCGTTGTTCTTCTAAAAGAAGCAAAGGAGGAGGAAAAGCGACAACGACAACGACAAGAGCAAGTATCTAATCTTAGTGATTATACTCCTCCTCTTGTGCGTTCTTACTATTATGATGATGATGACGATGCGAATTCTATTTCTTGGAATGATCTTTGTGCTCAATGTCCTAGTGCAATTGTAATTCCTTCTCTCGACTTGCCGGCTCTCGAGCCTAAGGATTCTACCACTCCTATTCTCGATTCTTCCACTACGGAGCCCGATACCTCTCTCATCATGGGGGATGAGGGTCTTATCACTATTCCTTGTGACGAGACTCTTATTTCAATCCAAAGTGAGCCTACGGTTGCTTCCGACAGTGACGATGAGTGTGAATCTCTTTCTAGTAATGATTCATTACCTCCCACCGACATCTTGGGAGACGATTCTTTGGCTTTCTCTAATCCCCTTTTTGATCTCGATGATGATTTTACTTCTAGTGATGACGAGTCACTATCCGATGAAGACGTTCAGAAGGAAAATTTCAAGATTTATTCGAACCCTTTATTTGATTTTGATGACGCCTACATCTCTAGTGAGGTGAATCCTCTCTTTGAAGAGGGGATTGAGGACATTGATAGCTCCGACTCTCCTGCTATTGATGAGCATTCGTTGTTAGCCATGCCACCTCCTATCGTAGAGGAGGTGGAGAGATTTGACCCTACCTTTCGTTTGATTCGGTCTGGAGAGGTGACGCGGGTGGTCGATATTTCTTCTGATATTTCTCATATTATGTTGCCACCCCGTCCTACTGCGTGCACACCCAAGCAGGTGATGTATCGCTTTTACTCGCCTCATTTCATACCAGGAAATGAGGATGAGTGTTTTGATCCCGGAGGAGACGTTGATGCTGCTATTTCTTGTGATGTTTTACCGGTTATCCCATCAACTCTTGCTTTGAGTTTCTATCAAGTGTCCTCGGGTGACACTTTGATATCTTTTTCTCCCACCCTCCCGCCCTTGGCGAAGACGAGTATTCTTAAGGATCGCCTTTATACCTATTTCTCGTATGTTATAAGAATCCTTCTGCTTTTCTTCACTTATACTGTGGATTCTTCTTTTTTATTCTCATCCGGTAATGAGGATAAGATCTTTGACCCTGGCATATCTGTTTTGAGCCAGTGGTGATTCTCTTGCTCCCCCATGGACCATTTAATTCGGGGTCGAGTCAGGCTCATGACTCGGTTAACAAAAACAAGCGCTTCTCGAGAGGCAACCCGATGATCTATCCTTTTTATTTATTTTCTAACATAAGTGTAGGGGCGTGTGCTTCTCTCCATGTGTGCTTGTTGGTTTTTGTTTTTGTGTGCAGGTTCCCTTGGATCGAGAAGACTTTCAGAGGGTTGATGTTGCTGTTTTCCATCATCTTCTTCATTCAGTCTCCGATCGATCTTCATGTCTATATCAGGGAAGTACTCAGTTCTGATCATTTTCTGTATATCTGATGTTGTTCTCCTTCTTACACTTGGAATTCTAGCATTCGCCTTTTGTGTTCTTAAGTGTAGGGGTGACACCTTATCACTTTTGAACATTGAGGCCAATGTTCGGTTCTAAGTGTAGGGGGGTTTATATCATATTGATCATATTCATGCCTACTTGTTTGCCCTCTTGCATCCTATTTTGATCAAATGTGTGTTTTTTTTATTTCATTAAAAATAATAAAACGTTTTTGATCGTGCGTGATTGACTTGTCCCGTAGGCTAGAACAAAGAGGATTCTGACTCTGCCTGAGTGTTGATCTGGCTGCTCCCTTTACTTTTAGACTAAGCTTTTAGGAATTGTGCAAATAAAAATGCTAAACGTGGAGTAGTTGGTTCTCTTTATAGCTTATATGAGTAACCTATGGCTTTTCCTCCTATATTGTAACTAGACTAAATAAGTGTGTTTTTTTTTCAAGCCTTTGAACGTTAAAAATTGTGTTGTTATGCAAAAAATAAATTCTTATGCAATTTTGATATAGAGTCCTAGTTCAACTTTTTATTTAAATTTGAGTGATAGCATACTTTCTTAAATTTCAAATAATGTTGCGTGAATAAATTTGTTGAAAAAAAAAATTGAAAAAAAGAGAAGAAAAAAAAAGAAAGTAAAAAAAAAAAAGAAAAAAAAAGAAAAAGAAAAAAAAATGAATAAGAGTTTTATGTTTTTGTTGCTTTATTTATAATTGTGAGAAACTTGCTTTTTCTTAAATTTAAATCCGAAGTTGAACTAGAATTCGTCAATTTTATATAAGAGTTTAGAGGGTAATTGAGAATGTAGAAGTCAAAGGTCCCGTGAACTCTGATACTATTCTCAAGGGTGTAAAAACCTAGTCTCCTAAGCTTTGCTAAAGGACAAGCTGAGAAGAAAGTCGCTACACGGAGTGATCTCTCCTTTGAATCTTCATTCTCTAATTACCGTCGTTGTTTTTCATCTAAGTGTCTTTTATTAGCTTAGCGGTGATTTCAAGATCTTTGATTTCAAAATCCCGCCGATCCCGGTACTATTCTCCGTGGGGTGTCAAAAGCCCGGGCACTTAACCGATGAGGTTGGGACGTCCCGAGAAGAAAGCCGCTACATGGGAAAGGCCATTTTTGATTCTTAAATCTCGTGATACTCGGTGAGACTAATATTCCACTTAGATGGTTAGCAACCATAACAAATGTCGATTTGAACGATCAAAATTTTGAAAATAAACACACTTGCCTAGTCTTTATAATTATAGGAGTGAAAAGTTATATTTACATAGGTTATTAGTATAAGTAGTGTTAGCATTTTGACAAAACGTTTGCACAAGGAATCTTAGCTTAGTTGGGAGTAATAAAAAGAGGATGACGATATTTATTCCCTGGAGACACCCAGTTTGCGTGTTTCCCGTTCTATGATCCTTATACCTTGAATAAAAAGTCGAGCATGGCGGGTCACTATGAATTTTATTTTTCTTTTATATTAAAAAAAAACAATTTCGAATAAAGTTGTTTTTAAATTGTTTTTGGATTTAACGTTTGTGATGATAGTTGCTTGGGGGCAAGCAACGTTTTAAGTGTAGGGGTGTGTTGAACACGTGATTATTCATGTTTTTAGTACAAATATCCCTTCATTTTTGGTATAATAAATAGCAAAACGTGTATTTTTAGTGCATTTATCGTTTATATGTGTTATTTATTATTGTAGGTACGGATATGAAGAAAAGGAGCAAAAACGAAGCCAAAGAGCAAGAACAAGCACGAGAAATGGAAAGAGCATGGAAAATCGAGTCCAACGGTGCCTTCATATTTTATTGGGTCAACCCGACACCATTTAAATGGGTCGAACCGACCCATTAATATAACAAAATGGATGCAGTCCAGCAGGCCCAACTACACAGCAACTGCAGCCCAAAATGATTTATTAAGCTACAAGCCCAGCAGTGGGATAAGGACACAACAAGGCCAATGAAAAATGGGGGTGTGTGGACCTGCGTAGACAAAGGAAAAAAAGGAAGGCAACTCATTTTTTTGGTTTTATTCATTGTTTTGTTTTTTTTGGGGCGTAAAACATACGCAGACAACTTTGGAGGCTGCGAAACATATAGAAAGCACCATCTCATTTTTTAGTGCAGTTCTTCTTTATTTTATTTTAGGTATGGAAGGGAGTAGCGTAGGATAAAAAAAAGCAGCTTTATCATTTTTCTGTATTCAATTTTTTTTAGCAGTAGAAAGAAACGCAGTTTAGATAGGAAAGAAGAATCCACACTTTGCTTTGTCTTATATGCTTTTGTTACATTTTAGATACAGATCTAGTTTTTTTCTAAATAGAATCAAATTATTTCATATTGGGGGATTCACTTCATTTTTATTATTTTCATGCGTTTCTTTTAGGATAGAATTAGATTAGAAAAAAAAAATATATCAATCTCATATTCATTTATTTTTAAAACAAATCTGGCAGCTAAGCTTTCCATTATTTATGGCATGTTTTGTTTTCTTTGAAGAGAATAGATAAACATTCTATTTTTTTTAAATTAATCTTATCATTAGATTGTCTCTGCGTTTTTTTAGATCATCATCTTTTTCCCCTGCGTTTATATATTTGTTCCATTTATCTGTTTCCATTACTCATAAATAGATAAGGCAGTTGTAATTGGATATAGAATAGGTAGCATTATACACTCTCCCTGCGTTTGTTTATTTGAGGATAAGGAAACATTCATACTTTCCATGTTTTTTTTCTTTTTTTTATTATTCGTAAATAAAATAGACATAGGGGGCAGCGTTTGGTTTTAAACATTTCAATTGGGCCTAAGTGCTAGTTGGGTTGTGTTGGTTTTCAAAAAAAAAAAGGAGATACGTTTAATTTCATTTCAAATTCAACATTTCATACATTTATTTTCAAGTTTTAAATAATAAGATTTTTAGTTTTATTAAATAAAAATAAAATAGATTTTAGTAAATAAATAAATAGAAAATATAATAGTATAAAAATTTAGTTTTTACATTTTTAGAATAAATTTGGCATTTTCATTTTTAGGATAATTTTGCATTTACCTTTTTGGCATTTTAGTATTTTACAGTTTTACTTGTCATTTTCATTTAGCACTTTAATAATCCTCGTTTACAGATTTTTAAAATATCGTTTATCTTTATTGTCGTGAACCGTTTTATGTTTTATGTTAGCTCGGCCTATCCGGTTCGTCATACAGGTTCGTTTCTTTTATCTTAGTTTCATTAGCTTAAGTATGATTCGTATTGTTGCCTTGTTATTATTTAACTTTAATGTCGAGATTATAATAGTTTTGATTACGTTGTTTACTTTATCATCTTTATTGTTACTAGTATTAATTTAGATATCATTAGCGTAATATTCATAGTATAATTGACGCTTTTTTATTGTTTTATATTTTTAGTCTTTTCAAATTAGTTTATAATCAAAACCTTTTTATTCAAGCATCAAACTTCAGACATAAACGCGGATTTCCATTCACACTTCGCCAGGAACTACGATAATCTTTGGGTGTACGAAAACAAAAAAATCACCCACCTTGGCCTTTATTAGATATTTAGACAATAAGGAAACTAAATAAAAATAGAAAAGTACAAAATACTTGAAGGAAGAACAAGTAAAGAGATCGAAGACTTACATTAGGGCTTTGTTTGTCATGAATGTTTATCACCCTCAAGTTTCACGTTCCCCAAACCAAGCTTAAAAACGAGATCATTGTTATCATAAGTTAGTAAGCTAACACTCACTTATGTGGACCAATTATTTACTTAGACTCCCTTATTCCTAGGTGTATCTCTTATATTTTATTATTGTCTTGAATGATCACGAGGATGCATTGTTGACTTATTTCGATAGTTTATTTAGGCTGAAAGTAGGACGATTTAATCAATAGTTAGCTAAAGGACAAAATCTTTTAAAAGTGCTTCTCGAGACCTCATAAAGTTCATATCGTGGCATAACTCGCTTCACGATTTGAGACTATCTCGGATCGATATTTGGCATTGACTTCATACTTCGAATCTTGAGAGATGTTCTTGAAATAATGGCCTTTTCTTCATAATAGGAATTTCTTCACTTGAAGTTTTTGAGAGATTCTTCAAACTTGGACCACGACTTCTTCATTTTTCTCCAATCTTTATTTGGGATTTGGATATACAATGATCCATCTCCTTTTAGGACTTGGATCTATTTATCCTCATACCTTGCTAGGGTATTTTCGGATAGACTTCTCCATGATCTTTTAGGGGAGTAGTTTCTTTTCGTCGTGTGTCTTGATCCTTCATATTAATTTTTGATAAATGATTCTTCACATCACTTTGGATCTTTAGCAACAAAATGTAGCCCTCATGCCTTGTTAGGACCTTTTCGGACTCGCCAATCTTCGCATCCCGCTTCAATAAGTTATGCCTTGGTTATGAACTCTAATTAATACCGAGCAACTTTTAAACGATCTTGTGCTAGAAGCTAAGTAACTTTTTAAATCGTACGACCTTATTTATTGCAAATATATTTATTAACAATCGATGGGAGAAAAATCTCATAATCAACTCACATAAATTCATGAAAGAATACCAAACTTATAATTGACTCTATCATCTCTCGATCTCCACAATTTAAAATATCAAGGAATGAGACTTGTGGATGCTTAGCCTATTAAATCAAAGTTTTGGGTTTTCAAGTTATCTATAGGATCTTGCAACTTCTTAGACTTTTTTCAAGTTTAGAATTCGCATTTTAAAGTTCCCTTGATAAACGACTTTCTAGGATGAATTATAGGAACTTGCGAAAAGTTCTTGTTCTTAACCCGTAAGAGTTAGGACTTTCGCGTTTTAAAGTTCCCTCTATAAAAGCCTAGCAAAACTTGACTTAAAAAATGTTAGGGATACTAGCTAGAGTAAACTTGGATAAGTAAACTCGGGTTGAGTCAAAAGATTCATGACGGGCCTAATATATCAAAGACATCTAAACTTATTAAAACCATTTATTAAAATTTATTCTAATGAAAGAAAATTAACGATAACAAAAGAAAATACTAATTGGTCAAAATAGATCAAAAATTTTGAAAAATGTCGAAAAATCAATTCTCCGGTTAAAATGAGGACAAATTAATGGAAAATCCCACTTAACTTCGATAGAAGTCCCCCTACACTTAATATAAACATTTTCCTCAATGTTTAAGCATGTGGGAGTAAACTCCCCTACACTTAGGACATTGCACATTGTTTAAATCTTGCTAAGGAAGGGACAACTATAGTGATTCCTATTTTAATATTAAAAAATATAAAATAGTGAATCAAAAGAGTTTAGGATAGAACCAGGAAGACAGGACACGGAATCACGGGTCGTCAAAAGTCATCAAGAATGGATCTTTGAAAGCTCGAATCCCTACACATGTTAAGAAAGAAAACAACAAACACATACGAGGGTCTCCCCCTACACTTATTATAAAACGGATAAAAAGGATAGATACTCGGGTTGCCTCCTGATGAGTGCTTGTTTTTGTTCCCGAGTCGTGAGCCTGACACGACCTTGATTACAATGGTAAGAAGCTTGAGGAACATCCACCGGGGTCAAATACATGGTTCTCGTCCATCAAATAGCACAAGCTTAAGGTGAACACGGCAAGCCAAAGAAGAGTAGGCAAGGTTCCCTTAAGAAAAGATTGAGCACGGTGGTAGAAAGTATGATGAAGTGCAAGCATATCTCCATAAGTTCCAAAAATATTTCCTTTTATTTCATTAGATGGATACTGAAATGGCTTGAAAATTCCGATACCCGGATCGAACACCTTTTCCTTTAGGGGAAAATAAGACTTAGGCTCAGTAGACCTTGAAGATTCGCCCATAAACCGCACAATCTCATCCGAAGAAGGTGGATAGAGAGGTGTTAAGACATATGTACTACGAATATTGGTGTCGTCCGGTTTCTTCTCCTTTGAAATGGGTTTTTTAATATCCGAAGGAGGATAAAGACATAATCAAAGTCCAAAGGAGGAGAATCATGCTCATTGGGGAAGTATGTATTGAGAAAAGTTGCAAAATCTTCCTCAAATGAGTAATCGTCCAAAGTAGGATCAAGCATTGTTGGTGGAGGATCTTCATCAAAAGTAGGAGCAAGGTCATCATTTGAAGAATCACTCGAAAGAGTATCAACATCATCAAAATCATCATAAGTTGGCATGTCTTTATACTCTAAAGCAAAATCATCATAATCATCCCCATCGGAACTAGAATCATCATCATAATCATCATAGATTGGTGGAGAATCATAAATTAGTGGGGGATCCAAATTGGAGAGAGAATCATTAGAATCATCCACATCGTCTTGGAAAAGTGGATTATCATAGCAAGACTCGAAAAGAGGATTGTCATATACAACAAAATCATCAAGCTTTATACTTTCTAGAGTAGTAGTAAGCTCTTCTTGAAGCACATCAATCATTTTCACTGATTCTTTTCATTTAATTTACTTGTAATCTTCCCCATCTAAAAGACTTGTGTATCATTCCCGACCCTTAAGATTAATTCACCTTCGGCAACATCGACTAAAGCTTTTCCGGTTCTCAAGAATGGTCGTCCAAGTATTAACGGAATACGAGGGTCCATTTCATAATCAACAACAACAAAATCGACCAGAAAAGTGAAGGTACCAACTTTAACGAAAACATATTCGGCAATACCAACGGGGTAAGCGAGAGTTCGATTTGCTAACTCAAGAGTCATATTTGTTGGTGTAACGTCGGGTAATGATAACTTTTTTCAAAACACTTAAGGGCATCAAATTAATACTTGCCCCGAGATCGGCTAAGGTAGTAAATTCTTCAACTTTGTTAAAAATGCAAGGTAGCACAAAACGACCGGGATCTCCAGGTTTTTCTGGAAGTTCTTTAAGAAGGACGGCATAACAGTTTTCATTTAAGAGTATGTTGACAAACTCAGCCATCTTCTCCTTCTTATTAAGCAATTCCTTGAATGCTTTGACGAATTTCAGCATTTGGACAAGTGCTTCAACGAGGCTAATGTTAAAGTTCATTTGTGTAATCATCTTCAAAAAGGAAGTAACCTGAGCATCCTCTTTAGTGAGCAATTTGCACCTGTCTAATCAAGAAGGATAAGGGATGTTGGGTTTAGGTGGTGTAGGTGTAGAAGGTAAAGGTTTATATGTTGCAGGTTGAGAAGTAGAAGGTTTAGAGGTGGAAGGTGGGGTTGGTGAAGGGTTTTTCTTGGGTACTTCTTCCGTGAGAGGTGGAGACGGTAATGGAGAACTAGTACTAGGCGTGGAAGTAGGAGGGCTAGATAGAAGGTCCTACTAGAGTTGCTCCACTGCGCGTAATAATAGCACTCACATTCGCTCTAGGGTTTGTTTCGGTTGTAGAAGGAAGAGCACCTTGGGGACGAAGGGTTTGAAACATTTGAACGAATTTCCTATCCGTGGACTCTTGCATTTCCTTCATGGTTTTCTCATGATCGGTTAATTTTTGTAGAATCAAGTCCATGTGCGGATGAGGTAAATTGAACCCTTGTTGTTGAAAACCTTGGTTTGAGTATTGGTTATATGGTTGAAAGCCTTGAGGATTGAAACCTTGGTTTTGAAACCCTTAGGTTTTGCATTGGATAAGCTTCTTGATTTGCATTGTAGCCCCTCACATTTGCATTTTGCTGAACATTTGCTCTAGGTGGCCCTTGGTTGTTATGGGTGGGTGGGTGAGGTCTTTGTTGAAAACCAGGTGGAGCCAAGTAATTTGTCGAGTTGTAAGACAAGTGATTAACATCGACATTAGGCTTGAATTGAACTCTCTCGGTGTTGTTGTAAGCATACACTTCCCCGTGAGATTGATCATAAGCTTTATCATAATTAGCATAAGAATGTGGCCCACCACAAGTTTCATAAGTAATATTGAGAGCATGGGCATGTTGATTAGGAGTGTGATCTCGTAAAACAAGTTGCTTTACAGCTAAAGTAAGTTCTTTAAGATGATTGGTCAACTCACTCTCACTGGCACTAGCCATAGTATCCCTAACACTCTTAGTTTGGACTTTGGCCTTGTTTTCAATAATAGCCCAAGCCTCATTCATAGTTTTGACAAGAATATTACCCCCCCCCCAGGCACTATTTAGTGAATCTTGGTCACTCAAAGTTAATCCATTATAAAAATTATTAATTTGATGTACCTTTGTAAAACCGTGTTGTGGACACTTTCTTAAAAGTTACTTAAAACGATCCCAAGATTTCACTAAATGTCTCACTGTACTTTTGTTCAAAGTTGATAATGTCATTCCGCAAAGCGGTAGTACGTGAGGGTGGAAAAAAGTAACTGATAAACTTGGTCTCAAGGTCCGTCCATGTTACAATACTCTGGGGTGGTTCCTTATCAAGCCAAGTCCGGGCTTGTCCCTCGAAGGAGAAAGGAAAGAGGAGCAAACGAATTGCCTCTTGTGAAACCCCATTGAATTTAACAGTATTGTATAAGTGTACAAACCTTTTAATGTGATCGTGTGGATCATCATGAGTGCGACCTAAGAAAGGTGTTGCGGAAACCATTTGAGTGAAACCGGACTTGAGCTCGAAGTTTTTGGCGTCAATAGCCGGCACCACAATCGCATCATCGTTGTCTTCGACGTGTGATTGCAAGAGCTCGATCATTGGACGGTTCTCCATCGTGTTAACAACGGGAGGCTCTACAACAGGAGGATCAATAATAGCGGCTTGAATGGACTTCCTTTTGCGTGAACGAGTACACATACACCTACAAAAGAAAAGAATAACAAAGAAATAGAAGAAATAAAGTTAACGTGAAAAGAAAATATTTTTGGTGCAAAACTTTGAAAAAGAAATGCTTTTTATGAGTTTTTAAATGTTTTTGGATTTTTGAAAATTTTAATTTTTATGGATTTTTGAAAATTTTTGAGCAAGAAAAATAACGTTCAAATGTGAACGGATCCCAAAATCCAACGCGTATCTCACAAAAAACCGTTAATCTTCACGAAAAGAGCCGGCAACGGCGCCATTTAATACTAGGGATTTTCTTATATAAAAATTGTTCGTTGAATCGGTCTTATCGAATTGATTACAGTTAAAAGTGTGACTCAGTCGTTCTTGGTGAAAAATAAAGAAATATGATTATCTATTTTAAACTAAAAGTAATATGAAAATGTAAATGTCGTAGTGTAAAAATGGAAGCTTTAAATTAAAACTAGATAAAATTAATACCTAAAAATAAATGACGAGAAATTAAAACTTTTAAAAGTAAATTTGAAAACTTAATAAAAACGAAGACTTGAAATAAATCTAAGATAAAACAATTAAAATAACACTTAAGAAAAATGGCAGGAAAATTAAAACAAAACGTGAAAGTAGAATTTTAACTAAGTCGGAATACAAAAGCTACACCTAATCCGGAATGTGTGTTCAACACAAAATCCGGAATCTATCTCCTGAATGTAATTCGGAATCAGCTTCTAGGGTATAATCCGGAATAAACAATAGTGGACCTTATCCGGAATATGATGCATGTGGCTAATTCGGAATCCATCTCCAACAACTAATTCGGAATGTTGGTCATATACACAATCCGGAATCCGTGTTGCTTACCTAGTTTGGAATGTTGATCCTACACATAATCCGGAATTCGTATCACGCATCTAATCCGGAATATGGGCCAGAAAGTAATTCGGAATCCACTTGTGATGATCTAATCCGGAATACAAGTCTTGTACTCAATCCAGAATGAACCACTTCAGACCTAATTCGGAATCACCCCTTTCTTACTTAATTCGGGAAATGGAGTTAAACACTTAAGTCGGAATATGAGATTCACAATTTAATTCGGAATAATGCAAACAGTACATAAGTCGGGAAAAGAGGGTTTTACCATAACCCGGATAAGAAACTAATTAAGTAGAAATATGAAAATAAGCTAAAATGAAATAAGCACTTATTTAAAAACTTAACCAAATCAACTTTAAGAAAAAGCAAATAAGCCAAAACTTAAAAACTTTTAAAAACACTAAATAATCTAAATATTTAAAATCAACTTTTTATAAAAACAACTAATAAGACACTTAATTAAAAATAAGAAAAATAACACAATAAGCACTTAAACACAATAAGCTATAAAAATCAAACACATGAAAACCAATAATCACAATCTAACAAAAACATCAATCAAACAAAGAACATGACTAACAAACTACATGATTTTAAAAATTAAACAAGATTAAAAATAAAGAAAGGTAGAATGAGAATGATTAATGAAAAGATTGAAATTAAGATGACTAAGATTCAAAATACAAGATTGATGAAAAAGCTTAAAACATGAAAGAAAAGCTAGAGAGAGAAAGTAATATTAAGCTACTCCTAATTACCATACAAAAATTAAAACTAACTAAAAATTATCTAACCCCCTCCTAATGACACATTAGGAGGGTATTTATAGGAGGAGTAAATGTGTTGATGCTTTCTTCTTTCTTCTCGTCTTTTCGTCTTTTAAATTCTTCGTCTTTCTCGACGTTGTCTCGGGATTTGTCAATATGAAATGAACTCGTCTTCTAATTTTCTTCTTTTATTAGTTTTGGTTCTTCGACTTCATTAAACTTCCGTATTTAGACATTTTCTTCGATAAATCTTCAGAATAGGACTTGGACTTCCGTTCTTTTTTCACTCTTGATCTTTTGACTTCGTCTTTTGTCTTTTTCTTCGATAAAAGCCCGTGAAAGCCCGTGTTTTCTTCCTTTTTCATCTTTTGGTCCTAAAACACAATAAAAATACAAACCATACATAATTCTAACTTTTACGACATTAAATACACGTTTTGGCTTGGTTATTATTATAGTTAAGTGGTAAAAGGATAAGTGTTTTCACACTTATTACCCACTGCCTTTAGAGATTCCACTGCTATGAGAAATAAAGGCCATATTAGCAGGGGAATCAGCAGTTCCACTTGAATTAGTAGGGATCGTTCCTGATGACTTCATCTCATTGACCACTGGCTCAAAAACTTTCAGGTTATTGTAGATATCATCAATGTTCTTATCATCAATGTCATCTCTATTTTGCCAAATGGCTTTGTAAACAAACCAATCTTTTTGAAGGCTGTTGATGAATCTTGCATTCACCTTTTCTCTTGACACCTCTATGTCAAAGAATTCCAGTTGAGCAAACAGATCTTGAAGCCTATTGTAGATGGAACCTGTTGATCCCAAACTTAGATCGATTAAGCTTTGTGTATACGAGATTAGATCAAGTACTACACGTAGAGAAACCTTTGCTTATGAGTAAAGTAACAAAGTGTTATGCGGAATTAACACTTGATCTAAAACACAATGATGTTAAACAAACTTTCACTTGTATTAGAATAATCGTGTTGATTACAATGAAAGGTTTAACTTGCGAATACTATGAAAACTGATATATGACTTTAACCTAAAAGACCTTCTTTTATAGAACAAGAAGTCTTGTACAATAAGCTACGAATCAACTATTTTAGGTAAAGATAATAATAGAAAATACAATGTTGTGCTTATCTCTACCATACATAAATAAAGAAACAAATAAACAAGATAAATATGAAGATATTCCATCAGTGTCAATCTTCAAGGCTATCAGCGTTGACTTCTTCAATGTCAACGCTTGGCTGTCAGCGTCCAATGTCTTCTTATCAGCGTTGGCATTCTTCTTATCAGCGTTTAGTGAACTGACCCATATTTTATTCCCAACAATCCTCCCCTAAACTTGATATCCATTCCAATGATCAAGTTTCTGAATAAAACCTTAAGACTTAGGAGGAATCTTGCAATAACTTCTTATGTTGGTGATAAACATATCTGATCAAGTCCTTGGCCACGTCACTAGTATAATCTATCTCCAAGGGTGTCTCTAGCATCTTCTCCAACACTTCTTTGGACAAGAAATAGTCAGCATCCACAAGCAAATATTCTGAAAACTTTGTAGAGCTCATATGAAATACACCACAAGTAGAATATAGCCTCCAATGAAGATTACTGAGATCATCTTCAAGATCCTTCCAAATGGCAGGATCTGCTTCTTTTGGACCACACAAAGTCATAAATGTGTTCCAAAGTCTTATTCCATTAGCTGAAGTAGGTGCTTCAGCTGTATACTTGGCCTCTATTAACCTCCATAGATGCACCAAGTCTTCCCTGTCTATGCTTGCAAATATAGAAATAACTGAAGTGAAAGTATGTACCTCCTTTCCAAATCGTCCAATCTTCCAAAATCCACACTCATCTTCATCAAAACTGATAATTGGATTTCTGTCATCTAGAGGTACTACATTTACCAAATCTGAAGCTTCCAATGGAGAAAGCTTGAGATGCTTCCTTATAACACCTTCAGTTGGAAAATACACATCCATGTCTTTAGGAAATTGGAAAGGATCTCCTTTCTTCACTGGTCTTTGAGCAATCCTTATTTCCTTTTGAATCTGCATCTCCTCTGCAAGCTCTTGTTTTCTTTCTTCTGAAAGAAACTGGTAGACATTCTGTTCTTGCACCTTCCTCCAAATAGGATGTGCCCTATACTCTAACTCCTCAAAAGATAAGGCCAGCAACTTCTTTGATGTCCAATTAGGCTGATGACATCTAAGCAACTTATAGTACAACTGCCTTCTATCTCTTTTGAGCCAGGTCTTGACCTCTTGTGCATTAAACCTTATAATCACCTTTATGTCTTCTTGTACCCTAAGAAGAACTTCTAACCCCCAAATTTGATCTGACAAACTCATACCTGGGTTGTCCATCACCTGGTCTTCCCAAGCATGATACATTCTGGTGATTTCTGGTAGGTCCCAATCAATCTGATTCTTCAATTCACTCAACCTTTCCTTTGCTAGCTCATCCCCATATTCAAGCCTTTCTGGATCTTCAATAATTTGAATACTTGAATCTGAGCTATCACCTTCTTTATCATCACCACTTTCTTCCTCACTCTCAGAAACAACAAATGGTGATCTTCTACTCCTCTTCAAATCTCTTTCCACAAGTTGTGCAACCAACTGTTCATCAAATGCTATTTGTGCTGCATCTTTCTTTGGAACATCTTCTTCAATCAAAATACCTTTACCTTTGTCTTTTGGATCAATAACTGGTAAAGTAGAAGAAGAAACCTGTGTGGACACATCTTTGATGATTGTTGATGGCTGGAATACATCAACACCACCTGCAACTTTGTCAGCGTCCAAGTTGCTCCTATCAGCGCCACGATTACCTTTATCAGCGCTGGATGTGTCAGCGTCCAAACCTGTATCAGCGCCCAATGTTTCTTTGAAAGATCCTTCCAAGTTCTTTGGTGTCACCTTGGATGTATCAACAACTGGGTGCTTCTTCAAGTTGGTGATAGCTTCAGCAATCTGCAAAGATTCACTAAATTGTGAACTCTTTTCTGAACTCTTTTCACTAGCTGTGTGAATCAACTCATCCTCCTCATCCTCTTTATCCTCCCCTTTGGAAGATTCCTCCATTAGACTCCTGCTACTTGGATTCTCCAAAACAGTTACTCTCTCCCTCAAAACTTGGAGTTCTCGTCCCTGTTTGTTGACAGTTTGTACAAGACTGACATTTTGCTTTTGCAAGCTAATGACAGCCGCCGTCAATTCAATTATTGTCATAGGTTCCAATCTGCCCTCAGCTAGAATGGGGATTTGACCTCCCAAAATAGGATCATGGGGCATGGATGAGGTCTTAATGATGTTGGGACTGTCTTGACCAGCATCTAAGCCTGTGTCAATAGCCCCAGCCTCACCCATTTCACCAGCCACACTTGTGGAGGTGGTTCTCTCTGCTACAAGGCTAGGATCACTAGAGGAGAACACTCCAGTAACCCTTTGGCGTTTAGTCAACCTAGATTGTAATGGGGTGTTTGGGGTGTTTGGGATTGTATACCTGAAGTTACCTTCACAACCAATTTGGACCACTCTCAGGATCACTAGGTTTACTCTCTAAAAACCTAACATGTACCTTTTCAAGTATACGTTTTTCCTTTTTAATGTAAACCCTATATCCTTTACTCTGCACTGAATAACCCATGAAGTAGCCTTCATCACCTTTTGAATCAAATTTACCTAGGGCCTCACTAGTTTCTAGAACAACTACATGACATCCAAAAGGCTTGAGAAAGCCAATATTGGGCTTCCTTCCCCAAAGTAATTCATAAGGTGTCTTATTATGTATCTTGTTGACCAATGCCCTATTTTGAACATAACAAGCTGTGTTAACAGCTTCAGCCCAAAAGGCTATAGGAAAGTGGGCATCAGCCAACATGGTTCTGGCTGCTTCAATAAGGGTCCTATTCTTCCTTTCAGCAACTCCATTTTGCTGTGGAGTTCTAGCTATGCTAAACTGCCTAGTAATCCCTTTCTTGGCACAAAAATCATCTAACAACTGATTTCTAAACTCACCCCCATTGTCACTTCTAATAATTTTGACCTCATTACCATTCTTCTTTTCAATTTGGGTAATGAAATTAATCAGACTTAGGGCAGTTTCACTTTTCTTGGCTAAAAAGAAAGTCCATGTAAACCTGGAGTAATCATCAGTGATAACAAAACAATATGATTTACCCTTCAAACTTTCTATATTAGTTGGACCAAAGAGGTCCATATGCAATAAGTGAAGTGGTTTAGAACTAGAGTGCACCTGTTTAGACCTGAATGAGACCTTGTGCTGCTTGCCCTTAAGGCATGCAACACAAGAGTGGTCATTGTGGAAAGCCTTTTCAGGCAAACCATCAACTAAACCAAGTCTCACAAGCCTATTAATATTCTTAAAGTTTATGTGCCCTAATCTCCTGTGCCAAAGATTACTTTCATCTACTGAGGCTTTAGCATACAGACATGACATTTTATTATTTATCTTAATTCCATTAAGATTCACATTATATATGTCTTTATGCCTTGGTGTTTTAAAATCTATGTATTTCTCCTCAGGGAGCTTATAATCTTTGC
Organism: Glebionis coronaria; assembly: GCA_025667525.1. Classification (NCBI taxonomy): domain Eukaryota; kingdom Viridiplantae; phylum Streptophyta; class Magnoliopsida; order Asterales; family Asteraceae; genus Glebionis; species Glebionis coronaria. The sequence goes on from JANFOE010000394.1 coordinate 292,700, forward strand.
TTAACACCAAGCACTCAGTATCTGTGAAAAGAACCTTATTTTTGTTATCACACACTTGTGATACACTAAACAAATTATAATCCAGATCTTTTACCAAGAAGACATTATCAAACCTTAGATTGTTGGTGACAAGGGTTCCTTTTCCTGTGATTGTGCCGTAGCCACCTCCAAAGTATACCTTATCACCATCTTGAATAGGAGAGAAATTGGTCAGATAGTCTTCCTTTCCTGTCATGTGCCTTGAGCATCCACTATCCCAGTATCCATAATCATTGATCTTCTTCTGAATGCCCTGCACATAAAGAAAACACATTAGTTTTCTTTGGGAACCCAAGCCTTGGAAGACTTGGATTCATTTGGTTGTTCAACAAGAACAGACTTAGTTCTCATAACAACCCCATTTTCATCCCTGTTTGAATGAAATTCCCAGTTAACCCCAATTGGTGTTGACAATGCCTTTGAAATATAATGAAACCTGTTGCATGTCATAGAAATACCAGTAGAATTAGGGTTCTGGTCTTGTTTTGGTCTCCATGTTAAGCTAGTAGAAGCTTTAGACCTATTTCCCTGTGGTTGCAAATACCTAGGTTTGTCAGCGCTGAAATTTCTCTTGTCAGCGCCCCGATTGCTCCTATCAGCGTTGAACCTAGGGTTTGCTACAGGAACCCATTGCCTATTTGACCAAGTATTTGACTTTTGAAAAGGTCTTAGGCCTTGTGTGTTAGACCCTCTAGAAAAGAATGGGGCTGGTCTAACAACTTGTGAACTTTTGTTCACAAAGGTATTGGGTCTGACAGTGTTTGACCTATGTTGACTTTTGTCAGCGCTGAAATGGTTCCTGTCAGCGTTGACATTGGAAGCATTGACACATTTGTAGGCCAAATGTGAGAAGCTACCACATGTGTAACAAGCTTTTCTAGACATAGTCTTAGGTCTAGAAGCAAAGAAGCCTGTTCCATGATTACTAACTTGGCTTTTTGGTGACCTAGTATTCCTATACATCTCTGCATATTTAACACTAGGTTTTCTAACATTTTGTGGGCCAAGGTCAACAGCTTTGCCAGTGGTAGGGTGTGTGATCTTAATAGGTTTAGGATCATCAATTGGTTTTGTGATTGGTGTGGGCTCATTTGGACTTTCACACAACAACCCTCCTTTAACAAACAAAGTGTGGTTAGCTTTCTTCCACTCTTCTAGGTCAGTCAGCTTTTGCTGATATTCCTCAACTGGGGAAGTCACTCTAGGTGGAGGAATAAACTCCTCCTCTTGGCATTCTGGCAAGCCAGTCCAAGATAAGTCCTTTGATTGGACACCATAAAAATCCCCAGCTGGTGGTGGAACAACAGTATAATTATTCATCCCAATCCCACTCATATCCTTAGAGTCTCTTTGTTTACTAACACACTCTCCTAGGGATTGTGTGGCCTTATCAAATCTATGGATTTTAAGACTCACATTATCTTTGTTTTTGTTAGCCTCCTCTAACTGAGCTATCAAATCAAGATTAACCCTATTTACTATATCTTGAACATCCTTACTCTGATGTAACTCATGTTTTAAGATATTTATTTGATCCTTTAAATCAAACTCCATTTTCTTATATTCAGATACTGTCTTTTCTGTTTGGGTAAGAGCAACTTGATAGTTAGATACTTTGCATCTTTCAGTACTTGCCTCATCTAATAATTTAACTATCTCTTGTTTTAATTTTTCAGTATTTAAACGACAACCCTTAGAACAGAAAGCATCATCATATACCTCATTATCTGATGAAGAGGAGGAGTGTGCCATGAGAGCATATTCAGCATGCTCTTCTTTAACTTCAGCAAGCAAAGCTCTGTCCTCTTCCTCATTCTTAGCCATCCAGCTCCAATCCCATTCTCCAACACCATCAATTTGTTGAACAGCAACCATAGCCTTGGGATCTGGGCTCTTAATCATTTGGCTTGAAGGCTTCCCAGCATCAGATCTCCTTGGAGATCTACATTCCCTCATAAAGTGCCCCATCCTATGACAGTTGTAGCACTCCACCTTGGACTTGTCAAAGCCAGCAACATCCTTAGCATTAAAGGTCATCTTCTTCTTGAACCTTTTATTGAACCTGTTTGCTCTTAAACTTACAAGAGCCATAGTCCACTTGATATCCATCTCTTCCAATTGTTCATCACTTATCTGCTCAAGATCTTCATAAGTAATTCTTGAATCACTAGGCAAAGAAGCAATGAATGCACACACAGTATCAAGATCAAAACCAGCAGGTTTAATTCTATCAGCGCCATGATTGTGTGTGTCAGCGTTTGAGTACAAAGCATTGACAGGATATGATCCAGCGCTGACAGATTGACATCCAGCGCTGACACCTTGAGATCCAGTTGCTGAATGTCCATAGAAGTTCATGGAATCAAATTGGCCTTCACTTTGTGAAAAGAAGGCCATGTTGCTGCTGGAAGATTTGTTATCACTTTCCAATTGCCATTCATTCTCCAACAGTCTTAACTTGTTGAAGATGTCATCAAACCTGGAAGTCTTGTGGGTATTATTGACAAGAATAGATCTTGTCTCAATCTTCCATACATCACCAAGGCTTTTGAGAAAAGTAGCATTCAATTCAGGGTCATCAATCTGTTTTCCCATGAAGGAAAGTTGACTTGTGATGTCAAGAAGTCTACTTCTCACACTGCTGAGATTCTCATTAGGTTGAGCTTTAAAGACAGCATACTCATGCAGTAGTTGCTTCTTCTTTTCTTCTTTTGTGTCAGCATTGCCACCATGTGCTACTTCAAGAGCTTCCCAAAGCTCTTTTGCAGACTCAAAACGTTTGTACTTGTGCTGATTTTCATGACCTAGGGCATGTTTCAAGATATTCAAGATTTTCATGTCCACCCTCTTCTTGGCTATATCTTCAACAGCAACAGCTCTCCCATCTTCAGGCTTTTCCACCTTATCAGATTCAGGACAATTAGGAACAGCTGTCCTTGTGGCAATAGCAGCAGTAATCTTTGCTGCTTTATCGAATGTGTTCCCATATTCGATAATTTCCCAAAGAGTGTAGTCATGAATAGCTATGTATTGCTCAAAATTGGACTTCCAAAGCTCAAAGTTCCTGGCATCAAACATGGGAATTTTGATACTAGGGTTTGAGAAGTTGTTTTGTAGCAAAGCAGGAGGTTGATTTGTGCCAGACATGATGTTTTTAGGGTTTTGAGAATTTTAGGGTTTTTAGGGTTTTTGGTGTTTTAGGGTTCTTGCGTTACTTAAAGATCAAAAGTTTCTCAACAAGCTCTGATACCACTTGTTGATCCCTATAATTGATCCCTATAAAAGTTTCTCAATAATTCGACCCAACAATCTTCCCCTAGTTGATGATGTCAAAACACTCCTCTTAAGCGTGAATCCTTTGTATGTAGTACATGATCTCCAAGAAGCTTCCCCTTAAGTATAGCACATATTCTTCCCCTTTTTGACACATCAATAGGGAATATGTGAAAGTATGCAATCTTGTAGATTCTCCAAAAGTAGGCTCTATGTAATGATCCTGAAGAAAAATAAATAAAGTATTCTTGATGTAGAAGTAAAATAACCCAATCTTATGTTCCATGTCTTGTTTATCCATGTGATGAAGAACTTATACCAGATAGAGAAAGAATATAAGTAGACCTCGATCCCTTGTCAATATTCTCATCCTTTGTGAGACACTGAGCACGATAATGTAACTCCTTCAAGTGTTATGACAAGTCTTCATCACCATCCATGTAAAGCACGAACAAGTTACCTTTAAAGTGTGAGTGCCACAGGAAACACCACGACTTTAAGATATGATAGAACACAAACTTGTGAAAATCTTCTTCAATCATCAAAACTTACCATAAGAATTCTTCCCCTTAAGCTAACACCTCTTCATGACGAATTTGAATGAAATAACATCTTCATACCATATGTAAAAGTGTTATGCTGAATAACTCTTTTGCAAGGCTATCCCGATTACATAGTTTAAATATCCATCAAATTCCTCACGAATTGTTGTCAACTCGCATTAAAATCATTAATCCATTTAAATATATCCGAGCCATAAATATCAACTTGATATTCTGAATTAAAACGGAGATTCCATGTACCTTTGTGTGTATTTTCCTCCTTTTTGTGTGCTTAAAACGTACCCATTTTCTCTAACAGCAGCAATCAGTGTGTTGTCCAATATCTCTTCTGTCCAATATCTTGGTCAGATGTATTGTCCAATATCAGACAATACTTATCAGCGTTGAAGTACATATATCGGACGACACTGTCAACCTATCAGTGTTGACTTATTCCTGTCAGCGTCCATTCTATACCTGTCAGCGTCAACATTACTCTTGTCAGCGCCAACCATAAATCCTGTCAGCGTTCAAACAAAGCTTGTCAGCGTTTACTTCATTGTCAGCGGTTTGGGGCTTCTATCTTCATTAGCGACTCGACTCCGCCACTAACACTGTCAGTTCCTCACGTGTGTATCTTCATCATGTGATGCAAATTGTGTACTTGTATTAAACAGTTACAATACATCTTCTTTATTGGAAACTTCATTCACAAAACATTCTCGTGAATAAAATTATTTTTTATCCAAGCACATACAACTTCATCACATGCTAACACATAATTCAAACCTGGCTTCACGTGATGTATACGAACAATACCCAATCAAACTTTGAACAACCAATGAGAGTTGAATGGTCGTGTGAACACATACTCTTAAACCAATAGGAACGAGAGGCTTACAGTAATACAGTGCACTAGCACTCATGGGATCACAAACCGTGTGAACACAGAAAGTTTCATCCAATCACGTCTGAGGATCCGTGTGAATGCAAAGCTCCTTGATCGTGTGTATGCACATGAAGATCTCTCGTTACTTCAAACATTGTATAAGCAGATGTTATAATATTTATCAGAAACCTTAAATTAAGGTTTTATGAATTAAATAAGCTCATAAGAACGACGAACATCTACTGTAACATCATTCTTGATCGTAACCTGCTGCTTATAATACAAACCATGCTGCAAACATCCCTTTTCTGATATAGACACGATCTAGGGTTTTGAACTTTGAGTTCCGAAACCCTAATTAGGATTTATGAATAACCTAAGATCATGTATCTTCACACGTTTTAACAGCCACGAACATCAATTCTTCCTGCTTTTAAATAGATCTAGGGTTTGAAGAACCCTAGTTCATGATTTCATGTGAAAGCAGAAAACTGAAAATCTTCCATCAGCCAACTTCGACGCTTAATAACTTTTGACTGGGGATAAAACTCGACAATCCCTCCGGTGGATGTTTAGATCTATGTATGTAGAACACATATCTAAAATTTCGTGACGATCCAACGGTTCAATCAAAAGTTATGACCTTCTGAATACTGCTGCGCACACAAAAACGTCCAGAAAAATTCAATACGAATTTTTCTTCTTCACCATACACGAACACCTCGTCGGACCTAGATATCAAGAGCCTTAGGCTCTGATACCAATTGTTGATCCCTATAATCGTTCGACTCAACGGTTAAGAACCATATATCTAGGTTTGATCATCGTTCATATGATAACATAGCGGAAAAGAACAATGATCATGAACAAGGTGTTTAGGCACAAGAACACGAATTAAAACAAATGGGATGTTCACTATATTAATAACGAACAACCACTAGACGTGTATACATTGAATCCCACGTCTAGTCGACACACACTTTAGGTTTACATTGTGAATGAATTATATGTATAAAACCTACGTCCTATGTTTTCTTTATATACTAGAAAACATAGCTTACAAAGAAAGCTAAAGTAATAAAAAGACTCCAACGGCTTGTTCTTTTGCAACTTGTACTTTTTAGCCCTTGTCTTCTTATTTTGTTGTGTTTTGACTTATCAACTCAATAATTCGACCCAACAGAACCAATTGCTTCATCATTATTTTCTTTGACAGAAGCAAATTGGTCTATCATCTGATTCTTTTTCTTCTTCTTGGTGGCCTCATTCCCTCCAAATGTGTTACCAATTGCTTCCCAAAGTTCCTTAGCAGTCTTATACTTCCCGAACCTTAGCTGATGTTTATCTGGTAGAGCCAACAACAAAGAACTGTGAGCTCTAACATCATGCCTTCTTGTCTGAATCTCTTTATCTGCAACAACAACAGACTTGGTTTTATCACTTTTGGAGCTTTCACCAATTTCTGCCTTATCTTTGTTCTTATCTTCAACTACTACTATTTTGGGGAACTGGTCACCCAGCTCTATGACCTCGCATAGAACAAAGTGTTCCATCTTGAGGCATTGTTGAATCCTGAATTCCCATATTTCAAAGTTTTCAGGATCCAGAATGGGAAGTTTGAGAGCATGGTGTTTGAGGTGAATGAGAATCTGAAGACATGGTTGGTACTGGTGGTAATGAATGTTTTGTTCTTGGTTTAATCAAAGTTTCTCAACAAGCTCTGATACCACTTGTTGATCCCAAACTCAGATCTTAAACCTTAGCTTGTTTAAGGGGTGTGATAGAAAGAATGAATTGAAACTAACACTTAGAGGAACTTTGCAATACACAAAGTAACTAAACAAGATGCGGAAAATAGTGTTTAGCACAAGAACAAGTGTTTAAATCAAACGTTGAACTTTAATATATCAAAGACATACGAATACCCAATAATGTTATTAGGGTTCTACAACCTTAAAGTATGAAATGAAAATGAACATAAAGAGATATGTTTTACATAAAAACCTAGTGAGTCCTTTTATAACACAAGGACTCACGTACAAGATTACTACTAACAAACTAGGAAATTATCATGGAGTAGTAACAGAAACACGTTATAATATCTTCCAAGTTTATCTTTGTAGCATGGTCTTTGACTTCCAGCAGGGGGACCAATCCCCCTGCCTTTTTTATTCAGCAGGGGGAACTTCGACCAACCAGTAGGGGAACTGAAACTCATGTATTTATTCCCAACAAATAAGTCACGAATGGAATTAACTAACCCCTAAACTTTTGGATATTTACAATATTAGTCCTTGTACTTAATGTTTTGTTAAAATAAGTTAAAAATGACATGGTTTTAACCCTTAGGCTTTATTAATTTACATTTTTAGTCCAAAAGTTTTTATAAGTTAAATTTTTGGTATAAAAAAATTATTTAAACATAAAAACACTAAGTGGGCTTATTTAATATGTCAAATGAGCTAATGGGCTTCCTAATGGGCCTAAACACACTTTAAGTCCATTAATAATTCAAGATTAGCTAAGTGGGCTCACAAGGCACTAAATGGGCCTAATGGGCTCCTAAAAGCATAAGGCTATATTTATTGGGATTAATAAGTCCACTAAGGAATACTAGTAATTATCCAAGGCATTTCATAGATCTAGGGTATTTCCATAGTTCAAATAATATTCCTAAAAATATATAAAATCTAATTTAGATTTTTCCAAGATTTATAAAAAAAAATCTAGTTGGGCTTCCCAAAGATATGATAAGATTTTTAAAGATACGTTAAGATTTTCCAAAGATTTGTAAAATCTGGCTAGATTTCCCTAATATTTTGTTAGGTTTCTTAAGATTTATCCAATATAATTTAGATTTTTCAAAGATTTCCAAAGATTTGTTTAGATTTCCAAATATTTCTAAAGATTTTATTTAGATTTCCACTTAGATATTTCCAAGGGTTTGTTATATATTAGGTTGTTCATGGTTACAATGCATTGTTCGGGCCATCATACTTCAGAAGCCATTCTATAAACGTTTGAGGAGCGAGGGCACTTTAAATCGTAAACCCAACCACTTAGTCAAAACGTAATATCGAGATGGAACATCTTTAGTATAAAGCTCCCTACTAACATGGCATGTTTATATGTTTTATTAAATACCTTGAGTATTTTAATATCTTTATAATAAATATTAAACAGTCGTAATAGGTAAAGCACGTAAAGAGTTAGTATCTAATCCTATCAACAATTATAAATGCATAGGATCATAAAAGTGCATTTAAATCATATAGTTATGTATGCTCTCTATGCTATATGCTCTATAAGTATGTCCCCTCAAAAACCCACTTTTGAAATTTTAATCTAGTTATAGTTCAGATAATAAAATAGAAAAAAAAACAATTTTATTTTTGATCTGATTCTCTATAACCATTGCTCTGATACCATTCCTGTGACACCCCCAGATCGGGTATGCAAATGCATCGGAATAGTAGTAATCGGGTGTCACGTAGGTGGATCTTAGAACAAATGGCATACAAAGCATTGATCATAATTATATGATTTTGAAATACAACTGATAAATTAATTTAGTACAATCATTTGAAACTTTGAATATCAGTTGTTACAAATATCCCATTGAAAAATAGATCCCCCAGTCATTTTTATGCTCCTAAATGATGCTCAGTCCATGCTCAAATAATCCAGCTTAATTTCCTGAGAAAAACATGCTTAAAACGGTCAACATAAAGTTGGTGAATTCATAGGTTTGATAAAATCATAGTTTAGGACTATAAATTGTCCTACATACTGTTGCACAAAGTTTGATATAAAAATCAAGTTCAGAGTTTCCAATTATTCCATACAATGTTGTACTAAGCAGTATATATTAAGTCTATGAACGCAAACATCATAAAAGTAACATTCACTGAAGTAGTAACGCACAAAACATCAATACCTAACGGTAGTTACATTCCCTATTGCCCGAAACTGAGGCTTAACTCATTAAGCACTCAACAGATGAGGACCCTTCGCCTTACAATAAGGCACCTATTTTCTAGTTCCAATATGGTAAACACCTGTTGTCTCGGCCGAGGCACAGTTAGCGCTACTCATCCAGATGGGGATCGTCAATCCCAAGTAGATCTATTTATAACATTTAAGGCAATTCGAAAATTTTAACAGTTTCAGTTCACAGGTCATGAGGAATTCTACAATAGGAAAATGTAATTAAAGGTAACAGTTCAGTTTGCGTCCTACAAAATATGTTACATGTTTTCTTCCACAGTATCAATCAACAATTTATTAAATATAAGTATAAGGCCATGATCCCACGATGTTACAATCATATTATCAAAACAATTTATAGTTATTTAGTAGCATGTCTCCCCCTCGCGGGTTAGTAAAAACATAAAGTAGTGAAACGCGAGGCTATGAACTCACCTGAATAATAATACTGCTTGAGAATGATCAAAGTATCCAAGTCACAAAGCATACAGTACAACAAATACGTAAGTAATTGAGTAGGTCTCAGTATTTGCATAAATAATAATAGTATGCGATTTAATTCATCGTACGTTCGTTCTCGTTATTAATAGGTCTCAGTATATTTAATTATTTATATATACTGTTATGACAAAGATTATATGCTTGTACTATTCGTTTACTGTTTACGCGTACCCTCTATGGATAAAGCTGTACAATATTGTAGTCTTTGTTCATAAATAAATTATTAAATTTATTTAATAGTTTATTAGATTCCAAAAATAATTACAAAGAATTTATTAGTCATTAATCTCGACTTAAAACATGTTTCCCGTGGGTAAAACATAATCTTTTCTATTCCAAAAACTGTTAAAATCGTCCCTCGTGTACCAACAGTGGCTATTTAAGCAAACAATGGGTATATTATGAAAACAGTGGCTATGTTAAAGGAAATAGTGGCGATAGTGGTAATATTAGGCTAACGGTGGCAAATCTAAGGCTAACGGTGGCAGATTTAAGGTGACGGTGGTAATATTATAACCTACGGTGGTAAGTTTTACCTCATGAAGATTTAGGTCACAGCCGAAACACACCCCTATCGCTATAATCAGCAATACTATGCACGTTAATACAAGGTTTTTGCCTAGTAAGAAAATTTTATCGTCCGAATCTTTTCGAATTGATTATTGGAAGAAAGTGCGACTCAGTTGTTCTTGGTGGAATAATAAATGGGGAAAAGTTATCTATTTTAAACTAAAAGTAAAAATGTCGTTGAAAGCTTGAAAATTTAATCTAAGATAAAAAAAATTAAAACAATGCTAAGTAAAAAGGCAGGAAAAATTAAAGTTAGGAAAATAAAAACAATTCAGAAAACTCAAAATTTAACTAAGTCTGAAACAAGAGAACTGAAATTTCAAGAAAATGGATTTTCGGAATTATGGATAATTTCAGAGAAATCTTCGGAATAAAGCTTTTTTCAGAAAAAGAGGCATTTTCGGAATACTTGACTTTTCAGAAAAAGATATCTTCGAAATAAAGGGATCTTCGGAAAAAGGGCTTTTTCAGAATAATTAGCATCTTCGGAATAAATGGTTTTTCAGAAAATTAACTTTTTCGGAATAACAAGACTTTTCAGAAAAACAGGAATTTCGGAATAATGAAGTTTTCAGAAAAATTAGGATCTTCGGAATAAAGATGAATTCAGAAAAATGAGCTATTTCGGAAAAAAGGCTATTTCAGAAAAAAGGTATTTTCGGAAAAACAAGCTTTTCAGAGAAATTTTCGGAATAATAGACTTTTCGGAAAAATGAAGTTTTCAGAGAAATAGGTTTTTCGGAAAAACAGGTTTTTCAGAATAATTGCTATTTTCAGTAAAGGAGTATTTCAGAATAAAGGCTTTTCAAAAAAAGGTATGTTTTCAGAGAACAAAACCCTTTTCCGAAGAATCTAAAACACGAATACAGTTAAACAGAAACAAGCAATCTTAAGAGATAAGCCACGAATAAGCACACATCAAACAAGCAATTAACCAAAACTTTAACCAAATAAATTTTAAGAAGAACTAAATAAGCCACAAATTAAAAACTATAAAAACTTTAAATAATCAAAACATTTAAAATCAACTAATAAGCACTCCTATTAATCTATCAAAACAACTTAATCAAAAATAAGCCAAACACTAAAAGATTAATAACCACAATAAGCTCAAAACATCCACCACATCAAAACTACAAGATCAATCACATGAACAAATCAATCACATAATCAAAGAGATGAGATTAACTACATGATTATCAAGATTAATAAAAAGATTAAGAAAGGTAGAATGAGAATCAAGAAAATAAGCTTGATTGATTAAAGATGAATGTAAAAAGATTACAAGATTAATGGAAAGATTAACAAGTCTTAAAGAAAAACTAGAGAGAAAAATAAAACACACTTAAAAATTAAACTACACCTCCTAAAAACTAAAACACCTAACACCCTCCTAATGACTCATTAGGAGGGTATTTATAGGAGGTGGGGAGATTACATGCTTAAGCTATCTAATTTCTTTCTTCTCGACTCGACTTAATTTCTTTGTCTTTCTCGATGTCGTCTCGGGATTTGTCGATATAAGTTGAACTTGTCTTATAATTTTCTTCTAAAATTAGACTTGAGTTCTTCGACTTCATTAAACTTCCGTCTTTAGACTTTTTCTTTGATAAATCTTTAGAATTGGCGTTGGACTTTCGTTCTTTGTGCATTCTCGATCTTTCGACTTCGTCTTTAGTCTTTTTCTTCGATAAAAGCCCGTGATAGCCCATGTTTTCTTCCTTTTGCATCTTTTGGTGCTAAAACACAATAAAAACACAAACCATGCATAATCCCGACTTTTACGACATAAAATACACGTTTTGGTCTTGTTATTATTGGAAATAAGTGGTAAAAGGATAAGTGTTTTCACACTTATTAAATCCCCTACACTTGACCATTGCAATGTCCTCATGTAATGCACTAATTTCAAAGCACGGTTTACATTTTTCATCATAGATAACACACCTTGGCCTTTATTAAATACTAAATACTAAGAAAACAAAATAAGTAAGAAATCAAAGACTTACATTGGGGTTTTAGGTTGTCATGAATGTTCATCATTCTCAAGTTTCACGTTCCCCATACCAAGCTTAAAAACGAGATCATTGTTATTATAAGTTAGCAAACTAACATGAACTCATGTGGCCCAATTATTCGCTTAGACTCCCTTATTCCTAGGTGTATCTCTTATATTTTAATAATGTCTTAAATGATCACGAGGATGCATTGTTTGACTTATTTTGATAGTTATTTAGGCTGAAAATAAAGTGGGACGATTTAATCAATAGTTAGCTAAAGGATAAAATCTTTTAAAACTGCTTCTCGGGACCTTTCAAAGTTCATATCTTGGCATAACGCGTTTCACGATTTGAGACCTTTCTCGGACCGATATTTGGAAGCGACTTCATACTTCAAATCTTTGAGAGACGTTCTTGAAATTATGGTCTTCTCTTCACAATAGGAATTTCTTCACTTGAAGTTTTGAGAGATTCATATTTGGACCACGACTTCTTCATTTTTCTCCAATCTTTATTTTGGACTTTGATAGACAACGATCCGCCTCCTTTTAGGTCTTGGATCTATTTATCCTCATACCTTGCTAGGGTCTTTTCGGATAGACTTCTCCATGATCTTTTGGGGAGTACTTGCTTTTCGTCGTGTGTCTCGATCCTTCATATTGATTTTCAATAAATGATTCTTCACATCACTTTTGGATCTTTAGCAACAAAATGTAGCCCTCATGCCTTGTTAGGGCCTTTTCGGACTCGCCAATCTTCGCATCCCGCTTCAATAAGTTATGCCTTGGCTATGAACTCTAATTAATACCGAGCAACTTTTAAACGATCTTGGGCTAGAAACTAAGTAACTTTTCAAATCGTACAACCTTACTTATTGCAATTAAATTTATTAACAAGTGATGGGAGAATAGGCTTATAATCAACTCACATAAATTCATGAAAGAATACCAAACTTATAATTGACTCTATCATCTCTCGTCCTCCACAGTTTAAAATCTCAAGGAATGAGATTCGTGCATGCTTAGCCAATTAAATCAAAGTTTTGGGTTTTCGAGTCATCTATAGGATCTTGCAAATTCTTAGACTTTTTCAAGTTTAGAAAATGCATTTTAAAGTTCCCTTGATAAACGACTCTCTAGGATCAATGATAGGAACTTGCGAAAAGTTCTTGTTCTTAACTCGTGAGAGTTAAGACTTTCGCGTTTTAAAGCTCCCTATATAAAAGCCTAGCAAAACTTGACTTAAACACGTTAAGGATACTAGCTAGAGTAAACTTAGATAAGTAAACTCGGGTCGAGTCAAAAGATTCACAACGTTTGAAAACTAAAACCACTTTATTAAAATTTATTCTAACAACAAAATAAAATAACTATAACAAAGGTAAAACTACTAGGCCAAAATAGATCAAAAATTTTGAAAAATGTCGAAAAATCAATTTTTCAGTTAAAATGAGGAAAAATGCAAGGAAAAGACCACTTAACTTCGATAGAAGTCCCCCCTACACTTAATATAAACATTGTCCTCAATGTTTAAGCATGTGGAAGTAAACTCCCCTACACTTAGGACATTGTGCACTTTGTTTAAATCTTGCTAAGGAAGAGACAACTAAACTGATTCCTATTTTACTATTGAAGAATATAAAATAGAGAATCAAAAGAGTTTAGGATAGAACCGGGAAGGCGGGTACACGGGATCACGGTTCGTCAAAGGTCATCAAGAATGGATCTTTGAAAGCTCAAATCCCTACACATGATAAGAAAGAAAACAACAAACACATACGAGGGTCTCCCCCTGCACTTATTATAAAAACAAGAAAAAAAGGATAGATACTGCGGGTTGCCTCCCGAGAAGCGCTTGTTTTTGTTAACCGAGTCGTGAGCCTGACTCGACCTTGATTAGCATAGGAAGAAGCTTAAAACATATCCACCATCAAATACATGGTTTTCATACAACAAATAACACAAGCTTAAGGCGAACAAGGCAAGCCAAATAAGAGTAGGCAAGGTTCCCTTAAGCAGTTGTTGAGCACGGTGGTAGAAAGGGTGAAGAGGTGCAAGCATATCTCCATGGTTTCCAAAAATCTTTCCTTTTATTTCATCAGATGGATACTGAGATGGCTTAAAAAGTGCAATACCAGGATCGAACACCTTTTCCTTTAGGGGAAAATAACACTCAGGCTCAGCAGATCTTGAAGAAGATACGATCATAAATCTCACAATCTCATCCTCAGAAGGTGGATATAGAGGTGTCAAGACATAAGTGCTGCGGATATTGGTGTCGGCCGGCTTCTTCTCCTTGGAAACGGGTTTCTTCATATCCAAAGTAGGATAAAGACCATAATCATCAAAGTCCTAAGGAGGAGCATCACTCTCATTGGGGAAGTAGGTATTGAGAAAAGTGGCAAAATCTTCCTCAAATGAGTAATTGTCCAAAGTATCAATAGTGTTTGGTGGAGGATATTCATCAAAAGTAGGAGTAAGGTCATTATGAGAAGAATCACTCGAGAGAGTATCAGCATTATCAAAATCAGCATAAGTTGGCATGTCTGGATACTCTGAAACAAAAGCAGCAGAATCATCCCCATCGGAACTAGGGTCATCATAGATTGATGGAGACCCATAGATTTGTGGGGGATCCAATTTGGGGAGAGAATCATCAAAATCATCCACATCGTCTTGAAAAAGTGAATTGTCATGGGAAGACTCAAAAAGAGGATTATCATATACAACAAAGTCATCAAGCTTAAACTTTCGAAAGTAGGAGTAAGCTCTGCTTGAAGCACATTTATCATTTTTGCGGATTCTTTTCCATTTGTCTTACTTGTAATCTTCCCTATCTTAAAAACTTGAGCATCTTTCCCGACTCTTAAGATTAGCTCACCTTCGGCAACATCGACAAGAGCTTTTTCGGTTCTCAAAAATGGCCGACCAAGTATTAACGGAAACGAAGGTCCATTTCATAATCAACAACAACAAAGTCGACCGGAAAAGTGAAGGTGCCAACTTTAATGAACACATCTTCGGAAATACCAACGGGGTAAGCGAGAGTGCGATTTGCTAGCTCAAGAGTCATTTTTGTTGGAGTAAGGTCAGGTAATGATAGTGTTTTCCAAACACTCAAAGGCATCAGATTTATACTTGCTCCGAGATCAGCTAAGGCAGCAAATTCTTCGGTTTTGTTAAAAATGCAAGGCAACACAAAACGACCGGGATCTCCAAGTTTCTCCAGAAGTTCTTTAAGAATAACTACAGAACAGTTTTCATTTAAGCGTGTGTTGACAAGCTCAACCAGATTTTCCTTCTTGTTAAGCAATTCCTTGAATGCTTTGACGAATTTCGGCATGTGGACAAGTGCTTCAACAAGGATAATGTTGAAATTCATTTGAGAGATCATCTTCAAATAGTTCGACACTTGAATGTCATCCTTGGTTTGCAATTTAGCCTTGTCTAAGCGAGAAGGATAAGGAATATTTGGTTTATAGGTGGAAGGTGGGGTTGGTGAAGGTGTAGCAGGTAAGGTTGAGATGTTGAGGGTTGAGAAGTAGAAGGTTTAGAGGTGGTTGGCGGGGTTGGTGGAGGGTTTTGTTTAGGTACTTCTTCCGTGATTGGTGGAGACGGCAATGGAGAACTAGTACTAGGTGTGGTAGTAGGAGGGATAAATGGGGGTGGAGGAGGTGTATATGGAGTAACTAAAGGTGGGGTAGAAGGTCCTACTAGAGTTGCTCCACTTTGAGTAGTAATAGCACTCACATTAGCTCTAGGGTTTGTTTTGGTGGTAGAAGAAAGAACACCTTGGGGACGAAGGGTTTGTAACATTTGAACGAATCTCCTATCCGTGGACTCTTGAATTTGTCTAGTAGATTCTTGCATTGCTTGCATGATTTTCTCATGTTCATTCAACTTTTGCAAAACCAAGTCCATTGGTGGATGAGGTACATTGAACCCTTGTTGTTGAAAACCTTGGTTTGGGTATGGGTTATAAGGTGGAAAACCTTGAGGATTGAAACCTTGGTGTTGAAAACCTTGGTGTTGCATGTGATAGTTACCTTGGTTTCCATTTGAGCCCCTCACATTTGCATTACCTTGAAAATTAGCTATTGGCGGCCCTTGGTTGTTTGGGTTAGGTTGTGGTGGTCTTTGTTGAAAACCGGGTGGTGCCAAATAATTTGTCGAGTTGTAAGACAAGTGATTAACATCGACATTAGGCTTAAAATGAACTCTCTCGGTGTTGTTGTAAGCATACACTTCCGCGTGAGATTGATCATAAGCTTTATCATAGTTAGCATAAGAGTGTGGCCCACCACAAGTTTCACAAGTTATATTAAGAGCATTGTTGTTTTTGGCATTGTTAACGGCTTGTAAAGCAAGTGCTTCAACAACCGTAGTAAGCTTATCAAGTCTTCTTTCGGTATCATTAGTGCTAGCACTAGCCACATTAGCCCGAACACTTTTGGTTTGCACTTTAGATTTATTCTCAATAATATCCCATGCGGCAATAGAAGACTTAACCAAAATGTTACCCCCCGAGGCATTATTTAGTGAATCTTGGTCATTCATGCTTAAACCATTGTAAAAAGTGTTAATTTGATGCACTTTTGTGAAACCATATTGTGGACACTTTCTTAAAAGTTCCTTAAAACGGTCCCAAGATTCACTAAATATCTCACCGTACTTTTGTTCAAAGGTAATGATTTCATTCCGCAAAGCGGTAGTACGTGAGGGTGGGAAAAAGTAGTTGATGAATTTGGTCTCTAAATCCGTCCACGTAAGAATACTTTGTGGTGGTTCCTTATCAAGCCAATGTCGGGCTTGTCCCTCTAAGGAGAAAGGAAAAAGTTGTAAGCGAATTACCTCTTGTGAAACCCCATTAAACTCGACCGTATTAGTGAGTTGAAGAAATCTTTTGATATGGTCATGAGGATCATCAATTGTACGCCCCAAGAATGGTTGAGCAGAGACCATTTGTATGAAGCCGGATTTGAGCTCAAAGTTGTTGGCTCCAATCTCGGGTATGACAATAGCATCGGTGTTGCCCTCTACGTGCGATTGCAAAAGCTCGATCATTGGTCGATTGTCCATGGTGACAATAGGTTGAGTTTCGACTTCGGCTTGAGTTGCTTTCTTCTTACGAGCACGGGTACGCATGCACACCTACAAAAAGAATAGAAAAATAGACAAGAAATATTTTTGGTTTTTTATGTTTTTCTATTTTTTAATTTTTATTGATTTTTTAGAATTTTAAAGCAAGGAAAATAACGTTAAAAAATGAACGGATCCCAAAATCCAACGCGTCTCTCACTTAAAACCTTTAATCTTAACAAAAAGAGCCGGCAGCGGCGCCATTTAATACAAGGTTTTTTCCTAGTAAGAAAATTTTATCGTCTGAATCTTTTCGAATTGATTATTGGAAGAAAGTGCGACTCAGTTGTTCTTGGTGGAATAATAAATGGGGAAAAGTTATATTTTAAACTAAAAGTAAAAATGTCGTTGAAAGCTTGAAAATTAATCTAAGATAAAACAAATTAAAACAATGTTAAGTAAAAAGGCAGGAAAAATTAAAGTTAGGAAAATAAAAACAATTTAGAAAACTCAAAATTTAACTAAGTCTGAAACAAGAGAACTGAAATTTCAAGAAAATGGATTTTCGGAATTATGGATAATTTCAGAGAAATCTTCGGAATAAAGCTTTTTTCAGAAAAAGAGGCATTTTCGGAATACTTGACTTTTCAGAAAAATATATCTTCGAAATAAAGGGATCTTCGGAAAAAGGGCTTTTTCAGAATAATTAGCATCTTCGGAATAAATGGTTTTTCAGAAAATAAACTTTTTCGGAATAACAAGACTTTTCAGAAAAACAGGAATTTCGGAATAATGAAGTTTTCAGAAAAATTAGGATCTTCGGAATAAAAATGAATTCAGAAAAATGAGCTATTTCGGAAAAAAAAAGGCTATTTCAGTAAAAAGGTATTTTCGGAAAAACAAGCTTTTCAGAGAAATTTTCAGAATAATAGACTTTCCGGAAAAATGAAGTTTTCAGAGAAATAGGCTTTTCGGAAAAACAGGTTTTTCATAATAATTGCTATTTTCAGTAAAGGAGTATTTCAGAATAAAGGCTTTTCAAAAAAAGGTATGTTTTCAGAGAACAAAACCCTTTTCCGAAGAATCTAAAACACGAATACAGTTAAACAGAAACAAGCAATCTTAAGAGATAAGCCACGAATAAACACACATCAAACAAGCAATTAACCAAAACTTTAACCAAATAAATTTTAAGAAGAACTAAATAAGCCACAAATTAAAAACTATAAAAACTTTAAATAATCAAAACATTTAAAATCAACTAATAAGCACTCCTATTAATCTATCAAATCAACTTAATCAAAAATAAGCCAAACACTAAAAGATTAATAACCACAATAAGCTCAAAACATCCACCACATCAAAACTACAAGATTAATCACATGAACAAATCAATCACATAATCAAAGAGATGAGATTAACTACATGATTATCAAGATTAATAAAAAGATTAAGAAAGGTAGAATGAGAATTAAGAAAATAAGCTTGATTGATTAAAGATGAATGTAAAAAGATTACAAGATTAATGGAAAGATTAACAAGTCTTAAAGAAAAACTAGAGAGAAAAATAAAACACACTTAAAAATTAAACTACACCTCCTAAAAACTAAAACACCTAACACCCTCCTAATGACTCATTAGGAGGGTATTTATAGGAGGTGGGGAGATTACATGCTTAATCTATCTAATTTCTTTCTTCTCGACTCGACTTAATTTCTTTGTCTTTCTCGATGTCGTCTCGGGATTTGTCGATATAAGTTGAACTTGTCTTATAATTTTCTTCTAAAATTAGACTTGAGTTCTTCGACTTCATTAAACTTCCGTCTTTAGACTTTTTCTTCGATAAATCTTCAGAATTGGCCTTGGACTTCCGTTCTTTTTGCATTCTCGATCTTTCGACTTCGTCTTTAGTCTTTTTCTTCGATAAAAGCCCGTGATAGCCCATGTTTTCTTCCTTTTGCATCTTTTGGTCCTAAAACACAATAAAAACACAAACCACGCATAATTCCGACTTTTACGACATAAAATACACGTTTTGGTCTTGTTATTATTGGAAATAAGTGGTAAAAGGATAAGTGTTTTCACACTTATTACGCGTCCGTCGTCATCAGCAGTCCCAAACGCTCCCTAATCAGCAGATCCAAACACCCCTCTTTTTGGCCGTTAACTGCAGATCCAAACACCCCCTTCTCTGTTGCTTAGCAACAAATCCAAATGCTCATTTCCGCGGCTGCTAATCAGCAGATCCAAATACCCCCTCTTTGTGCTGTAAACTGCAGATCCAAACACCCCCTCTTTCTGCTTAACAGCAGATCCAAATGCAATATGTTGGTGTTGTTAACCCGAACCCAACGCGCCTTTTTTGTGGTCTCGCTGTTGCCACGACCATACTCCTTTGCGGGTTTCTTTCATGTCGAAACAAACACCCCAGTTCTGATCTATAGCGACGAGACAACCACGACAGGTGGTGGTGGTTGTATATGGCCGACGCATACAAGAGGGTGGTGGTGGCTATGAGTCACGGTGGTGCTTAAAACATCACATAATGGTGGTGTTTTGTGGCGGTAGTAGGTTATAGGCCTAAGGTGGGTGGTGGCGGCTGTACCAAGATCACGTAGATCTGGTGGTTTTAGTCGTAACATCGTAGTGGTGGAGGTGATGACTATGGACACAAGGTGGTGGCTGGTGAGGGTGGCTGTGATATACAGCTGTTGGTGATGACCACAGCCGTGATTTCTGTTTATGGTGGCTGTGGTATTGATGTTGTTATCGTCATGGTGATGATGATGGATTGAGGTGGTGGTATTCAGCATGAAGGTGGTGTGTGGCGGCTGTCATCAAGACCATAGCTGTAGTGATGATTTGTGGTGTTATGAGGTGGCGGTGGTGGAGTAATAAGGTGGTTCGGATGGTAAATACATAGATCTATTCGATCTATAACATAAAGGTGGTAGCAGAATATTTTCTGGTGGCCAGAATCTTCGCCAGAAAAGTGACGGCTGTCAAAGAGGAAGGAGGAGTGTGTGTGTGTTTTAAATTTGGGAGGCTAGGGTTTTTATGACATGAAACCCTAATTAGGGTTGTGTATATATAACACAAAAAGTTCTAGAAATCAAAGTGTAAGGTTTTATTAGTTGAGGGTTTATGTGGTAAATATTTCTACGAGGACTAAAAGGAAATTTAATCATAACGTTTGTAAATAAACGGTTCGGGACTCGGTCGTGTTTTATAAAATTGGATTCGCTTTGCGAGATTTGCGCCATTGATTTTAAAATGATTTCCTTGATAAATTAAAGTATTTATACGTACTATAATTATAAATAATGTGTTTGTTCATTTAAATGACGATTATAGGTATATCGTGTTAATAAAAATAAATTCCCATTATATATATCGTAAGTTATTACAATAAGAACATTAAATAGTTTAGTTAATTTTTTTATCGAATAATTCTGAATAATTAAATATAAATTTAATTACGAACCTAGTTATAAGTTGCATTTTAAATATGACGATATTCATTATAGTGAATTGAAATGCTCCACTATTTTTATATACTAAAATGATGATTTTTATACGTGGTAAGTCTTGTGATGATATATTGTAAAGGTGGTCTGTTAAAATATTATATGATGAATGATAATAATAATAATGAAGCCGGTGACGTGTGTAAAACCCAAATTTAGGGGTTTTACATCACCTACCCGTTATTTTAGCTTTATCCTCAAAGCTTAAGATGAAGTTACTCGTCCAGGGAACAAGTGAGGGCACTTTTTCTTGAACGTGTAATCTTGTATAATGAGGCCGGTGACGTGTAATCTTGTATAATTATTTTACAAATAGAACCAGTGCGCCCCATGGGGATGCACTAGGGCGGATGAAACCTCGTTCCAAAATTTCTTGAAGTTGCTCCTTTAACTCCTTTAGCTCTATAGGAGCCATGCGATAAAGAGCCTTGGAAATTGGCTCAGCTCCTGGGATGAGCTCAATATTAAACTCCACTTCATGAGTAGGTGGTATGCCCGGAAGTTCATTTGGAAATGCGTCTAGGAATTCTGACACGACCGGCTGATTTTGGATAGATGGAGATTCAGCCTCCAAATCATGAACAGTAGCTTGGTAGCCCTCGCAACCATGTGACAGTAATGCACGTGCTTGTAAGGTTGAAATTATTTGTACAGACCTTCCGTGTATGAAACCATTGTGAATATACCCTGGTGCATTTACATCACCGAAGATGACCTGATATGAATGGCAGTCAATGGTTGCATGATGTTTGGATAGCCAATCTATGCCTAATATCATGTCGAAATCGCACATGTCCAATGGAAGTACGTCAACTGAGCGAATCTTATCGTCAAACCTGAGGGGAAGACTCTTGTACCCATGTGTTATTCGTACAAAGTCTCTTAAGGGCGTGGAAATATTTAAGACATTTTCTAATGGCATAGGGGATATCCTAACATTCTCGGCATAAGTAGTAGAGATGACTGAATGAGTAACACCCGTGTCAAATAAAACACATGCAGCTTGACCATACATATACAAGATTCCAGTGATGGTACCTGTTGACTTGTTGGCCTGATCACGCGAGGTCGTGTACACCCGTCCAGTAGTAGGAGGTGGTTGGAGTCGGCATGTCCAGATGTGCCCTCTATCTCACCCTTGCGGAAGTCCTTCATGCGATGGCCTGGCTGGCCACACTTGAAGCAAGCATCGTTGTCACGGCGACACGACCCTGGGTGCCTGCGGTTGCATGTAGTGCAGAGAGGGTGAGTATACCCTCCAACATGTGCCCTTGCTGGCTGGGTGCGTGTTCAGAAAAGTATACGTGGGACATGGTTAATGTAAGTTTATGGACTTATATTTAATAGTCGTGTGATAGGATCGAACTCGAGATTACGGGATTGCACACAATACGTAAAGAGTTAATTTAATTAATAAATATATTTATCGTATTTATTAATTTATTTAATAAATATATTTATGTATTTATTAATTTAACCGAGCAAGTAACTATATAACTTTAATGACCGTTAAATAATTAATAGTTAAGTTATAACGAGCGTTAAATAGACATATAGTATGTATAAACAAAAGGAAAGAAGTTTGGAAGATTCCGGAACACCCCTTAGGGGTGTTCGACCGTCGGTTATGCCCTAAGGGGGGGGGGGGGGGAGTTGCCTTATATTTATTGGGCTACAATGTGTTGAAAGTCTATAAATACACCTCCTAATCCCCTCATAATCACATCATCATAAATCTTTTCCCCTCTTCTTTCTCTTGGTCGATCGCCACCCCCATCAACAAAAGGGTTTCGGTTGGTTTTTCTTGGTTGATCGATTGTATACATAATCTAGTCCTATCCCCTCTCCAGGGTTGTTGGGTAGATTAGTTACAAGCGTTGTAGCTCTGTTTTCACGTGCTAGAATCACAGTTAGCTCGTTGTATTACGTATGTACAAGAACGTAATGTAGTCTTACTTTAGACTATATCTTGGTATATACGGTTTAAACACGAATCAGTGATTTGTTCTTCGTCTTGTGGAATTGCTTTAGCGTAAAGGTATGTAACCCTAATTCGATTAATTATAATTGTGTTATTAATTATGATCTTGTTAAATCGCTTCCGCTATATGTGCTTTGATCTCGTTTAGGGTTTTATATAATTGTTATGATACTAATAAACCTTCAGTGGCATCCAGAACCGTTTTAACATGTTATAATTATCGAAAATCTAAAAGTTTTTTAACTATAATTGTTTTGAGTTAAAACTACATGGTTTTTAGGTTTTTCATAAAATTAGGGTTTTGTTTTTTTTAAAATTAGGGTTTTTACTATATTTTTAATTAAAAAAGTGAATTATTTTGAAACCCTAAATTACATGTGGGATAATTTTAGAATAAATTGCATGATTAATTGTTATGTCATGTATGGTTACGATCCGTAGAGATTTAATTGTTAAGATTTGTGGGGAATCCATGATTACGTGGATGTTTTTATGGATCGTAAAATTATATGTTTATATGATTTTATGTGCTACGTGATTATTTGATTCATTAAATCTTGAATTAGGGAAGACTTTTATATAGAGATATAAAGACCTAGATTTGATGATTATTGAATAAATCATATGCATGTGGCTATTTGATTATTTATTGCACATATAAATTGTTATTATGTGTTTATGATTTAGTTTTTTTACTTGTTTATATATAAAATTGTTGAATTGTTGTAAACAAGGGTTTTTTTTTGAAAAGAAATAATATGGACTAAATCATATTAAAAATAATGATTTGTTAAGAGATCTTAAATTACATAAGATTACGTTGATTGGTGAATTGCAATAATAATCTAACAGCCTACTCAATTTTGACAAACTATAAAGTGAGTTTAACGCATCGCTGGTCATGTACCCGGTTAAGGAAGGAGTTGTTATGCCATTAGTCGCTGACCAAATTCTCGGCTCACCTGTGCGTCAACTTGAAATTACCTACGATTATTAATTGAATAGTACCTTAAGGGTTATTTACCACAAATTCGCATCCGAACCACAATGAATAAGGGTATTGCTTTGTGCGTAGCCGAGTTCTAGCAAAGTACGATGTGATGAGTTGTGGGTAAATTCTTTAATTGGTTTAACCAATACCGCAACATAATTTATGAAGAAATTTAATCTCATGAAAAAGTTTACTAAATGTTTTATTAAACTTATGCTATGGAGATTGTATGCATGCTTCTCCATACATTGATTTTGACATCAAAATTTATACCCTTAAAAATTTAAGTCGAATGCTCCTAATTGACGAACACTTAAATTACTTCGTCATCAAATGAGATTTTTGGGTGATGTTGTGATGGAGAGAAAACCGTTTATAGAATGAGAATTTGTATGATGGTTTTACGTTACTCGGATTAGATGACTTAATTGAGTTACTCAGTGAGATCTGGAAACTTAATGCATTCAGAAGGAATGAAAAATGTTTACAATGCAAAACATTTTTGGCAATGTAATTCCCTTAAATATCTTGAAATTGAAAATTGTTTGTCAATTGAAGTTCGACAAGTCGCTGTGTTGAGTACATTCATTACTAGCAGATCAACTGATGTAATGGATCTTTGTCAATATAGTTCTAGAATTCAAGGAAAATAAAATGGTTTTAATACTAGGGTAATTTCATTTCCTTGAAGGTATTTTGTTATCAAAAATACTAATATTTTAACTTATTTCTGTAGAAATGGCTCAACCCACCAATAACACAGTAAGTTCTGCGTTCAAAGGTTTCTTTGAACGACCTGAACTTACTGGCCCAAACTTCAATGATTGGTACCGCTGCTAAGAATTGTCTTGAGAGCAATACTATCGATATCTTGACTACTCCTTATCCGGAGGATCTTGCTGAAGGAGCATATGATTTGCAAAGGCTTGAACACGCTGCTAATATTAAGAAGCACTTTGAGGTGGCTTGCTTAATGCTAGGAAAAATGGCTCCTACACTTCAACAGAAGTATGAGCTATTTTCTCCAAAGTGAATGCTTGATGAGATCAAGGCTATGTTCGAGAAGCCGCAAGTTGTGGAGATCTACGACTTAGTAGAGGCTTTGCATAGCTGCAAGCAAGCTCCAAAAAAGTCTGTAAGTGCCCATTATTTAGAGATGAGGGGTTATATGGAACAGCTCATTGCACTAGGACAACCCTATGATCATAATATTGCTATCAACTTGATCAATAGGTCCCTTAACAAGGACTTCAATGATTTCGATAGAAACTATAATATGCATTGCACGTGGAAGACAGTTAATGATTTGCATGCAATGCTCATTGACTATGACAAGGGGTTGAAAGACAAGGCATCTACCGCTATGCCTTCTGTACTAACCATACAAAAGGGTAGAGTGAGTAATCCAAAACACAAGCAAATAAGAAGAAAGGCAAAGGCAAGGGTAATAAGGGCAAACAAGTTACGACTTATTCGAAACCCAAGCAGAACTTTGTTAAGAGGAGTCAATCTCAAAAGGATGAGACTTGTAACCATTGCAAGGAAAGTGGTCACGGGAAGAGGAATTGCCCTCTTTACCTCGAAAAATTGCGAGAAATAAAGAAGAAGTCTGAGCAGAGCGCTGCAGCTTGAAGTACTTTATTTATGATTGAATTGTTCAATTTAACATACAAATTAAATTCTTGGGTATATGATACGGGATGCGGTATTAACATTTGTAATACGCTGCAGGGATTTAATCTAGGAAGGAAGCTTTCCTATGGGGAACAATATCTGCAAGTGGGCAATGGCGCACAAGCAGCGGTTGAAACTATATGAACTTTTGATCTAGTTTTACCTTCGAGTTTAATATTGAGATTAAAAGTTTGTCATTATGCACCTACATGTGTTAGGGGTGTTATTTCCTTTTCTTGTTTGTTAAATAATGGATTCGTTCACACGATTGATAATAATGGAATTTCTGTTTGGAAAAATAGTATTTTCTATTTTAATGTAATTTCTGTGAATGGTGTGTTTGAATTAGACATGCATGATAATGAATCCAAGAACGATAAATCTGTATTTAGCATGAGTAAGAAGATAAAGTTTGACAAGAACTCTTTAATAAGTGTGAAAACACTTATCCTTTTACCATTTATTTCCAATAATAACAAGACCAAAACGTGTATTTTATGTCGTAAAAGTCGGAATTATGCGTGGTTTGTGTTTTTATTGTGTTTCAGGATAAAAATATGAAAAAGGAAGAAAACCCGGGCTATCACGGGCTTTTATCGAAGAAAACGAGAAAAAGACGAAGTCAAAAGATCAAGAGTGCAAAAAGAACGGAAGTCCAAGGCCTATTCTGAAGATTTATCGAAGAAAAAGTCTAAAGACGGAAGTTTAATGAAGTCGAAGAACCAAGTCTAATTATAGAAGAAAATTATAAGACGAGTTCAATTTACATCGACAAATTCCGAGACGACGTCGAGAAAGACAAAGAATTTAAATCAAGTCGAGACGAGAAGAAAGAAAAAAAGAAGCAACACATGCACCTCCCCACCTCCTATATATACCCTGCTAATGTGTCATTAGGAGTGTGTTAGTTAGTTGTTAGCTAGTTTATTTTCTTTTGTAGTTTTAATTTCTAGAGAGAGAAAGTTCTTAACTTTCTCTCACTAGGAAAACTTCATCTTTTCTTTCTTTCATGTTTATGTTTTAATTCTACCTTGTATTTTAGGATCATTAATCTACAAGTTCAAGTTAAGTTTTCATCTTTAATCTCTTTCTACCTTTCTTGATTTTATTTATCTTTGATCCGAAATCATCTTTGATCTTGTTTCATCTTGATGTTTATGTTATTAAAAAGTTTATCTTTTTGATCATATCTAAGTTTTATACGATTTAAGCTTTGAGCTTAACATGCTTTTTGGCTTATTTCGTATCTAGCTTATTGTCTTTTAAGTTGTCTTAAAAGTTTAGTCTTTTTAAAGTTCGATTTATAAAGTTTGCGTATTTCGTGTCTTAAAAGTTTTTAAATTTATGCTTGTTTTCATTTGGTTAAGGTTTGAATAAGTGCTTATTCGTCTTGCTTATTTGTGCTTATTCATTTTTGCTTATTCTGTTTTTGAATTCCATCGTAACAGCTATTTACCTAATCCGATCGAATAAGTGTGATCGTATAAACCCCTAGGATTTCTATTTACGATCCTTTGCTGCGATCAAAGCTAAGATCACTTGACCACGATCACTTGGGTGCGATCACTCATTGCGATCCCTGGTCACGATCACTCATTGCGATCGCTGACCACGATCACTTGAGTGCGATCACTCGCTGCGATCACTTGGTTGCGATCTGGGCCACGTTCCTAATTTCCATCGCATTGAGTGTGATCACTTGACCACGATCACTAGGCTACGATTGATTGTTACGATCGTAGGCTATGATCACTTGGTGCGATCACCAAGTACGATCCAATAGTGCGATCCCTCATTCTTGAGTGCGATCCACCATTGCGATCTAGGTTACGATCGTATTACGATCTAACTTAGGTTTTGTTTTATTTATCTTAGTTTTTATATTTAACTTTTCCCGCATTTTTACTTAGTATTATTTTAAACGAGTTTTGTCTTATTTTATTTTTACAAGTTTTAAGTTTTAAATTCACTTTACGTTTTTAATCATTTATTTTTAACTCGTCATTTTTAGTTTAAGTTTTAAAGCTTTTATTTTTACTCAACGACACTTTCATTTTACTATTAGTTTAAAATAGATAACCACCTTTCTTTATTTTTCCACCAAGAACGACTGAGTCGCACTTTCAACTTGTAATCAATTCGAAAAGACTGGAATAACGAACTCTAATTTTATACCTGGCAAAACCAAGTATTAAATGGCGCCGCTGCCGGCTATTTTCGTTAAAATTAACGGTTTTTAGTGAGAGACGCGTTTGATTTTGGGATCCGTTCATTTTTTAACGTTATTTTTCTTGCTTAAAAATTTTCAAAAATTCAAAAAAAAAATAGAAAAACATAAAAAACCAAAAATATTTCTTGTCTATCTTTCTTTTCTTTTTGCAGGTGTGTATGCGTACCCGTGCTCGTAAGAAGAAAGCAACTCAAGCCGAAGTCGAAACTCCACCTATTGTCGCCATGGACAATCGACCAATGATCGAGCTTTTTCAATCGTAAGTAGAGGGTAACACCGATGCTATTGTCATACCCGAGATTGGAGCCAACAACTTTGAGCTCAAATCCGGCTTCATTCAAATGGTCTCTGCTCAACCATTCTTGGGGCGTACACTTGATGATCCTCATGACCATATCAAAAGGTTCCTTCAACTCACTATTACGGTCAAGTATAATGGGGTTTCACAAGAGGTGATTTGCTTGCAAATTTTTCCTTTCTCCTTAGAGGGACAAGCCCGGCATTGGCTTGATAAGGAACCGCCACAAAGTATTCTTACGTGGTCGAATTTAGAGGCCAAATTCATCAACTACTTTTTCCCACCTTCACGTACTATTGCTTTGCGGAATGACATCATTAACTTTGAACAAAAGTACGGTGAGACATTTAGTGAATCTTGGGACCGTTTTAAGGAACTTTTAAGAAAGTGTCCACAACATGGTTTCACAAAAGTACATCAAATCAATACTTTTTACAATGGTTTATGCATGAATGACCAAGATTCACTAAATAGTGCCTCGGGGGGTAATATTTTGGTTAAGTCTTCTAATGCTGCATGGGATATTATTGAGAATATGTCTAGAGTGCAAACTAAGAGTGTTCGGGCTAATGTGGCTACTGCTAGTACTAGTGATGCCGACAAGAGAATTGATAAGCTTACTTCGATTCTTGAAGCACTTGCTTTACAAACCGCTAACAATGCCAAAAACAACAATGCACAAGTTAATGCTATGAGTCAGTCATGTGAAATATGCGGGGGATCTCACTCATACACCGATTGTCCTTGGACTCATGACAATCCGGAAAATATGTATGCCGCTAACGGTAACTTTTCTACGGGAGGCTATCAAGCACGTCCTCAAGGTGACCGCAATTTGCTCAGTTATC
Organism: Glebionis coronaria; assembly: GCA_025667525.1. Lineage (NCBI taxonomy): Eukaryota > Viridiplantae > Streptophyta > Magnoliopsida > Asterales > Asteraceae > Glebionis > Glebionis coronaria. The sequence goes on from JANFOE010000394.1 coordinate 321,128, forward strand.
GTTCAAACAACTTCCTTTCACCACCCGGTTTTCCTCCTCAAAACCAAAACAACCTCAATCGCAACAATCAAAACCAACCTCGAGCTCCAAATCAATATCAAACCCAAAGAAACCCATATCCACCTCAAGGAAACAACCAAGTTTAACAACAACCCGCTTATCAACCACCTGCTTACCATGCTCTTCCTCCCACCTAACCCAACACATTTAATCACGAGGTTGAAACTTACATGAGGACCAATGACGCACCGGTGCAGAATCTTCAGAGACAAATCATCAACTTGAAAGGAGATATGGTGAAACAAGGGAATGATCTTCGAGCCGATATGCGAAACTCTTTGAGCAGTCAAACGAATGACTTAAGGGATATGATGGCTAGTTTCTTCCAAAGTAATCAAGCCTCTGGTTTGGGTTCTCTTTCGAGTAACACCGTTGCTAATCCAAGAGGGGAGATGAAAGCAATCACCACCCGAAGCGGCAAAGGTTTAAAGGAACCTGAGATTCCTACACCTACACCGGTGATTGTGACAAAGGAAAACGAGTCCCCTTCTCCAATTCCTCCACCTTCTACTTCCACCCCTCCACCACCCAAGGATGTGAGTGAGAATTCCATTCCAAAGCCTTCATCTCAACCCAATATACCTTATCCCTCAAGGTTGAGGAAAGAGAAGTTGAAGAACAAGGATGATATTCAGGTTTCTAAATTTCTTAAAATGTTTAAACAACTAAATTTCAACATCTCCTTTGCTGAGGCTCTCGCTCACATGCTGAAATATGCTAAAATGTTTAAAGATCTTCTTAGTGACAAAGAAAAGCTTCTTGATATTGCTCAGACCCAACTTAATGAGAATTGCTCCGTAGTGCTCTTAAGGAAATTACCAACCAAACTTGGTGATCCGGGTCATTTTCTCATTCCTTGAAACTTCCCCGGGGTAGAGAATTGTATGGCCCTAGCCTATCTAGGTGCTAGTATAAACTTAATGTCTTTAAGTGTTTGGAAACAATTATCTCTACCCGAGCTAGTCCCCACACGAATGAATTTGGAATTAGCTAACCGTACGGTTGCTTATCTAGTGGGGATAGCCGAAGATGTCTTCGTCGGTGTCGACAAATTCACCTTTCCGACGGATTTTGTTTTCGTGGACTACGAGATGGATCCCCGTGTTCCATTAATCGTTGGACGTCCATTCTTGAGGACTGGTCGTACTCTCATTGATGTAGTCGCGGGCGAATTAATCATGAGAGTTGGTGCGATAAAATCGTTTTCAACATGGGTAAACTTTCTAAGCAACCTTATGAACACGAGAGCGTTAATTTCATTGACGTTATTGATGAGGCTTGTGAAGAGCATTTCCAAGACGCTTGTAAAAGTGGTTATTCTTCGCTACCCATTGTTGAGACCGTTGCCTCTATTGCTCCTTCACTAACTCCATTTGGAGAAAGTGATTTCTTTTTGAAAGAATTTGAAGCAACTTTGGGGGATGTGGTATGACGATTCTCCCTCCGATTGGGATGAATACATTCGTACCATTGAGAAACTTCTCAATGAGGACCATATTTCGCCCCCGTCTCCTAAGGAAATCTCTATCGATGATCCGAATTTGACTACGCTTTCCATCGAAAATCCTCCGGATTTAGAACTTAAGGATCTACCGTCTCATCTCGAATACGTGTTCCTTGAAGACAATAAGAAGTTACCCATCATCATCGCAAAGGACTTGAAAGAAGAAGAAAAATCTCGACTTATCGACGTGCTGAAGAATCATAAGAAAGCAATTGCTTGGAAAATTTCCGACATCCGCGGAATTGATCCGAACTTTTGTACTCATAAAATTCTCATGGAAGATGACTTTAAACCCGCAATCCAAAGCCAAAGAAGGGTTAATCTAAAAATTCATGACGTTATCAAGAAAGAGGTTATCAAACTTCTAGATGCCGGAACGATTTACCCTATTTCGGATTCGCCATGGGTTAGTCCCGTCCATTGTGTGCCTAAGAAAGGCGGAATAACCGTTGTTCCCAATGAAAACAACGAGCTGATTCCTACTCGAATTGTCACGGGTTGGAGAGTTTGCATAGACTATCGCAAGCTAAATGATGCCACTCGCAAGGATCATTTCCCTCTTCCTTTCATGGATCAAATTCTCAAGCGTTTAGCGGGTAATGACTATTATTGCTTCTTAGACGGTTTCTCCGGGTATTTTCAAATTCCCATCGATCCTAAAGACCAAGATAAAACCACATTCACTTGTCCTCATGGAACATTTGCTTACAAAAGAATGCCTTTCGGCTTATGCAATGCTCCCGGGACTTTCCAAAGGTGTATGATGGCTATATTCCATGACATGGTTGAAGAAACTATGGAAGTCTTTATGGATGATTTCTCGGTCTATGGTGATTCTTTCTCTACTTGTCTTGCCAATTTAGAACGTATGCTCAAACGGTGTGAAGACACTCGTCTCGTTCTTAATTGGGAAAAATGCCATTTCATGGTAAAAGAAGGCATTGTTCTTGGACATAAAATCTCCAAAGCCGGTCTTGAAGTCGACCGTGCTAAAGTCGATGTTATTGCTAAATTACCTCCACCTGCAACCGTGAAGGGTGTGAGAAGTTTCCTTGGTCATGCGGGCTTCTATCGTCGATTCATTCAAGATTTTTCTAAAATCGCTCGCCCGATGACCCACCTCTTGGAAAAAGATACTCCTTTTATCTTTTCTAAAGAGTGTATTAAATCTTTCAATCTTCTTAAGGATAAACTCACTAAGGCACCTGTCTTGGTTACCCCTAATTGGGAGTTACCTTTTGAATTGATGTGTGATGCTAGCGACTTTGCTATTGGAGCGGTTTTGGGACAAAGAGTGAACAAACACTTCCAACCAATCCATAATGCTAGCAAGACAATGACGGGGGCTCAATTGCATTATATCACTACCAAAAAAGAGCTTTTAGCTGTAGTGTATGCTTTTGAAAAATTTCGCCCCTATCTTGTCCTCTCCACAACCATTGTGTATACCGATCATTCCGCGTTGAAGTACTTGTTAACCAAGCAAGATTCCAAGCCAAGACTTCTTCGTTGGGTTTTTCTCCTTCAAGAATTTAAAATTGAAATTCGTGATAAAAAGGGAGTGGAAAACCTAGTCGCGGATCATCTTAGTATACTCGAGGATCCTTATCAAGGGGAGCTCCCAAATCAAGAGATTAATGACTCTTTTCCCTTGAGGCCTTGATGTCTATTAACTCCAATATTCATGAAACCCCATGGTTTGAGGACATTGCAAACTATTTGGCGGGTGGAATTCTCATGGAAGGGTTAACGTCCCAACAAAAGAAAAATTTCTTTAAAGACATTAAGCACTATTTTTGGGACGACCCTTACCTTTTCAAACAATGTGCGGATCTTGTCATTCGTAGGTGTGTGATGGGCCGACAGCGTTACTAATCCTTGAAGCTTGCCATAAAGGACCCACTTGTGGTCACTATTGTCCTAATTACACCGCGAAGAAAGTGTTCGACTCTGGATTCTATTGGGCCTCCATTTATCATGACGCTCATAAAATGGTTAAACATTGTGATGCTTGCCAACGCCAAGGCAAGATCACACATAAAGATGAGATGCATCAGAATTTCATACAAGAATGTGAAATCTTTGACGTATGGGGTATCGACTTTATGGGGCCATTTCCATCATCCAAAGGGAACAAATACATCCTCGTAGTCGTTGACTACGTATCCAAATGGGTTGAAGCGAAGGCTCTCCCTACGAACGATGCGAGGGTGGTTGTGAATTTTTTTGAAGCAGCTTTTCGCTCGATTCGGTGTTCCTCGTGTTATCATTAGTGACCACGGGACTCATTTTTGCAATGATCAATTTGCTTGAGTCATGGCTAAGTATGGTGTCAATCACCGTATTTCCACCGCTTATCATCCCCAAACAAATGGTCAAGCCGAGATTTCTAACCGTGGATTGAGGAGAACTTTAGAGCGAACTGTGGGAGAGCATCGTGCCTCGTGGGCCGATAAGTTAGATGATGCTTTGTGGGCTTTTCGTACCGCATATAAGACACCGTTGGTTGCACTCTATATCGTCTTGTGTACGGGAAGGCATGCCACCTCCCAATTGAATTGGAGCATAAAGCGTACTGGGCCTTGAAGTGGGCCAATTTTGATATCAACAAAGCCGGTGATCTTCGGAAGATTCAACTCAACGAGCTAAATGAACTGAGGAATGAAGCTTATGATAATTCATTGATCTACAAGGAGAAGACCAAGATCATTCATGATGCAAGGATTAAGAACCGAGAGTTTCACGTTGGTGATCAAGTTTTACTCTTTAACTCTCGGTTGAAGATCTTCTCGGGCAAGCTGAAGAGCCGTTGGTCTGGTCCATTCACCGTCGCCAAAGTTTTCCCTTACGAAACCATTGAGCTTTCTCAACCAAATGGGCCTAATTTTAAAGTGAATGGCCAGCGTGTGAAGCTGTACTTTGGTGAGGACATCTCTCATGAGATGATTCCATCCCTCACCACGTTTCCCTTGAATTAGTTCTGGGTCGAGTCAGGCTTGTGACTCGGTTAACAAAAACAAGCGCTTCTTGGGAGGCAACCCGTTGATCTATCCTTTACCGTTTTCATAATAAGTGTAGGGGGAGCCCCGTAGGTGTTTGTTGTCTTGTTTCTTATGCTGTATAGGGATTAAAGCTTCAAATAGCACTTTTGATGACATTTGACGAACTATGATCCCGTGTACCCGTCTTCCTGGTTCTATCCTAAACTGTCGTGATTCAATATTTCATATCTTATATGTTCACATTGAAATCACTATAGTTGTCCTTTCCTTAGCAAGATTTAAACAACGTGCACAATGTCCTAAGTGTAGGGGAGTTTACTCCCACATGCTTAAATATTGAGGACAATATTTATATCAAGTGTAGGGGGACTTCCATCAAAGTAAGTGGGCTTTTCCATTAATTTGTCCTCATTTTAACCGAAAAATTGATTTTTTCGACATTTTTCAAAAATTTTAATCTATTTTGGCCTAGTAGTATAGTAGTATTTTCCTTTGTTATCGTTATTTACTTTCTTTGCTAAGAATAAAACTTTAATAAAGTGGTTTTAATTTTTCAACGTCATGAATCTTTTGACTCAACCCGAGTTTACTTATCTAAGTTTACTCTAGCTAGTATCCTTAACATGTTTAAGTCAAGTTTTGTTAGGCTTTTATATTGGGAACTTTAAAACGCGAAAGTCTTAACTCTCACGGGTTAAGAACAAGAACTTTTCGCAAGTTCCTATAATTGATCCTAGAAATTCGTTTATCAAGGGAACTTTAAAATGCGAATTCTAAGCTTGAAAAAGTCTAAGAAGTTGCAAGATCCTATCGATGACCTGAAAACCCAAAACTTTGATTTAATTGGCTAAGCGTCCACGAGTATCATTCCTTGAGATTTTAAATTGTGGAGAACGAGAGATGATAGAGTCAATTATAAGTTTGGTATTCTTTCATGAATTTATATGAGTTTATTATAAGCTTTTTCTCCCATCGCTTGCTAATAAATTTAATTGCAATAAATAAGGTTGTACGATTTGAAAACTTACTTAGCTTCTAGCACAAGATCGTTTAAAAGTTGCTCGGTATTAATTACAGTTCATAGCCAAGGCATAACTTATTGAAGCGGGATGCGAAGATTGGCGAGTCCGAAAAGGCCCTAACAAGGCATGAGGGCTACATTTTGATGCTAAAGATCCCAAGTGATGTGAAGAATCATTTATCAAAAATCAATATGAAGGATCGAGACACACGACGAAAAGCAAATACTCCCCTAAAGATCATGGAGAAGTCTATCCAAAAAGGCCCTAACAAGGTATGAGGATAAATAGATCCAAGTCCTAAAAGGAGGCGGATCGTTGTATATCAAAGTCCAAAATAAATATTGGAGAAAAATGAAGAAGTCGTGGTCCAAATATGAAGAATCTCTCAAAAACATCAAGTGAAGAAATTCCTATTATGAAGATAAGACCATAATTTCAAGAACGTCTCTCAAAGATTCGAAGTATGAAGTCGCTGCCAAATATCGGTCCGAGAAAGGTCTTAAATCGTGAAGCGAGTTATGCCAAGATATGAACTTTATGAGGTCCCGAGAAGCAGTTTTAAAAGATTTTGTCCTTTAGCTAACTATTAATTAAATCGTCCCACTTTATTTTCGGCCTAAATAAACTATCAAAATAAGTCAAACAATGCATCCTCGTGATCATTCAAGACAATCATAAAATATAAGAGATACACCTAGGAATAAGGGAGTCTAAGTAAATAACTGGGCCACATGAGTTCGTGTTAGTTTGCTAACTTATAATAACAATGATCTCGTTTTTAAGCTTGGTATGGGGAACGTGAAACTTGAGGATGATAAACATTCATGACAGCCAAAACCCCAATTTAAGTCTTTTATTTCTTTACTTGTTTTGTATATATTTCTATCTTTTTAATAAAGGCCAGTGTGGGTTATTTATGATGAAAAATGTAAACTGTGCTTTAAAATTAATGCATTGCATGAGGGCATTGCAATGGTCAAGTGTAGGGGATTAAATAAGTGTGAAAACACTTATCCTCCACTTATTTCCAATAATAACAAGACCAAAACGTGTATTTTATGTCGTAAAAGTCAGATTTATGCGTGGTTTGTGTTTTTATTGTGTTTCAGGATAAAAATATGAAAAAGGAAGAAAACCCGGGCTATCACGGGCTTTTATCGAAGAAAACGAGAAGAAGACGAAGTCAAAAGATCAAGTGTGCAAAAAGAACGGAAGTCCAAGGCCTATTCTGAAGATTTATCGAAGAAAAAGTCTAAAGACGGAAGTTTAATGAAGTCGAAGAACCAAGTCTAATTATAGAAGAAAATTATAAGACGAGTTCAATTTATATCCACAAATCCCGAGACGACGTCGAGAAAGACAAAGAATTTAAATCAAGTCGAGACGAGAAGAAAGAAAAAAGGAAGGAACACATGCACCTCCCCACCTCCTATATATACCCTCCTAATGTGTCATTAGGAGGGTGTTAGTTGTTAGCTAGTTTATTTTCTTTTGTAGTTTTAATTTTTAGAGAGAGAAAGTTCTTAACTTTCTCTCACTAGGAAAACTTCATCTTTTCTTTCTTTCATGTTTATGTTTTAATTCAACCTTGTATTTTAGGATCATTAATCTACAAGTTCAAGTTAAGCTTTTCATATTTAATCTCTTTCTACCTTTCTTGATTTTTATTTATCTTTGATCCAAAATTATCTTTGATCTTGTTTCATCTTGATGTTTATGTGATTAAAAAGTTTATATTTTTGATCATATCTAAGTTTTATACGATTTGAGCTTTGAGCTTAACATGCTTTTTGGCTTATTTCGTATCTAGCTTATTGTCTTTTAAGTTGTCTTAAAAGTTTAGTCTTTTTAAAGTTCAATTTATAAAGTTTGCGTATTTCGTGTCTTAAAAGTTTTTAAATTTATGCTTGTTTTCATTTGGTTAAGGTTTGAATAAGTGCTTATTCGTCTTGCTTATTTGTGCTTATTCATTTTTGCTTATTCTGTTTTTGAATCCCATCGTAACAGCTACTTACCCAATCCGATCGAATAAGTGTGATCGCATAAACCCCTAGGGTTTCTACTTGCGATCCATTGCTGCGATCAAAGCTAAGATCACTTGACCACGATCACTTAGGTGTGATCACTCATTGCGATCCCTGGCCACGATCACTCATTGCGATCGCTGACCACGATCACTTGAGTGCGATCACTCGTTGCGATCACTTGGTTGCAATCTGGGCCACGTTCCTAATTTCCATCGCATTGAGTGCGATCACTTGATCACGATCACTAGGCTACGATCGATTGTTACGATCGTAGGCTACGATCACTTGGTGCGATCACCAAGTACGATCCAATAGTGCGATCCCTCATTCTTGAGTGCGATCCACCATTGCGATCTGGGTTACGATCGTATTAAGATCTAACTTAGGTTTTGTTTTATTTATCTTAGTTTTTAAGTTTAACTTTTTCCGCATTTTTACTTAGTATTATTTTAAACGAGTTTTGTCTTAATTTATTTTTACAAGTTTTAAGTTTTAAATTCACTTTAAGTTTTTAATCATTTATTTTTAACTCGTCTTTTTTAGTTTAAGTTTTAAAGCTTTTATTTTTACTCAATGACACTTTCATTTTACTATTAGTTTAAAATAGATAACCACCTTTCTTTATTTTTCCACCGAGAACGACTGAGTCGCACTTTCAACTTGTAATCAATTCGAAAAGACTGGAATAACGAACTCTAATTTTATACTTGGCAAAACCAAGTATTACTCTTCTTATCTTTGGCATTGTAGACTTGCCCATATTAGGAAGACTCGTATACAAAAGCTTCAATGTGAAGGTCTTTTGGAAAATATCAATGATGAATCATTTGATAAATGTGAGTCTTGTATCTCTGGAAAGATGACCAAGAAACTTTTTAATAGCAATATTGAAAGGGCTACTGATCTACTTGGACTTATACATACTGATGTGTGTGGACCACTTAGACATACGTCAAGGAAAGGTGCTAGCTACTTCTTAACATTTACGGATGAGTATAGCCTTTATGGATATGTTTATTTACTTAAGCATAAACATGAGGTATTTGAAACATTCAAGATGTTTAAAGCAGAAGTAGAACTGCGATTAGGGAAGAAGATTAAAGCTCTTCGTTCTGATAGAGGTGGTAAATATTTAAGTCGAGAGTTTATAGATTATCTAAGTGAGAATGGAATTGTTCATCATCTTACTTCTCCCTATACTCCACAACAAAATGGTGTATTTGAAAGGAGAAATCATACATTATTAGATATGGTACTATCGTTTAATCTTACAACTTTACCTTTATCCTTTTGGGATTATCCTCTAGAATATATTGTTCGCATATTAAATATGGTTCCCACAAAGAAGGTAGATAAGACACCATACGAACGATGACATGGCAAGAAGCCATATTTGTCTTTTCTAAAGGTCTGGGGTTGCGAGGCGTATGTGAAACATGACTCAGGTGACAAACTCCAACAACGATCTGTAAAATGTATCTTTGTAGGATACCCTAAGGAAACTATGGGTTACTACTTTTATTATCCACCTGAGAACAATGTAATTGTTGCTAGGTATGGAGACTTCCTTGAATCTGATCTTGTAAACCAAGAATTCAATGGGAGAAATTATGATCTTGAGGAGAGTCATATAGATACATTACCTTTTGAAAACACTAGCGATGTAATTCCTGTAGAACCAGAAAGTCTGGCGGTTCTACCGAAATTAGTTCCTCTGCGTAGATCCGCAAGGATTAAAAACGAAAATATCAATATGTGTCTTAACATAGAGGATGATGATGAGTTAGGGGATCTTGGTGAACCTGCTAATTATAAATCCGCCATACTTGATCCTGAGATGGATAAGTGGATGGTTGCTATAGATGAGGAAATGAAATCCATGAAAGTAAATGATGTTTGGATTCTTGTAGAACCACCACCGAATGCTAAAGTAGTGAGACATAAGTGGATATACAAGAAGAAAACCGACATGGACGGAAAACTACAATCCTATAAAGCTTGTTTAGTAGCTAAAGATTTTACACAAACTTTTGGCGTAGACTACGAGGAGACATTTTCTCCTGTAGCAGACTTAAGATCTATTAGGATTATCATAGCTATAGAAGCATACTATGACTATGAGATATGGCAAATGGATGTAAAAACTGCCTTCTAGAACGGTCGTTTAGATGAAGACATCTATATGCAGCAACCAGAAGGGTATGTTGATCCTGTGAATCCAGGACATGTGTGCAAACTTCAAAGGTCCATTTATGGTTTGAAGCAAGCATCACGTTAATTGAATAAAAGATTTGAAGAATAAATCAAAAGGTTTGGATTTGTTTAGAATCATGATGACCCATGTGTATATCGCAAAGCTAGTGGGAGTGATGTAGTATTCCTGGTCCGATATGTTGATGACATATTAATCATGGGAAGTAACATTCCAAGACTTAAAGCTATTAAGGATTATCTTGGAAAATGTTTTTCTATGAAGGATGTAGGAGAAGCGGAATACATTCTGGGAATTAAGATCTATCGGGATAGGAAAAGACGGTTAATTGGTCTATGTCAAGATGCTTATATAAATAAGATTTTGAAGAAGTATAATATGCATAATTCCAAGAAAGGTTTTCAACCTATGGAAGTTAAGCATAATCTGAGTCATGAGACGGATGCATCAACTTCTGAAGAAGAGGCATACATGCAGAAGGTGCCTTATGCTTCGGCTGTAGGATCTAAAATGTATGTTGTTAGATGCAGAAGATCTGATGTGGCGTTTGCTTAGAATTTGGTCAGTAGATACCAACAGAATCTAGGGAAGCTCCACTGGACTGATGTTAAACATATTCTAAAGTATTTGAGGAGTACGAAAGATATGTTTTTGGTATATGGTGGCAAAACCAGACACAGAACTGAATGTTACAGGTTTCTGTGATGCGTCCTGGCAATGTGATAAAGACGATACGAAGTCTCAGAAGGGTTACGTTTTTGTTATCAATGGAGGAGCAGTTGACTGGAAGAGCAAGAAACAGACAACGATTACAATGTATGCTACTCAATCTGAGTACATGACTGCTTCAGAAGTTTATTGAAGATCTTGGAGTGATGCCTTCAATTAAAGAATCTATTGATATGTATTGTGACAATTCTGCCGCAATAATATTTGCCAATGACCCTGGAGCATTGAAAGGCGCCAGACACTTTATGACATCACTACGTACGAGAACAAGTTGAAGCTCGTGAAATAAAATTGATAAAAGTTCACACAGATGATAACATAGATGATCCTTTAACTAAGGCTTTGCCTAGACCAAAGGTAGTTATGCATGCCAAGGAGATTGGGCTGCAATTAGCTAGCGAACTCATGCAATAAATCTGTGATTATTATTTAGATAAAGGATGTTATGACATTATTATATAATGATATAAAGATTGGGTTTCGTTTATTTTTATTATTTAATAAGTGTATCATATTTTACATGTTTTAATCCATGAATAAAAGTCATGCTAAATGTCCGTTGTCGATTAATAATATGGGAATATTATTAAACTAAGACAAATCAAAATAGTGATAAAGTATTATTGAAAGTATATTGATCGATTTTGGATGATATTCGATGAATCGAATATAGAACTTATCCCAACTATATGTTATTACTTTATGGATCTTTGTCATTAAGTAAAACATAAATAGTTATCCTTATACTTGAGATACCAGGAAACTGTTATGAATCTAGTGCATCTCTGTGGAATAATCTAACGCTAAACGTAACTGGTAGCTATAAGGATTATTTTCGGAAGTGTTGAAAAATTCATAAGTTTTGCTCGTAGTCAATATGGAATTTATTTCCTCCAATTTCGTTTTGGAGTTTAATACAACTGGGCCCCTCGTGGGATTAGTAAGATGCTTGTGTGGCCACACCCAAATTTGTTTTGGTAATCTTGCTGAATCTGTGAACGAGAAACATAATGTTTAATGAAAGGAATGACTAAGATCCATATCCTTATTAGCGTTGTATTAGAAATAAAAGGATAATAATAACGATGCAGAATCGTTAAAAGGTTTTGTCCAGGAGACCTTACTCGAGTTGTACTAGAGACATTGCTATGTGTAACTAGACGTTAATAAATGTAATAACGATATTCGAAATATGTCCAAGTGGGAGCTGTAAGTTTATGGACTTATATTTAATAGTCGTGTGATAGGATCGAACTCGAGATTACGGGATTGCACACAATACGTAAAGAGTTCATTTAACTAATAAATATATTTATCGTATTTATTAATTTATTTAATAAATATATTTATGTATTTATTAATTTAACCGAGAAAGTAACTATATAACTTTAACGATCGTTAAATAATTAATAGTTAAGTTATAACGAGCGTTAAATAAACATATAGTATGTATAAACAAAAGGAAAGAAGTTTGGAAGATTCCGGAACACCCCTTAGGGGTGTTCGACCGTTGGTTATGCCCTAAGGGGGGGGGGGGGAGTTGCCTTATATTTATTGGGCTACAATGGGTTGGAAGTCCATAAATACACCTCCTAATCCCCTCATAATCACATCATCATAAATCTTTTCACCTCTTCTTTCTCTTGGTCGATCGCCACCCCCACCAACAAAAGGGTTTCGGTTGGTTTTTCTTGGTTGATCGATTGTATATATAATCTAGTCCTAGCCCCTCTCTAGGGTTGTTGGGTAGATTAACTACAAGCGTTGTAGCTCGGTTTTCACGTGCTAGAATCACGGTTAGCTCGTTGTATTACGTGTGTACAAGAACGTAATATAGTCTTACTTTAGACTATATCTTGGTATATATGGTTTAAAACCGAATAAGTGATTTGTTCCTCGTCTTGTGGAATTGCTTTAGCGTAGAGGTATGTAACCCTAATTCGATTAATTATAATTGTGTTATTAATGATGATCTTGTTAAATCACTTCCGCTATATGTGCTTTGATCTCGTTTAGGGTTTTATATAATTGTTATGATACTAATAAACCTTCAGTTAATGGGTACAAACGGGACAATGCGGAAAAGCGTAATACATAATACCAGTGATAGCTGCACGGTTGGGTTGTGAACCTCTGCGGTCCTGCTCCCTTGCGTTTCCATGATTCATGATAGAAGATGCCGAAGTGTCAGAATTATGAATTATAAGCATGTAATCATAAGAAATGAGTAAGTTTAGGGACCTGCTGCTGTTGGAGTTGCTAGCGTTGTTACAGTAATTATCATTACCGCCACGCTTATTCGAAGCAGAACGGTCTTGGGTCTGACTGTTACCCTTGTGCTGACTAGGCTGCTGCTGAGTAGCCGGTTGAGACTGGTCCCCAGTCATCTGCCTGAAAGATGGAGTTCATAGAGAAAGATAAATATTTGGATAGTACTGAATGAATTGAAATGATCACCGTTGAGTGAAGAAATATACCTCTTCTCGGGTCTCTCTACCTCTCCAAACTCATCCCTCTCTTGCAGCATCTCCAACTTGTGTGCTGCATCGGCTACTTGTGCCACCGTGTTGAAGGTAGCACACACCAAGTTATTGGCGACCGATGTACGAAGATCCCAACGAAAGTGGTACGCTTGCTCCTCTACAGTCCCTGCTGCTGCGCCAAGGAAACTAGCCAAACAAAGAAACCTCTGCATGAACTCATTGCTGTTCTCCCCAGCTCTCTGCCTAATCCCGTGGTACTCCCTCTTAAGCTTATCATGCTCAGCCTTTGTTAAAAAGTCCCATTACCAACTCCCTGAACTGAGCCCAAGTCAAGCCAGCCACCCAATTGTCGCCTCCCTCAGACTGCTTCACTGACTTCCACCATCCAAGCACGTCTCCTTCAAACTTGTAATAGGCCAACCTTGCCTTAAAGACAGGGTCGCAACCCATTGCGTCAAAGATCTTCTCAATATGAGCTAGCCAGCTCTCAGCCTCATTGGGACTGTCAGTCTTCTCGAAGGATCGCGGACGCTGCTTGTTGAATCGCTCCAGCCATGTGATCAGTGTAGCTGGAGGAGGATGAGGAGGAGGAGGATTCTGATGCTGGTGTTGGTGCTGATTGTTGACAGCTTGCACCTTGGCCCTGATTTCATTCCTCAGTTGAGGAAGCATGGCCTGCATCGTAGCTTGAACTACTGCATTGAGTTTCTCATGTTCGCGTGTGAGAACCATCTGACAGTATAAAACAAAATGCATGATTAAACTGATAAAAACATAATATATATACATGAAAAAAAATGTATGCTAATAAATCATGAGAAAAAATTTATGCATGAAAACAGTGTATGAATGCATGATGATGAAATAACATGGGTTTGGGTGAACGCCTTTGGGTCGGTTCACCTAAACAAAATCACATGACGAGGATGAACGCCTATGGGTCGGTTTATCAAAAAAAAATGATTCGATTAAAAGCACATGCGACTATATACGACCAGTCTTGTACCAACCATTACTTAGTCAAAATTCCTGCAACAATGATACATGAATGGATGCATGAAAACAACTGTCAGTTCTAGGAAGACCATGGTGATTACCCATTAATCACAGGTCATGTTTTAAGAGCCTACAGGTCGAAGCCTTGACTCTGATACCATAATTGTAACACCCCATTTTGGTAAATGGCATGTCACGCGTAATTATGGCGTGTCATCAAAGCATGCAAGGTAAATGTCTTAAAAACATTAAATGACCATGAATGGAAATACCAAAAACAAACATCGGCAATCCAAGTATAAGCTCATCAAACATAAACATAAGTACTAAAATGGAAAAGGACTAAACAATGTACAAAGAAATAAGTAGCAAAATGTATGAAGAAATACATAAAGTAGAGAATGCTAGATAGCTTCCAATCCATATGCACATACGCTTAAAGTCTACGAGCGCCCTTGAGTACTTGTCGTTTGGGAACATGAAAGGAAAACGGTTGAGCATAACGCCCAGTGAACGGATATACAAGTATAGCATGAAATGACATAAGCATAAAATACTAATAGCAACAGAAATGTATAAGTCCTAGATAACCTGGAAACATGTTCATAAAACTGGTTTTATAGTTTGAAAAGACTTATGTTTTTATGTAAAACCTGTATTAATTAGCCAATAGCCCATATAGGTCATGAGTTGTCGCCGTGCATGAATACTTGGAGGGGAGACCTCGTCATGCAATTAGAAGGGTTGCCTCTAATTAAATAGTCTAGGTTGGAGGGATCAACTCCTTGTGAAGGATGCAAGGCACACGTCGCATTCACCATGAAAATCCTGTAAAACATGTAACTAGGATGCACCCATACGCCCCACATGATAATATAATATAATGGCCAAAACTAAAAAGGGACGCCACGAGCAATCACTCCGCCATGGGGAAGTCATAACACTGGTGCCTCTAGTGTTATGGTTATGGTACCTCCATAACTAGGTGACACTGGTCATGCATGTATATGGCTTAGGCAATTATTCTAATATAAGTATCAAATAAATAAAACAATACTGGGAAAACAGTTGGCTGCAAATGGGGAATCCTAATAAGGAAAGAAAGTCCATACCGAAGGACGGGAAATCCGTACCTTGTGTCTAGTGAACGAAGAAAGACGAAAGAATGAAACTCCTACTCCGGTCTCACTAATGCTACATAAATAGGGTACATTCATAAGTATTCTGTTTACTAAGTACGTAACTGATTATATCATGTCTTAGCTTGTTTTATATGTTCTTGTCATGTTTTACTGATTTTAATGTTATATTGCGTTTATCATGTATTTCATGTAATCTGATTAAGTATTAACTTGTATTCTTGTATTATTATACTGGTTGTGTAATAATAAGTAACTTTCTGAAAATAGCAGGTTTCCTAAAATAGAAAGTTTTCAAAAATAGAAAGTTTCCAAAAATAGATTAGCTTCTAAAAATAGATCATTTTCTAAAAATAGAAAGTTTCCAAAAATATTAATTTTTCTGAAATAGAAAGTTTCCATATTTAGGAATAAGCTAGATTAATAAGCTAATAATATAAGCTTAGGTTTACTGGTTAAACATCATAAGTCATCTAATTATTAGTATAGTTTATTAATAATATCATGTTAATTTAATAAACTATAGGTTATATAGTTTAATTAAATATAAGCATGGTTTAATTAAATTAAAGCATATAAAATACTTAGGTTAAACATTGTTAATATTTTATTAATTATAACCTAAGTCATGTTTTATTAATTAATTATAGTCCATGTTTTTTAATAATTAATTAATACTATAGTCTAAATTAAATGGTAAAAATACTTAGGTTAAAACATGTATTATTTAATAAATAATAATAACCTAAGTCCATGTAAATTAAATTAATACTAGACATGGGTTAATTAATTTAATTTTCTTGTTAGAAATAACATAACTTGTAAAAATTAATCATGAACTGAACCCGTGTTTTTAGTTTAGACCGAACGTGAACCGGACCGGATCCCCTTGAACCGTACCGAACCAAACACCCCCTTAGCAGTGGCTACCCGGCCTAGTCGGTTGCCACTGCTAGTGCAAAATTACCACCGGCTTTAGGCGGTGATTCCCCCTGGTCTGCCTCGGCTAGCCACTACGCACACAAGGTTCCCACCGGCAGTAGGTCGGTGGTCCCCCTGCTACCCGCGTGTTCCCCCTGCATGTACCAAACAGCCACCGGTCTTGGACCGGTGGTGTTGTTGAGCATGCGCCGAGACCAAACACACCACAAGGCCACCCCGACTTACGTCGGGGTCCTTGTTTCTTGCTGCCGAGACACCAAGACCACACCGAGACCTTGAGGTCTCGTTTGGTGGTGATACAAAGACCACCGAGAGCCCATGGCTTTCGGTTCTTGCTTTGGCCAAAACACAACCAGAACCACAAACCCTTCTTTTTATGTTTTCATGATTAAACCATGTTTTCTTGTTTTTATGATTACATAATCTTGCGTTCTTGATTCTAACTAAAAGAATAAAAAGAAAAAGATTGAAAAGGTTACCAAATGCATGATTGAATGAGGATTAATAACACGAACACTAACACTTGAATTCAAAAACCAAAATTAATCAAACACCCTTGGTGGTGTGCGTTGTAGCCGGCAGCAAAGGGAGAGGACAAAGAGAACTAGGGTTTTATTTTTTTAGAAAAACTCTGTAGAATGAAAAGTAATTTCCCTTTTGTTTATTTAGTTAAAATCAAACTGGGCATGGGCCATCCCTTCCTTGTGTCCGCGGCTATAAGGCCCCAAAAGGCCTTGATGGGCCTTTTTCATGTTTAACCAAATTACGTGTTCGTTCGTTAGTATTTTACTGTTAGTTCGTAATTTATTATTCGTGTTAAAATAAGTACTTGTACGCAATCGATATTTATCGTCTAATAATAAATATATACTTAGTTACATGTTCGTGATTTAACGTTCATGATTTCATGTTCGTGATTATAATTATTATGATTAATATATCGTGTAATACCACGTACTTAATAATTATCGTGCACTAGCACGTACATATTTTCTGTAATTAATATTCGTGGCACGTATTCATGATATAAAAGGAAATTTTTAATTGGTTCGAATGTTTACTAAGTGTAATGTTCATGGTAAAAGTATGCGGGTTTTACAGAAGCTATAGGAAGCTCGTGCTCGACAGAAGAGCTATGCTGATAAACATCGTAGAGATCTAGCGTTTAATATCGACGACCATGTTTTCCTTAAGGTATCATTTGGGACTCAAGGGCAAGCTCAGTCCTTGTTTCATCGGACCGTTTGAAATCCTTGAACGTGTCGGTGAAGTATCATATCGTCTAGCATTAGCTCCTCAGCTATCTCATGTGCATGATGTATTCCATCTATCCCTACTCAGAGGTTACAATTACCATCCATTGCATAAAGTTTCGTATCCATTCGAGCAGATTCGAGAGGATCTATCATATATTGAGGAACCCGAGAGAGTTCTCGATCGTCAAGAATGAGTCATGAGGAGAAAGGCGATTCCATTCGTTAAAATCCTTAGGTGGGATTATTCCGAGCGGGAATCCACTTGGGAAACGGAGGAGTCTATCCGGACTTCTTACCCTCATTTCCAGTTCTGACTCGGGTATGTCATTTTCAGCTTACCTGTCTTTCCAGCTTATGTGTCATTTCAGCGTTTATTATCTCATCAGCTTATCGTATCTCTAAGTCGAGGACGAGTTATTCTTTTAGAGGGGAAGAGTTGTAAAACCCGCTTTAAAAACCCTAAGATCATTAAATGCACGAATTTACGGTTAAATTTAAATATTATAATTAATTAATATACGACATAAATCACGAATATTGAATACGAACATTATGTATATTAACTAATTATTGTAAGTATTACGTATGTAAACACGAATATATATGCATGAATACTTAATATATACAAGATTTGTTTTGGTAATGGGTTACCCCGGTAAATATATTAACCAAAAAAAGCGTTTAAGTACAAAGGAATGTGGCGGAGATACCACATTAACCTCAAGATACATGAAGCTTGTTAACAAAGACTATGAAACATCAAAAGCCCTAACCGAATCTAGAAGACAACAGTAGACTAGATAAAAACCAAGATGTGAACATGAAACCGCGCTCACTCTTCAGCATCCAACACCACCATGATAGGAGGAAGATGAATCCAAATGAGTCTGCCTCCTTAAAAAACCTTACCAAAGAAAACCCAGTGGGAAAAACCTTGGACAAGGAAAAAAGAGTACAACACTCCCCCGACACACCTATCATGGAACAATTCTTGAGCTCGGCACCCTCCATTTGTCAAGCAGCAAACTTGACCTGGTAGATAATTTCTTGAAACGGAAAGAAATCAACTTCAAACGAATAGTATCACATAGATTCTGAAATAACTGATCAACAGACATCCGCTTCTTCTTGAATAGTCTTGAATTACGTTCCATCCAAATAAAACAAGCAGTAGCAGCCAACACAAGACGAGCAAGAATGCTAACACATGATTTCCCATTCGAAATTGGAATAACATGAGCTAATATATCATCAATACGAGGTGGGACAGTATTCATACCACACAAGGTCCGAACCTTATACCAAACCTGCATAGAATAAGAACATTCAAAGAAAAGATGGTCATGGGAGTCCTGCCCAAACTACATAAAGGACACCGAAGAAGGCTTAAATCCACTAACGGGCCAACATCCCATTGCTTAAGCCTATCCTGCGTCTTCAATTTCCTTCTAACCACCAGCCACAAATTAATAGAGTGCGAGGAATACAATGAGAAAACCAGACAACTTTATACCAATTAACTTCCATAGCCCGATCACGTATGGAATCCCAAGCTAACGCCACAGAAAACGGCCGAGAAACACCACTAATATCCCTCCATAGCAACTCATCTTCTTTATCATCATTAATAATAGGCACAGGAATAGAAACAATATTCGGAAATCTAGTATTCCAATCCTGCGGCCACTGCGAAGCACCATCAACGATAAGATCCCTCACCTTATTAGATAAAGAGAACCCCGATCTATTGATATTACGAACCGTGAGGATGTCCCGTAGAGGACATAAATCTGCCCAATTATCAAACCACATAGAAGCAACTCTACCATTATTAATATTATACCAAACAAACTTACGAACACGTGGTCTGATTTGGAGAAGTTTTCTCCAGCCCCAACTCATGTCACCAATACAAGGAACATCCCAAAAGCTTCTATCCTTTAACTTGTAAGAATAGATCCATTTGACCCATAAAGAATCTTTACGAGTCAATATACACCAAATATGAGAAACCATTAATATATACAAGATATAAAACACGAACATTTAACGAACACACACGATAATAATTTAAAGCATGAAAAATAAAGGAATTGGTATATGTGTGTGTTAGGCCGGCGTTCAAACAAGAAAATAAGGGGGGCCCAAGGCCCAATCCAATATTAATCCTTTTGTACACAAAATAAGAATATCATAAAACATAAAACACAGGGATTAAAAAAACTCTAAACACTTTTCTTCTCCTTTTCTCTCTTGGCCGCGGCGAACAACAAGAAACCATAAGGATGATTCGATTTTGATTTGGTTTTTAACAACGATATTATGTTCGTGTTCCTTCCTTTTTAATCACGTGTTTGATATCACTTAAATCCTTTTCTTTATTTTTATTTAATTATGTTATGATCATTAAAAACAAATCAAGAAACATGTAATAATGGTAGATCAACCAAGAATTTAACAAAACATGGGTTGGGGGTTGGTTTTTGTCCCGATCGCAGCCAACCGAGACCACATAGGGTCTCGGTGGTGTTGTTGTTCCAGCAACCGCAACCCCTTATGGGGTCGGCGTTGGTTTTGAACCACCAACCGCAACCATATTGGTGGCGGTGGTGTTTGTTTGTTGCCAGTCGCAAGACCAAGAACCCCAACGGTGGGGAACTTGGCCCTACAGTGGGAACCGAGACCAAGTTGGTCTCGGTGGGAAGGTTGGTCCAACAGAGGGTGTTTGGTTTCGGGCAGCAGCATCAAGCCGAGAGCTTTGGCTCTCGGTGTGGGGCTGTTGGCTCAGACGAGACGCGATAGCAAGAGGCCACAGCCTTCGCGCTGTGGTACTCGGTTTTCGGTCTCGGGTTTTGGGCTCGGGAACTTGACACTTTTACAAGAATACGTAATTAAACCATTATGTAAAAATACTTTACGTTATGTTTTATTAATTAATATATGTTTTAATTAAAATATGATTTAGGTTATAAATTTAATTAAATAAAATCATGTTATGTTTGTATGTACATTTTATTTAAATAAACTTATGTTAAAATAATTAATAAATTAATTATTCATGTACATTAAATTAATTAATTACAACTTAGGTTAAGTATTTAATATCTTTAAGGTAAAGTTTAATTACATGTCACATGTAAGATTATTAATTAATAATAACTTATGATAAACATGGAATAACATTATTAATTAATAATAATAAGTTAAGCATAAGTATTTATTATTATTAAACCTTACAATATAATTATACATGACATAATATAAGCTTATTAAACTATATGATATACCATTTAATTATTTAATAAGCATACGATTAATTACGGAAATATATTAATTATGGAAACATGTTAATTATAGAATTATACTAATTATGGCAACATGATAAATATGGAAACACACTAAATATGGTAACATGCTATTTATAGAAACATGCTAAATATGGAAACTTTCTATTTTTGGAAACTTACTAATTATGGAAACTTTCTATTTTTAGAAACTTACTATTTAAGGAAACCTACTATTTTTGGAAAGTTACTATATATGGAAACCTGCTATTTTTAGAAAGTTACTATATATAGAAACCTGCTATTTTTAGAAAGTTACTCATTATGTTATAACAAGTACTGTAACACATAAAACATGAAATACATGAATCAAAAACACATGAAACAATAAGAAACACATGATTTAAACATGAAATAATAAGACAAGATAAGAACAAGTATAATAAATATGAACATGTCAAGTAAATTAGATAACAAGTATGTATATGTAAAACCAACACTTATTCATGTCTCTTCATTATGTAGCTATTGTGAAGCTGGAGTGATCTTCTACGTTCGTTTTCGTCTTCATTCACTAGACATAAGGTACGGATATTCCGTCCTTCAGTAAGGACATACTCTCCTATACTTAGGACTTCCGCCATCCGTTTTACCCAGTAGCTTACATGTCTTAAACACATCAGTGTATGTTATGATTATTTTAGATTGCCTGAGCTATATACATGCATGCCAGTTTCACCTAGTTATGGGGGTTCCATAACCGCAGCACTAGAGGCACCGGTGTTATGACTCTTCTGCGGTGAGAGTGATTGCTCACAGCTCCCTTTACGGTTTTGACCTATGTTATTATTATCATATGGGGCGAATGGGTGCATCCTAGGACAGGTTAGTAAGATTTCATGGTAACTGCGGTGTGTGCCTTGCATCTGTTACAGGAGCTGATCCTCCACTCATTTTGTATATTAATTAGAGGCAGCCCTTCTAATTGCATGACGAGGTCACCCCTCTATGTATTCATGCACGTTGATATAACATGACCCTATATGGGCTCCGGGCATATTTTAAATACAGATTTTCAAGATAAACTAAACATAAGTCTTTTCAAAAATATAAACCTGTCTTATGAACTTAAACTAGGTTTTCAAGGACATTAACTTATTCCGCTGTTATTCCTTTCATTTCATTGCTTGCTTATGTTTATGTTTTACATTCATTGTTATATATCCGCACACTGAGCGTATTGCTCAGCCGTATTTTCTTTCCATGTCCCAATACGGTAGATACTAAAGGGCAAAGCTAAGAACCAAGAGTACGTGCATGGAATGGGGCGCCAGTCTTCTTTCCTTCTTTAATGCATTTACATACTTTTGCTTTGTTGGACACTGTTTAGTCCTTTCCTTTACATTCTATACTTATGCATTTCGTGTGTGGAGCTTATGTTGGAACCGATGTTTGTTTCCGGTTTCCTTTATGGTCATTTAATGTTTAGACATTTAACCCTTGTATGCTTTGATGACACGCTATAATTACTACGTAACGGTACATTTATCCAAATGGGATGTTACAAGTGACCTTGACTCTTATGGGTCTGACTCTAGTGTTGAATCACTTGAGTCTGTGTCTAAACCTATTATAACTGAACCCCAAGACTAGTAAATATGCCTCGTGTAAGTCTAACTTAAGTGCTGAATTACCTTAGTTCTCTCCTCAATGTGTTTTTTCTAGGAATGAAAGTGATAGGAAAGTCGATAACCCTAGGAAAAACAATAAAGTCCTAGAGGTAATCAAAGAATTTGGAATGGTATGATGACTCATAAATTAGGTGATAACTATGTGTAACAAAATAAGGCTTGCTATGTGTGTGGTAGTTTTGATCACTTACACTATACTTGTAAACATAAGAGAAAGAATAATGATCAACAACAAGTTAAACCAGTGTGGAATAACTCAAGACGGGTTAATCTTAAGAACTTTGGTAGAGTTTTTCACCCCAATCCAAAAAATTACATACCTCCACAACCACGATGTTTTAACAATGTTAAGGGTATAGGGATTGAGTTTGCACGATAAAAAAACAAAGGTTAATATTGTTAATGCATCAGCTAGGTGGCTTTGGAAACCTAGACAAAATGTTTTTAAATATGTGTCCAAATCAAAAAGTGCATCAAAGACCTTAACACGATATGAATATGTTGATGCATTTGGAACATTCAAGTCTGTTTTGGCTTGGGACTTCCATAAGCACTAATCTTTGCTCGGTTTGTGTTCAATTTTCAGCAAGTATGATTGTAAATTGCTATGATTTATATTTTCTATTTTCGTGTGAGCTAACTTTTTGCTAGAAAAGAAAAGTCTCAAAAAACAACAACAACAGGATTTCCTTGATGGTGGATACTTAGCTCCGTTTGAGGGGAGGTTTTTGATTAAAGGGAGGCTTGTTGTATGTATTATTGTACAATTCTGTATTTTTCTAAACATTCTTGCAAAATAAACATTGTTGCTGGTGGATATGCTTTCTCCTGATAGTATCATGCTGCTCCAGGTGGACATGTTTTTGTCTGGTAGCTCCTCCTGGCTGCTGGTTGACTCTCGTTCCTCCTGGTGCATCTTACGTTCATGCAGGTTGACTCATAGTTTTTGAATCGTTAAAAAAAGAATTATTAAAAAAAGGCTATTGTGAGTTGTTTAGTTCTAGTTGAGAAAGGCTTAGGTGTTGGCTAATCACCATACAACAAATAGTCATCAGTTCATCATGTCTAACAAACGTAAGAACTAGCTAGTCCAAGAGAAAAACGGCTGCTTGGTAAAGACCATGTCAAATCAGCTGATGGTTGCCAGGTTACCTAAAACTGGATGGTCATCACTCACCATGTTCTTGTAATGAAGAATGCCTAGTCCATAGCAAACGACTCATGGTAAAGACGTTCTCAAATCCGTTGATAGCTGTAATAGTTTGCTAAAAACTATATGGCCTTCACTCACCATTTTATTGCAACAAAGAGTGGCTAGTCCAAGGGGGTATGGCTCTTGGTAAAGACATCATTAAATTCGTTTATGGCTGGTAGTTTCCAAAAACTATACATTTCTGTGATTCACATTAAAGTGATGAGGATACTTTTGAACTTATTGAATTGATGATTTTTGGTACCACTTTACTTACCATGGTTCGTGATTTGGAGATTTATTGACTTTCCAACATATTAGTGCATCCAAACAGGGGAGGCTTGTTTCAAAATTTCAATTAATGTTGACAACGAAACAGAGTACTACACATATAAGTGTATGGATGCATCCTCCTGGTGATCAAGACGCATAATAGTGGAAACTTGAACTTAACATAGTCAAATTCAAGTTTTAGGGGAGGAATGTTAGAAATAATGTATTTATAAGTTACTCTTGGTAATGTTGCAGTTTCTACTAGAGTAATTCGTTCCTCTTGGTGAGTTACAGTTTCTACTAGAGTACTTCGTTCCTCCTGGGGAGTTACAGTTCCTACTGGATTATAAAGTTAAGGAAGATTGTAGTTGATATGTTCAAGGAAGATTGTAGAAGATATGGTCAAAATTTAAGTCTTCCTATTCTTATGGAAAGCATTCAAATATTTTATGGAAAGCATTCAAATATATTAAAGATGATGAGGATGTTACAAGTTTATTTAGGAAATGATTAAATGGTATTAACGTATAATACTTAGGTAAGTATTAATTATATTATAACCACCTAGGACCCCTTGCACTATAAAAGGAGGTCCTACGGTATAGAGATGTATACACTTGAACTCACACATCTTCTATACACATTTCTCCATTATTAGTTATATCTTCAAGGTGTAAACCCTATCACTATTTAGAGGTGATCGTATAAATATATTGAGTCTTCAAAGTTTGATTATTTCTATTTTTCTTTTTATATATAAAGATTGGTTTCCGCATTGTCATTGTATTGTGATCAAGGTTTCAAAGATCCTTCAAGAAGTAGACTCAACATTGTCGGACCCTTGTATGGTGGGGTCCGAGAATGCCTGGTAACAAAAATAAAGAAAAATAAATTTTTGGCCCCTAGGACTTGCGAGGATGACGCTACTGAGATGGAGGGTGTAGAAGAGCATTAATCCCTTGAAGTATGTTGTTTAAAATGAACCTCATCTCATCACGAAAGTCTATGACTAGAGTTTGTGTATAACGAAAATTGTCGCACGCATGAGGTGAGTTAGTGGTTGGGATATCATGATGAGTAGTTTGTAAATAAGGATTTGTAAAAGGGCTGAGGCGTTCTGCCTCATGAAGGTGCATGTTGATCATGTTATTGAAGGCGTAGAGGTGATTGAGCTCATCTAGGCGTGCTTGCCTTTGTTGAGCGGATGGAAGAATGCTTGTTGGTGAACAAGGTGAGTAAGTTGATGAGATGGCATTTATACATGATCTCGTCATTCTTTTCGGGCTTTAAATGCATAAAATATCATCAAAATACCATATATATATGCTTGTGTTTGTTTACTTGTGTATTTTAGGTATGGATATCGTGAAAAAGACAAAAGATCACAAGAAACAAGGAAAAACGAACACGAGAAACGAAGCCGCACAATGAACCGGGCCCTAGTTTGTGATTTATCAAAGAAAAACCCTTGAAGACTTAAAGATGTACAAGATTGACCCCTCATTTATGAAGAATTGACACTTAATACCCTTGTATATTCATAATTACAAGTTTGGTCCCTTAAGTTTGTCAAAATGACAAAAAAGGTCCTTTATCTTTGAAGAATCGGCAAGTTTAGTCCCTCAACAATTCTAAATTGTCAACAATGGTCCCTCATGAAGTCAAAATTACAATGAAGACCCTTGAAGTTCAAGAATATTACACATTTAGTCCTTTTAAAATGGAATAAATATCAAAAGGACTAATGTTGTAATTATGCTAAAGTGATAAAAGCCCTAAAATCCCTTTTGAAAACATTTTGTTGCCAAACTCGAAAATCAGAAACTTGATATACAAAAGGAATGCATTTGTTAAGGCTAAAATACTTGTTATACAACTTTTCCCAAAAGCCAAGGACCAAAGTTGTACAAACCAAACATTCAAATGTTTATTGCGCTAAACACTTAACCCTGCCACTGATTTTGGATCAAAAAGAGTTACTATTCACCCCAAGAACCTAATAACTCCATCACTTAAAACAAAGGGTAAATCAAAATTACCCACACCCACGCTTGATTGACACACACATGAACACTTCCCACGCTTAACATCTCACACCCATTCACCCAAAGGACCCACACTCTTAACCGTGCACCAATCATGTGACACCCTCCTCTCCAAGCAAAGCCACGTGGCATGATCAATGTCCCACACTCCTTACTTGGCCCCAAAGCAAAAATGAACGCATAGAATTCATTTGGACAGCTCACAAACATCAAACGCGTCTAGAAGATCAAGGGCATATTTGAGATTTTATAGCTAGGGTTTCTCATGTATTTTACATTCTAGAATCGTCTAAGGTAGTCTATAAAAGGAGCCTCAACCTGTGAGTAGCCCTTTGTTCCAGATTTTAGCTTAATCCTTTGTAATTCCTTTTTATGAAATAAAAGTTGGTATTTTCTAAAAATTGTAATTCCTTTTTGTTTTTATAAAAGTTTGGTGTTTGATAAGCTAAAGTCTGAGTTCCATTAACCTGTTAGTTGGGTTTTGAGGAAAGGTTTTATGGTTTAAAACTCTTGTTTTCAAAAATCAGTCATAATCTGTTATTATTGTTCATCCTTGTGTTTGTTGAATCTTAGCAGGTACAAGGAAGCTAGTGCTTGTTTAGCTAACACCTAAGCTCACACATCCCAAAGCATGGATGTATGTTTTGGAGGTGCTCATCCCTAATCCCTTTTAACTTTCTGAATATTTTGTGTTTTATGTTGATTTTGAGATTTGGTCTGTGAATCTGTGATATTGTGGTTGGATCTTGTTTATCTGAGGTTTGTTGTTGTTATTGAATTGATTTGACCCTGGTTTGTGGTTTGATTCATACTAATCCTTTGAAAAACTAAGAAATCAGTGATTTAAGGGGTGTTTGGGTTAACTGCATAACCTTGGTTTGAGGAGGTGTATTTGGGTACTTGGTATTTTTTCTTGTTTCATATGTGCTTATAAGTGTTTACCTGCAAGGTTTGAGGTTCTAATCACCATAACCAATAAAAAGGCCATAAGATATGTTATACTTGTTGTTTTGAACTGAAATTTTGGGGACTGATGTGTCGAGGAAACGTCGATGTACTTTAATTAGATATGATATAGGACAAATTTAGGAAATTACCCTTAGGAAAAGGTAATAATCCATAAATAAGTCGAAGACGGATTTAATTAAACATGTTGATGAACCAAGTTCGTTGTACACGAAGATCGAGTGAATTTGAGACGTTTTGTTTCGATTTGGACAATTGATTCGAATGAGCTTTCGGTTTTAAAACTAAAATTACTCCTACAAATTAAAATCCTAAAGTGCATGAATCCTTCCCCATTTAATCTAAAAACAATTATTTAAAATTAAAACTTTTTTACTTATTAGAAATTAAACTATTTAAAAAAATCTATTTAAAACTAATTTAAAACTTAACTATTTAATTAAGACGACTTTTACACTATTTAAAATAAAATTATTTAAACAACATTAAAAACTATTTTAAATCTAAAAATTAATAAAACATTTTTTTATATTTATTGTTTTTATTTATTTATTTATTTATTTTTAAAACTTTATAAAAGTAAAATTTAATAAAACTAATATTAAAATTTACTAAATATGAAAAACTTGTATTTAAATTTCTAACAAAAACTGACACCCTAATTAATAAACATATATTAATAACCTGAGCTGTAATTATACCAAAAAGAAAGCCTAGATGAGATGGAAAACACGTTTGGCCTTCACCCTTGAGGTCAAGGGGTCGAATCCCATGAGGGACAAATTTTTGTGATGATTTATTTTTGACAATGAAACTAAAATAAAGTCACAGGAGTGAACTTTTTGTAATACACTTGGACTGATAAAATCAGTTATGAACTTAACAGACCAATTGAGTCTGTGAGCACTCATCAGTTACGTTTAAAATCATTCAAAAGAGAATCAAGTACACTTAACTAAAACAAAATAAGATCAAATGAATGAGACCATTAAGAATAGAAATAGCAGACCAAAAACATGGAAGCAATTCACTCAGTGTTCATAACCACAACACTGAATTGACATACAAAAAATAGAAAGTTTATGAAATCCCAGTACTGAATTGACATTCAAACAGATAATTTTTTTTTCTGAAATCCAACTTATAAATTGTCCTAACAGTTAAATCCTATGAGATACTGATAACAAAGCCTGACTAAACAATAAGTCGGGACCGAAAATGAACTCTTGTTACAGCAACTGACTCAACTAACCATGACAGATTTAGGAAATCGTTCTATTAATTTAACTCACTTGAATGTATGCTTCTAAAAAGAACAAACCAGCAAATCAATCTCAATCCTCAACACGGATCAATAACATAGCAACAAAGCAAAATAAGCAAATGTAACAGATTCAACCAAAGATCTATATTATCATCATAGCATAATATCAAATATAATGCAGTATTCTACACATAATAGCCATTCAATTATTCAATAACAAATTATTCAAATTAACAAAAACTGAACATCAACAAACATGATCAATCTATAGCAGCAGACATGAATACCACTATCAATTAACTCAATCTCAGGTTCTTAACAGATTTCTTCAAAAGCATATAGATCAATATATCTTATAAAGCATTTACATATTCAATTCTTAACTAATCATAACAATCAGCTAGCTATCTAATAAAAAGAATACAGAAAAAGAAATAATAGTGCTTAACCATAAATTGGAGGAATCCGTTGATGACGTAGTGCGGCGCTGAACCGACTAAAACTAGTATCTAAACCCGAACCACCATCATTCTCATATCACCATTAGACCCCAACAAGCTGCTCGATGCTAACAGATTATAGCTCGAACCGAGCAAACCATTCGATCCATAAATTTTTCTCGATTTATGACTTAAATTCAACCAAAGTGATTTTTAAATCGATTTATCAGTAGGATAAATCAAACTCCCAAAGTTAGTAAGAAATCAAACTAATAAGATATTATTTAGCTTACAAGTACAGAATTAACATTGTAATGATAAAAATAGCATAATAATAACAAGAGCAGTTTAATTTCGAGAACAAAAACAAAGCAGTTAAACGAGATGAATTAAAAACTGAAATAAAACTTTATTGATTAAAAACTTCAACTGTTACAAGATTGAGAGAAAAAATAAATCCTACACTATTTTTAACATTATAACAGTAAAACTAAAAATAGGATGCCTAATATTACATTTTGTGGGGGTTTTTATAGGCTAACCCCAAACCCTTCGGTGGAGTTTGTTGAGCAGATTCTTTGACCTTGGCCCTTCAATTCAGCATTCTCTTTCTTTCTGTTGATCTTGCGGCTAATATCCAATTACCATCACACGGATTGCCACCGTGGATGGGTTTGTGTTTCTTGTGCTTTCTCCAAGCTGAGGTGTCATTTCCTTATTGGTGGATTGGTGAGGTGTGATGTGATTTAGCCAATCAAGTGCAAGGAATGGACCACGTCACCAATAATAGCTCCCTCTTTGAGCTCCGAATTAATTGGGATTTAATTAAGGGGCTGTGTGATACACGCGCCCTTAATCAATAAAAAGCCCCAAAAATTACTGAATTTAGGGTTTAAGGTGAATAGTATTGGTTTCCTGGTTATTTTAGGGTTGAGGGTGAAAAGTAAGATGGAACATTGTTTCTATCAAAAGTTTGGTGTGTGGGTAAATGATTGTTCGACCAAAAGTAAGTAAATATCTTACTTTCTACCGTTTGTTGTAACATGGGCTTGGGCCTAAAATCTTTATTAATTCCATCCGTCTTATTGTAAAGGTAACCTGGGCCTAATTTTGGGCCTTTGTAACAAAGGTTAATAACTATATCCATAATTGGGCTATTAGGCCCAATACCCACATGTGGGACCCACTTGGCCCAAAATCATTATTAAACTCAAATCCTCATCTTAAAACGACTTGATTTTTGGCTTTCTCGATTACTCTTCAATCTCGTGTCGTTTTCGCCAGTTTTCGTGAACTTGGTTACTACACACACGAAACAAACAAAACAAGCATATACATGGCCATTTTTATACTTTTTATGCATTTATTGTTCGTTTATTGATATAATTGATATGAGTAAAATCACTCATATCAAACTCCCCCTTGCTAAGCAATTGTCGTGTCCTCACACAATGATTAAAGTAAACTACTAACTACACTTTTATTCAACTTTTTACACTTTTATCTTGAAAAGACATAATGTATAACTTTCATTATTTGAAAAATAACTTTTAGGATAATAAAACTCAAATAGATTCATCGTCCTCGACTTTTCACTTTTCCATGCCATGTTTAAAAACAAGATCATTGTCAATCATAAGCCCCAAAATTAAAACAACTCATACAAGTAATTTGTGTTAAACTCAATCTCCTTTTATTCCTAATTGTATCTCTAGATTTTAAATGTCATTCACCCAAAGGCTCATTTGACTTATTTAATATTTATTAATCAAAAAATGAAGGCAAAAACGGTGTAAACTCAACACTCAAAACCTAACCTCGACTTCAAAAACCGTTGTCACTAAAGAAAGCCCACATCAAGGATAACTTAACACGATTTGAGGGATAAATCCCCGGACCCGAAATTTGGCTAATAGGTCTACTTAAAAGCAACAATAAAACTTCCAAAGTTAATTATGACTTTGTTAAATGGAGTTGGGAACAATTACATCATATTACCTTGTGGCTCTTTAAGATGTAATTGTGCTCCTTATTTAAAATCCACACCCGAAGGCTCCTTGGACAAAAATAAGGGAATTGACATTCACCATCCCACCTTATGGCTCATGATGATGAAGCAATTTTTATTCAACACGTCCCCATGCCATACACCCTATGGCTCTAATGACAAGGTTAGTGCTACATGACTCCCACCCGAAGGCTCATAGAGAAAATGGTTTTATTTATTCTTCTTATTAATATGATATTTATAGTAATCCATATTTCCGCAATCCCATGATCAAAAGTCCATGACGCTGACACCCTTAATGTGTTCTCACTTTAATTACAAGAGAAGAAAAAGAAGGAGTTACGAGTTAAGATATCAAGCCTAAACCGCTAAAAACTTCATTTATTAAGCAATTATTATTCAAGCGTGAAAAATAAATACGAGGAGATTAAATCAAACACAAAAATACTTACACAAGGAAGAAATAACCTTAGAAACTTATAATTAAACTCTATCATCTCTTGTTCTCCATATCGTAAAATTTCAAAAATGTAAAATCAATGGATACTTAGCCTATTAAATCAAAGTTTTGGGTTTTCAAGTCATCTATAGGATCTTGCATCTTCTTATACTTTTTCAAGTTTTAGAATTTGCATTTTAAAGTTCCCTTGATAAACGACTTTCTAGGATCAATTATAGGAACTTGCGAAAAGTTCTTGTTCTTAAACCCGTATGAGTTAAGACTTTCGCGTTTTAAAGTTCCCTATATAAAATCCTAGCAAAACTTAATTCAAACACGTTAAGGAAAAGCTAAGGTAAAAACCGAGTCGAGTCAAAAACTATTTTAATTTTTACCAACGGAAAGCCTACATTTGTGTCAAAAGCACTTATTTTCTTTATTAAAACTTAAAATAACACTAAAAATTTAAAAAATTTATGAAAAACGAGAAAAACAATTACGTTAAGACACGACAAAAGCAATTGCAAGCGATTATATCGATTGTCTCCCTCATGCTAAAACCAAACATTGTCCTCAATGTTTCTTAACTCAAGAGTAACACCCCCTTTCTAAAACACGAAGAGTCTAATGCAAAAGTACTAACATGGAAAGAGCACGCAAATCTATAAGCCATTTATTAATAATGCCTAAAGATAAAACGTTAGTCGATAAAAATCAAAGGATAGAAAGTGTGCCCCTTTTGGCAATCAAAGTATGGAAGATCAAGTGGACCGGCAAAACTGAACACGAGAATCTTCAATGATTAGGGTTGTACCTAATATTCACAACACAACAAAACACGAGCACGAGCTTGAAAGATCAAGCCTAATTAGTGTTAAAAAATAGATAGAAGATAGAATGTATGGGACTCCCCCACAATGCACCTCGTTTTTGTTCACCGAGTCATGAGCTCGACTCGATCCCCGCATTCATTGGTCCTTAGGGAAAATGACAAAAATCGGCATAATGGAATAAAATCCATAATAAAGCACGATGTCGGGGTCAAAGATCACATCCTCGTTTTCGGATGACAAACGAAAGGATGAAACTCCAACACAAATCTCTAAAAAGAGATAGTAGTCACAAATTATGGAATGAATATAGCATGCTCCCCGAGATAAACTCGCACCAAAAAGTCTTTCAATTATTTCATCGGTGAAAGGCCGAGATTTCCCTAAATCAACGATTCCGGGGTCGAATACCTCGTCCTCGGGAGAGAAAGGAATAGACAACACGGTGTCGTCCCCCCATGCTAATCCATAATCATATAAAGCACATGGTAAAGGTGGGACAAAGGTTTCATCCATAGTGGAATCAACATTCTTAGCTTTAACGACCATTTCACCCTTAGAAATGTGATCAATCGGGTTATGGTACTCAATATGAGACACATGAAAAACCCGCACATTAAGGTCAAAGTGGGTGGGAGGAGGACTTAGGACGAAATCATCATCACGTAAATTCTTTAAAAAGAGAGCGTCCCTCTCTGGGTCAATTTCATCAACACCCGGTGGTATCGAATCACTAGAAGCAAGAAAAGTGTCAATTTCTTCCATAAGCGGATCACTATCCTCAACGGGAATAGGAGATGGAGAGAAAGACTTGGCATTAGGCTTAGAATTCAAAGTCTCGATCTTAGAAATGAGAAGATAGACACTGGATAATTTCTCTCGAAGATTCACATCTTCCACATCTAAATGAGTAAGTTCATCGGTGAACTTCTCAAGGATCGGAATAGTCAAATCAACCTCATTTCCCGGTGGAAATGGGTCTAAAGGAGAAAGTTCAAAGGTGAACCTCTCAAATACCGGATCACTATCCTCATTTCCTGGTGGAAATGGGTGAAGAAGAGTAGGTTCATCGGTAAACCCCTCAAAATCCGAGTCGTGAATGTCATCTTTATAAGAAAGTTCATCGGAGAACTCCTCATTAGAAAATTCACTAGAAGTCGAATCATTCTCAAAATCTTCATTCCCATCACAATTTTCATCATTAAAATTGGATAAAATCTCAAAGTGATTGGAAGAAGTAGAGTCATCACAATGTGGCAATTCACACGTTTCATTGGAAATACCATCGAACTCTCTTGGGTTTTGGACAAGGATCTTAACACTAGACTTTATTACTTCGTCCGATTCCGTGTCCGGAATAGTGCTAATATGCTCGTCCCCCTTGCTTAGAGAATTTTCGGGTTCCACGGTGGAAGATTCAGGAATAGGAGTGGCAATGTCATGAGATGGAGTGAGATCATAAATATCCTCATCATCGTCTTCATCATAATCATAGTTCACCAAAATATCATCTTTGAAAAAATCTTTGTAAAAATTCATTTGCTCTAGCATAAGTAATTGTTCGATTGAAAGTTGTGAGGAGTCGTCTTTCGTTTGAAGACAAGGGCACACGCCATCATACAATGGACTCCCACACTTAACGCAAACGATGGATGAAGACATAATGATAAAAACAAGGAATAAGGATAATTACTATGGAAGTAATCTACCCTCGGTCGACTTTGAAACGTAGGTGAAAACCTAAACGTCTCGAGGTTCAATAAGTAAACTACAAAAATAAGAATTAATACTACTTGAGTCGGCAAACCAATAATCGGTCGTCCCTCTCAATATACGCACAAGCAAAAGGGGAAACGAGGTGGCACAAAGCACTTTAAAACCTTTTTCCTTAGACGGACTTTTATAGCTCGTCACCTTATACCCACCTTATAGTTTGTATAAATTGAGTTCAAACTTTTTATTAGTATTTATCTATTTTGCCTTTTTTTCGTTTTAGATTCGAATACAATAGCTAGGTGATGAAATCCCAACTAAGGTCTTATTTATTTTTTTGGTAAAAGGGTAGCAATGACCCCGGTAAATAGAACCAAAAAAGCGTTGAAGTACAAGGAATGTGGCTGAAATACCACATTAACCGCAAGCTACAGGCAGCTTGTTAAACAAAATGTTTATGACAGGCCATAAACATTAACTAGTCTAGAATACTGGAAATATATAAACTAGACAAAAACCAAGACGATAACATAAAGTTACGAGGAAAATAATAAAAAATCAACATGGGATCAGCCAGATGGAGTGCTTGCCCCAATATGAGTATTGAGAAGATTCACCGATTCATCAAAGACGACCTCGACTCCCTCCTCCTCCGCATTATCTTCCTCGCTTACTTGAAACCCTTCGTCAATACCAGGCATGGACAAAGATGAAAATTTATTAGATGTAGAAACACTGCTCATTTGAGCTTTACCCTTGTTCGGACCATTAGGATTGCTAGACTGCTGCAACTGACCAGATTTAGTATTCAACTTACTACTATTATCAGCACTCGTACTTGTAGTATCCAAGTGAGTTTTTGGACGAAAAACAACCGTCTTACCTGCTTGGAAACCCTTGCTCAATGGCACACCTCTCGGAACTTGATTCCCTAAATTACCTTTGTACTTCTTCCTCTTGCTTTGCACTTGTTGGAACCCATCATTATCAACATGAGTTGTCACTTTTTCAACCGTTTTAGGTTTAACATTTTTCGGACAAGAATCAACGGAATGACCAAAAATATTACAAGTATGACATCTAGGCGGTTTCCATTCGTATTCAACACGAATTAATTCCTTAGTACAACCAGAGCCTTCAAGATCAGGGACACCAATAGTAACGTTATCTATAAACTCCGAATCAGCATTCATCTCAATAAGACAACGAGCAAAACTACAACGACCCCAAGACTCTTTGCACATATTATCAGTATAATTATCCATCATAATAAGCTTACCAAGAAACGAAGCAATTAAACTAATACCTTCCTCTTCAAATACCTGTAGCGGGACATCATGAAACTTAACCCATACCGGAATACGAGTTAGTTCCTCCTTTAGAAGATTCGTTTTCATAGTCCATTTCTTAAGAAACATTGGTGAATTACGAACCATCCACGGACCACCTTCCAGAACCACATTAAGACCCTCACTAGATCCAAATTGAAAAAAGAAAAAACCTAACTCAATGAAACGAATATAAACCTAACTAAGGTCTTATTTGTTTTTTTTGGTAAAGGGTTGAAAACTAAGGTCTTATTTGGAAGTAGGTAAATTTATTTTTCTACGTAATATAATATAGTAATCACAAAAAACACGAAAAACGATATATACTATATAATAGGAAAATAACAAAACTTTCCGAGGACGGAAAGGGTCTTCAAATCAACGATCAACAAATCTCAATGAAACGAATCGTACACAAGATCCCCGGCAGCGGCGCCAAAATTTTTGATGTGACGAGGAAACGTCGATGTATTTTAATTAGATACGATATAGGACAAATTTAGGAAATTACCCTTAGGAAAAGGTAATAATCCATAAATAAGTCGAAGACGGATTTAATTAAACACGTTGATGAACCAAGTTCGTTGTACACGAAGATCGAGTGAATTTGAGACGTTTTGTTTCGATTTGGACAATTGATTCGAATGAGCTTTCGGTTTTAAAACTAAAATTACTCCTACAAATTAAAATCCTAAAGTGCATGAATCATTCCCCATTTAACTAAAAACAATTATTTAAAATTAAAACTTTTAAACTTATTAGAAATTAAACTATTTAAAATATATATATTTAAAACTAATTTAAAACTTAACTATTTAATTAAGACGACTTTTACACTATTTAAAATAAATATATTTAAACAACTTTAAAAACTATTTTAAATCTAAAAATTAATAAAACATTTTTTATATTTGTTGTTTTTACTTATTTATTTATTTATTTTTAAAACTTTATAAAAGTAAAATTTAATAAAATAATATTAAAATTTACTAAAAATGAAAAACTTGTATTTAAATTTCTAACAAAAACTGACAGCCTAATTAATAAACATTAGCCGAGTACCCGCGCCTAACGGCAACTATGTTGATTTTTCGTCAAAATTGTAATGATGAATAATTTTCTTTAAATATACCGATGGTTCTGGTTGATTGGATGCGTAACAGCGACGTATTCATGCGTGTATGCATGTTCTTTCTAGTTCAACAATTTGGAGTATCGATAATTAATTTTAGAAGTGGCAACAAATCTTGCCTATTTCATTAAATATGAGCATTTTTTTTACCCTTTTAAAAAAAATGATTGGGAAATTTTTGTTTATTCATTATTATTAATTGGTTAAGCAGGCGTACATGTAAGCCACTAAATTGATTTAAACCGAAATGGTCATAAATTCATGTTTGTTTTACCACCTTTAATTGATTTAGAGTGAAATGGTAATCAATACATGTATAATAGCTCGATACTTTTTATAAAAGTTGTTTTTATTAATTTGTAAAAGTGATAAGTGTTGTCCATTTTGATAAATATAGGTATTTTTGATATTTTAATAAATGTTGGGACACTTATTGCCTATTTTTTCTTATTGATGGGTTAAACGGGCACAAATGTAAAAAAAACTAAAAGGGTTTAATGGTCGCACATGTATAATATTAAATACGTTAATCGACGGATATTTTATATTTAATTTTTATCCTCTCTTTCTATAAAACTATTTTTATTTTTTAATTCTACGTTTTTATACAACCTCCATCCCAATATTATTGTCCATTATTCTATTTTGGGTTGTTCTAAAATTATTATCCACTTTCAAACTTCCAAAATTAGATAGAGAATTTTGTTTGAGTTTACCCTATTACCATCACTTGAGGTTATTATTACAAACAATAAAGAAGTATAAAATTAATTGGTTAAAGGTAAAACTGTCATTTACAAAAAGTAAGAGAGAGAAAACTGAAAAGGTAATGTTTTTCTAAAACTGTGTGTTTTTTGTCCGTGAACAATAATTTTGAGACGGAGGTAGTATGTTTTTTCCGATTTTAACTTACGCTCGTCTAACCCGTTCATTTTACCTGTGCTCGTTTAACCTGTCACCGTTTAGGTCGCCGTTCTTTTACCACGTCTAATAATTTGTGTGCGCTTATTCATAGTAAAGTCTTGGAACAATAACCGAAGCAATATTTCAAAGTCCAATAAAATTCTGTGCATTGAAAAGCATCTTGATACTTTTAACTAAACCAACACGTCAACTTTTCTTGAGCCCATCAACGTTTAACCCGTCCATTTTACCTGTTCATTTTACCCGTGCTCGTTTAACCTGTCACCCGTTTAAGGTCGCCCGTCCATTTTTCCCGTTCATTTTACCCGTGCTCGTTTAACTTGTCACCCGTTTAGGTCGCCGTTCTTTTACCTCGTCTAATAATTTGTGTGCGTTTATTCATTGTAAAGTCTTAGAACAATAACCGAAGCAATATTTCAAAGTCTAATAAAATCCTGTGCATTGAAAAGCATCTTGATACTTTTAACTAAACGCAACACGTCAACTTTTCTTGAGCCATCAATGTTTACTATCTTACGATTTCATAACAATTAAAAATGTTAAAACTTTCAAAAACTAAAAAATATACTCATAGAAAAAAATGGAAAGAATTAGATTTGAGAAGATCACACATTTTACAAATGGGATTAAGTCGTAAAATAGCAATGTACTTTTCGAAATGTACCGTTTTGATATTTGTACTCTAAAAAAGTTGTACAATAGTAACGAACTTTCATAAGGTGTTCCGATCTACACATTTGGGTGACGTGTCACATTATTAATGGTGACATGTGTTAACTTTTTCAGGATGACATGTGATCAAAATGTACATAAGGGAACAATTATGAAAGTTTGTTGCTATTGTACAACTTTTTAAGAGTACGCGTACCAAATCGGTACATTTTGAAAAATACATTGCTATTGTATGACTTAATCCCTTTACAAATTTTCACTTAGAAATTCAACTTTGGCTCAGAATTATTTTTTTGAACAGGGGTCAGAATTTTTTTTAGCCTTTATGAACTATTAGCCAAACGCACAACTTTTAACAAATTCCGAAAACACACAAGACGTAAATTTTATTATGTGTCACTTTTCTTTTATGTTTTAACTCACTCAGTTTTCTATTATGTTTCCAAATCTTTTCAGATTTGAATTTGATTCGAGTTACAGTGGCCACATATCTTACTTGAATTTTATAATGGTCAATTCATGGTCAGTTCATATTATTTGTCATTAAGTGAGTTTGGTCAAAATCTTCATAATTTTGAACATCCTCATGATACCTGACAACTCTAAAATAGCTAGCTTTTGGGTAAAGTTTCACGTCTTTCTTTAAATCTTAGCCACTAATTTTGATTGATACTATCGAGTAATAGTCATATTTACGAAAAATTTTAGATCTTATAAAAATGGCAATACTCTAAAACTTTTAAGTTTCAAGAACACTGATTTTGAAATTTAAAAGGTTTTAAAAACATAAAAGTTTTCTTATTTCACGATAATGAGCTTTAAATAATTCAAATCTTTCAAAGTGTATTTAATATTTCAAATTTTTTTGAAAAGTTCGAATATGTGATAATTTTCAGTAAGCACTATTAGTTTCACTAACCAAGCCATGAAACCAACTTACCAAACTTTTTAGTTTTCTCACACGAACAAATTTAATTTCCATAACTTACAAAAACATTTTTAAACAATACTTTTCGCATATGTCAAATCTTTGAAAAAATCCACATGGTGATATTGTTTTTAAACTCGGATTTGGAAAACCCTTTACAGAATTAGATTAAAAATCCGTTTCATTAAACTTATACAAACAAAAAGAGTACGATTTATTAGAAGTAAAAAATGATACGGATCTCAGCTGTGGATCATGTTAAAGGCGACGACAAATCTGCGGAAAAATAGTGAAAGAGAATAAAATACATAGATCTATAAATATAAATCAATAGATGAAAAATGCATATATCTATAATAATAGGTAGATCGGTAAATGTAACAAAACTCACCAATCATTTCCGTCTTTGGTGAAAAAGAAAAACTTTTTTCCGACAACAACCAGCAATCAGGCTAGGGAAACAATCATTCCGGCAACAATGGATCTATAGAATAGATAAAATGAGATAAAAAAAATATAGATCTAATCGAAATAATATATAAACTTGAAATAAATGTACATCTTTAAATAGATCCACTTAAATACAACATATTTACCAGCAGATATGTGCCGACAACCGTTTTATCCGGCAACTTGGCGGACGTTTCCAGCGTTAGCTGTTAAACAACGTAGATCTGAAAATAAAATCAACATATCTAAAAAGGAAAATCTTCAAAACTTAATCAAAGTAATAAATTTAGTACATTATAAAACTTACAAATCACCTCAAACTGCGGTGGTTGTCACTCGAGTGGTTATTTAAAATCGGATGTAGGTGTTCGACGGAAGTTTCGGCGATGGTGTTTTGGGTTGTGCACTCATGTGTTGTTTTTTTATATGGGTATTTATTTTGTGAGATGCGAGAGTATAAAGTGTTTTATTTTGTAGTGGAAAGTAGTTAGCTGGGAGGGTGATGTGTGTGGCACATTGGTTTGCATGGTAGATTTAAATAGGGTTTTTTAAAAAGTATTTTGGTTTGGTGTTGGTTTGGTGTGTGTAAATGTAAGTTTGGTGTTGGTTTAGTGTGTGTAAATGTAGGTTTGGATGTTGGTTCGGAAGTCTGAATCTTAAAGTAGGAGGCTTGGGTTTTGGTTGGGGATATGCATGCTTTATAAGGGAGTATAGATATATTAATAACCTGAGTTTTAATTATACCAAAAAGAAAGCCTAGATGAGATGGAAAACACGTTTGGCTTTCACCCTTGAGGTCAAGGGGTCGAATCCCATGAGGGACAAATTTTTGTGATGATTTATTTTTTACAATGAAACTAGAATAAAGTCACAGGAGTGAACTTTTGTAATACACTTGGACTGATAAAATTAGTTATGGACTTAACAGACCAATTGAGTCTGTGAGCACTCATCAGTTAAGTCTAAAATCATTCAAAAGAGAATCAAGTACACTTAACTAAAACAAAATAAGATCAAATGAATGAGACCATTAAGAATAGAAATTAGCAGACCAAAAACATGGCAGCAATTCACTCAGTTTTCATAACCACAACACTGAATTGATATACAACAAATAGAAAGTTTATGAAATCCCAGTACTGAATTGACATTCAAACAGATAATTTTTTTTCTGAAATCCAACTTATAAATTGTCCTAACAGTTAAATCCTATGAGATACTGATAACGCAACCTAACTAAACAATAAGTCGGGACCGAAAATGAACTCTTGTTACAGCAACTGACTCAGCTAACCATGACAGATTTGGGAAATCGTTCTATTAATTTAACTCACTTGAATGTATGCTTCTAGAAAGAACAAACCAGCAAATCAATCTCAATCCTCAACACGGATTTAATAACATAGCAGCAAAGCAAAATAAGCAAATGTAACAGATTCAACCAAAGATCTATATTATCATCATAGCAGAATATCAAATATAATGAAGTATTCTACACATAACAGCCATTCAATTATACAATAACATAAATTAGTCAAATTAACAAAAACTGAACATCAACAAACAAGATCAATCTATAGCAGCAAACATGAATACCACTATCAATTAACTCAATCTCAGGTTCTTAACAACAATCTTCAAAAGCGTATAGATCAATATATCTTATAACGCATTTACAGATTCAATTATTAACTAATCATAACAATCAGCTAGCTATCTATTAAAAAGAATACAGAAAAAGAAATAATAGTGCTTAACCATAAATTAGAGGAATCCGTTGATGACGTAGTGTGGCGCTGAACCGCCTAAAACTAGTATCTAAACCCGAACCACCATCAATAACCATCATTCTCATATCACCATTAGACCCCAACAAACTGCTCGATGCTAACAGCTTATAGCTCGAACCGAGCAAACCATTCGATCCATAAATTTTTCTCGATTTATGACTTAAATTGAACCAAAGTGATTTTTTAAATCGATTTATCAGTAGGATAAATCGAACTCCCAAACTTAGTAAGAAATCAAACTAATAAGCTATTATTTAGTTTACAAGTATAGAATTAACATTATAATGATAAAAATAGCATAATAATAACAAGAGCAGTTTAATTTCGAGAACAATAACAAAGCAATTAAACGAGATGAATTAAAAACTAAAATAAAACTTTATTGATTAAAAACTTCAACTGTTACAAGATTAAGAGAAAAAATAAATCCTACACTATTTTTAACATTATAACAGTAAAACTAAAAATGGGATGCCTAAAATTAGATTTTGTGGGGGTTTTTATAGGCTAACCCCAAACCCTTCGATGGAGTTTGTTGAGCAGATTCTTTGATCTTGGCCCTTCAATTCATCATTCTCTTTCTTTCTTTTGATCTTACGGCTAATATCCAATTACCATCACATGGATTGCCACCGTGGATGGGTTTGTGTTTCTTGTGCTTTCTCCAAGCTGAGGTGTCATTCCCTTATTGGTGGATTGGTGAGGTGTGATGTGTTTTGGCCAATCAAGTGCAAGGAATGGACCACGTCTCCAATAATAGCTCCATCTTTGAGCTCCGAATTAATTGGGTCTTGATTAAGGGGCCGTGTGATACAGGCACACTTAATCAATAAAAAGCCCCAAAAATTACTGGATTTTAGGGTTTAGGGTGAATAGTATTGGTTTACTGGTTATTTTATGGTTGAGGGTGAAAAGGAAGATGGAACATTGTTTCTATCAAAAGTTTGGTGTGTGGGTAAATGATTGTTCGACCAAAAGTAAGTAAATAACTTACTTTCCACCGTTTGTTGTAACATGGGCTTGGGCCTAAAATCTTTATTAATTCCATCCGTCTTATTGTAAAGGTAACTTGGGCCTAATTTTGGGCCTTTGTAACAAAGGTTAATAAACTATATCCATAATTGGGCAATTAGGCCCAATACCCACATGTGGGACCCACTTGGCCCAAAATCTTTATTAAACTCGATTCCTCATCTTAAAACGACTTGAGTTTTGGCTTTCTCGATTTCTCTTCAATCTTGTGTCATTTTTGCCGGTTTTCATGAACTTGGTACCTACACACACGAAACAAATAAAACAAACATATACATGGCCATTTTTATACTTTTTATGCATTTATTGTTCGTTTATTGATATAACTGATAGGAGTAAAATCACTCATATTAGGGACACCTAGATCTAAGGGTAGACTAGGGTTAACAAGTGCTAAATCTAAGTTTTTGCAACCTGGGTAAGGGATTTAAGGTGTTGAAATTGGATTTGTGGTCATCTAGATCAGCAAAAGGGTTTTGGGTATCACTTTTGTTCATCAGTAACCTGTTTGAGCTTGAAACCTAATCTAATCTTTGAATCATTGTTTAAAACAAGTGTATTTGTGCTTATTGGAGTTTATTATAGCTTGTGTATGCATATGGTTCATTTTGGTTGGCTTATTCATGCTTAAACTACTTATTTGTTCATAATTGCTTAATTTCCAAGTCTGTATCATATCTGGTGACTGTTTGATTAATATATGCTAATTGGCTTGTTGGATTTATGATTTCTTGCTTGTTTATGACTCCTTACAACTCACTGGTTGTAATGGTGCCTTTGTTATCCATTGAATCCAAGTAAATCTCTCAAAAATCCAAGGTCAAATAGTCAAAGCAGTGGGAACTCCTTTCCCCTACTGCTAGCCACTGCTAGTGTTATTTTGCATTAAGCTTATCAATAAGCTGTTTAGCTTATTTAAACCTGCAACAACTTTAATTTTGTAATAGGTGCTCATCATTTGACTCATTTGTTCATTCTGGAGCATTTGGGTGGTTGACTTTAAGCTTTGACTAGAAAACCAACTCCATTGACTTTTACATAAGTGCTTATCAGTTCATTCTGCTTATTTGGATTAGCTTATTGAACTTTTCTGGATTAATGTGGCTTGTTTAAGTCATTTAGAGTCTTTTTCAAGTTGAATCAAGGTCTGAGGTGGTCTAAAACTCTAAGTCGACTATTTTGTCTTTTAGTGAATTTTTACTTGGCTTATTTCTGGCTTATTGGTAGAGCTTTTTGAAAATTTCTTTTCACAGATCTCTTAGGCATCTCAAAAGAAGGTTATGTGTCAAATTAGAGCTTA
This sequence comes from Glebionis coronaria, assembly GCA_025667525.1. Classification (NCBI taxonomy): domain Eukaryota; kingdom Viridiplantae; phylum Streptophyta; class Magnoliopsida; order Asterales; family Asteraceae; genus Glebionis; species Glebionis coronaria. Next base: position 364,201 of record JANFOE010000394.1, read on the forward strand.
TGGAATTGGCTTATAGCTTAATGGCCCAAATAGCCCATTAAGAATAAGCTGTTGTACATTTAAGCTGTGATAAGCTCATATTCAGCTTTTGGGGCTTCAGACTTTTGGTTAAGGTTGATCTTATTGGGCCAATAAGCCCATTTCACTTGGTTTATTTTTTGTTTTTAGCCCATTAGAGGTATTTTGGTAATTTCACTTTCATTTTTTGTTTATTTAGGTTAAAATAAACTAGTTTGCAAGTTTTTAGAATTTTTTATAATTTTTGGATTTTTAATATTATTTTAATATTATTTTATTATTAAAATTAGTTTTTAAGATTTTTGCAACTTTTATATTTTTCTTAGGTCAAATACATTAAGTTAGGATTTTTAAAACTCTTAGATTAATTTTCTCATCATTTTATTAATTTTTAGAATTATTTTAATAGTTTTTAATCATTTAAAAATAGTTTTCCTTAGTTTAAAATTTCATAAAAATAGTTTTTAGTCTAATTAAGTCATTCTAGAGTTCTACAAAGTGAAAAATCTTTATTTGGGCTTTTTATTAATTATTTGCATTTTTACAGCTTTAATTAGCATTTAAAAATTTATATTTAATTAATTAAAAGGTTTGAAAAAGTTTAATCATTTGTAAACTCTTGATTTATTTTTATTGGTTTTTGGTATTTTTTGGGAACTTTTAGAATTAATTTTTATTTTGTCACTTTTTACGATTTTTCATTTTATCATCGTAGTATAATTTTAACGTATCAGTCATTCTAATTTCTCATCCCTTCTTTCTCATATTAATCCAAAATCATTACGAATTATTCACACACATATACCTCCTTGGGAAACGAACTTTGAACTTCATTGGGTCATTAGTGCTTGATTTTCCTAAATCGACACTCAATACTTTCGGCTATTTACGCTCTTTTGATTTTTCCTAAAGTCAAAGGTGTGGTAAATTACTACAACCATTTTGGCGCCGCTGCCGGGAAGGTGTGTCGTGATTAATTTGTTCATTTTGTTTTTAATATCTAACCATAAATAGTATTTGTATTAGTAGAACTCTACTAATACGTATTATCGGTTTTTTTCATTTTTCTTGTGAAATATTATTACTATATTGTATAAGTATCACAACAAATTCAAAATATCTCCAAAAGTGTGAAAACACAACCTTGATTCGGGATTTCATCACTCGATCATTGTATTCGAATCTCAAACAAAAAGAAAAAGGCAAAAATAGATAAATACTTTCGTGAAGCTCGATTTTGAAAAATACAAACTATAAGGTGGGTATAAGGCGGGTGTTATAAAATACACCCTAAAGAAAAAGGCTCTTAAGTGCTTCGCGCCGCCTCTTTTATCCGCTTGCTTGTGAGTATTTGAGATTGAAGGCTAATCGAGGGTTTTGCCGCCCAAAGTATTATTACGTATCATATATATTTTCTTGTTTTCTTTGTGATTAAACCCTCTTGAACAATTTGGTTTTCACCAAAGTTCTAAAGTCAATCGAAGGCTTCACTCCACGTGATCGTTTTCATTCTTTTGAGGCTTCTTTAATCAAGAGTTTGATTCGAGGAGAGATTTGGTAGATTATTGTCTACAAATACACATAAAATAAAAAAAAAATTAAAAACAATAAAAAACACAAAAAAATTGAAAATTCACAAAACACCCAAAAGAATCTTCTTTGCTCCCCTCCACATTCTACGTCACGTTTATGCAAACTCGTAATCAAGCAAAACGAGCTCGCAAACGTCGTCAAAACCAAGGCAATTTAATTGAAGAAGAAACTCCAATTGTCGAACCCGTTGTGGAACCAATAGTCGCCATGGCTAATCGTACTATGGTTGAGTTGCTTCAAGCACCCACCGAGAGTTTCAGAGAAGCTATTGTGATTCCCGCCATCTTTGCGGAGAATTTCGAGATTAAGACGGGTTTAATGTCGATGTTACAAGCCAACAAGTTTCGCGGTCATGAAAAAGACAACCCGCATTATCACATAAGGAATTTCAATCGTCTCACCGCAACAAGCAAGTTTAAGGATGTTCCGCATGACGCCATTAAGATGATGTTGTTTCCATACTCGTTGGATGGACCCGCAAAAATTTGGATCGAGAAAGAACCGCCAAATTCGATTTTGACATGGGGTGATCTCGTTTCTAAGTTTGTGAACCAATTTTTTCCACCATCTAAAATAACACATTTGAAAAATGAGATTTCAAGGTTTACACAACGTAATAATGAAAGTTTTACAATGGCAGGGGAACGATTTAAAGAAATGTTACATGAATGTCCACACCATGATTTTTCGGAATTGCATCAAATTGATACTTTTTATAATGGGCTAAATGATCATGAACGAGATTACTTGAATGCCGTCGCGGGTGATAATTTTTTGTGCAAAACGACCGATGAGGCTTTAAAGATTATCGAGAATAGATCTAAGGTTTATAACCCTCGTAACACACCGAGTGTTGCCAATATGGGTTCATCGTCATCATCATCGTCTCATAACATGAATGCCTTAAATGATGAAGCTAATGAGGAAAATCGGTTTTTCGATCATTTTCAACGCTTATGACACATTGGAAAGCACAAGATGCTTTGAATTCCGCATCGGTTAAAGCGGTTGAAAAGAGTTGTTTATCTTGTGGTGGAGCTCATGTCTTTCTGAGTGCATTACCGCCGGTGGTAACACTTCGAGTGCTTATGTAGCAACGGGAACTTACAACCAAAACGGCCAAGGTTTCCGCCCAAATCAAGCTCCACAACATCAAAATGTTAACAACTATCGAAACAACAGTCAAAATGGTGGTTATCAAGGCTATTCATGTATCTACAACAAAGGGAATTACCAAAGTGGGAATGGGCAAGTTCAAAATCAAAACCAAAACCGTGATTTTCAAAACACTACACAAGGTTTTCAAAATGCTCACACTAAAAATCTTAATGGATAATTTTTGGATTATGCAAAAGCAAACGATGCTAAGTTTGATAACATGCAACGTGAGATGATTAGCTTAAGATCCGAGTTGAAAAAAGAGCTTAAAAACGTACTTCGAGTTGAAAAAAGAGCTTAAAAACGAACTTGCTAATGAATTGAAAACTCATGCTAATAAAATGGAAGGAAACATTCAACGTCTTCAACAAAATCAACACAAGATGGAACAAGGTCAACATGAGATTAAGCAAGAGTTGTTAAAAGCGGATTTAAGGCAATCAAAATTTGAAGATCGAATGGCAAAAATGTTTGAAGCAATCATGTGTAAACCCTCTTCCTTGGGTGGTCTTCCTAGTGATACCATTGCAAACCCGAAGGGAGAAATGAAGGTTATTACTACTCGTAGTGGTAAAACTTTCAAGGAACCAATCTCTCGTCCTAGTACTTCTACAGAGAAGGAAATCAAGAAAGAGCCCGAGGTGATGGTCGAAAAGGAGCATATCACAAGCCCACGAAGTACCGCTCATACCACACCTACGGTTGAAACAATACCAATTATGGAACCCGAGATTCCAAGGCCGTTGCCTATGCCCCAACCCACACCACCCTTACCTTACACATCGAGACGAAACATGGAAAAGGCACAAGAACGTAACAACTATCAATTTGAGCTTTTTATGAAAATGTTTCGTGATTTGCACTTTAATATAAGTTTTGCCGACGCTTTAATCATGATGCCTCGATTTGCCGCAAACTTCAAAAGTATGTTGAATAACAAAGAGAAAATGAACCAAATGTCTAGTTGTTCATCGGTTTTTCTTATCCGCATACCCCAAAAAGTCGGTGATCTTTTGATTCCATGTGCAATAAAAGATATGGAGGAATGCTACGCCTTGGACGATCTTTGTGCTAGTATTAATTTAATGCCTCTTGAGATTTTTAAATCGTTATCACTTCCGGTTCTTACTCCTTCGAACATGTCTATCGAGATGGCCGATCATTCTACGATTTTAGCATGTGGAGTAGTCGAGGACGTTTTCGTCAAAGTTGGAAAGTTTTACTATCCCGTGGACTTTATCGTTGTAGACATTCCTACGGATCCTAAAGTTCCTCTCGTCTTAGGCCGTTCATTTTTGGACACATCGAGAGCACTTATTGATGTTCATTGTAAAACCCGCATGCTTTTACCATGAATAGTACATATATAATCGTACGTACATGATTAAAACTTTCCTTATATAACATGTTTATGTTTCACGAATGTTAATTATAAGTATTACGTACGTGTTATTACACGATAAGTATTTAAGCATATTAATACATGATCATTATTATCAACAATAATTATAATCACGAACATGAAATCATGAACGTAAATAATCACGAACATATTATTATGTATTTACGTAATTATTATTACGATTACGTACAAGTATATATTATAACACGAACAATTAAGAATAAAGTCACGTAAATACGAGCACGAGAACACGTAACTATTTAGAACACGGAAAACGTCGGGTTTCCCCTTGTGGGCCCCACATACCCGCGGACACAAGGCAAGGGAGGGCCAATTTTGCTAAAATAGAAAAAGGGGAAAACATATTTCATATTACAGAAGATTTAGAAAAATACAAAAACCCTAGCCTCCATTTTCTCCTTCCCTTTGGCCGCCGATTTTTACACCACAAGGAGTGGATGTTTGTTGATCTTGGTTGATTAAATTCAAGTGTGGTGTTCGTGTTATTGTAATCCAGTTGTTTTCACGCATTGGTAATCCTATAACCTTTTCTTTTAATCATTTTATTAGATCAAGAACATATGAAATGGGTGAATTAATAAACAAGATTAAAAACATGTTAATTAAATCACGGGGGTAAATAACATGGTGGTTTTTGGGTTATTTGGTTCGGCCGACGCAAGGAACCGTGAGCCGAAGATCTCGGTGGTTGTTTAATCACCACTAACCGAGACCCCATGGTCCCGGTGTGGTTTGGGTGTCTCGGTCGCGAGGAACAAGGGACCCCGACGAATGTCGGGGTGGCCTTGTGGTTTTTGGGGTCTCGGCTGAAAACAAACAAGCACCACCGGCCTAAGCCGGTGGCTAATATGATCAAGCAGGGGGAACTCAAGCCGCGGCAGCGGCTAGCCGAGAACCAAGGGAACCACCGGCATAAGCCGGTGGCATTTTTACACAAACAGTGGCAACCAGACAAGCCGGTTCGCCACTGTTAAGGGGATGTTTGTTTGGTCCGGTTCAAGGGTAAACACGGTCCGGTTCACGACATGTTTTTATAAAATAATACATGGGGTCGTTTTATTATTTTATTTTACAAGTTTAATTATTTACATGTGCATTTATTTATTTACAAGATTAATTAAATTAATTTAACATGTTATATAATTAATTTAATTTTACCGGGGAAACCCTTTACCAAAAAAATATATATAAGTAATTTAATTAAAACATGACTTAGGTTTATTATTATTATTAATAATACATGATTTTTAACCTAAGTAGCTAATCATGAAATTTAGACTATGGGTGGAGTTATTTTACAAAAAATCTTATAATAAAAAGGATAAGGTGAATTGTGAGGGTGACATATGTCATCCTTTTAAATTTTTATTCCACATTATATTGTCATGCCATGTCATCTAACTTTAAAAAAAATGATTTTTTTTTTAAAATAATTTTCAAAATAAAAAAATTTCGTAAAATGTTTTTTTTTTTTAAATTCAAAATTTTTTTTTCGAAATTTTTTTTCCGAATTTTTTTTTTCAATTTTTTTTTACAGAAATCTTTTTTGTCGATTTTTTTTCAAAAATATTTACTGCATCACGGTTACATGTTTTACTGCATCACAATGAAATTTCGAAAAAAAATTTCGTAAATTTTTTTCGAAGAATTTTTTATGAAAAATTTTCATTCTTTTTTACTGCATTATAGTTACATGTTTTAGTGCATCATGTTTATAAATCAATGCATTACAATTTTAATTTACTACATTATAGTGTATTTACCAATGTTTTAATTATGATGTACAAAAACATAACTATGATGCGGTAAACTATTACATTAATGCACCAATAATACAAGTGATGACTAGTGATATTTATTCTCCAACGGATAACTATAATGCATTTACTTATAATGTATCATCATAATTATGATGCATTAAGGTTATAAATTACTACATCACTCGTGATGCACAAAATATATAACTACAATGCGGTAAACTAGTATTATAATGCACCAAAAATACAATAGATACTAATGATATAGTTTGTATTCTCTAACGGATAATTATAATGCATTTACTTTTAATGTATCAATGTTATTATTCTGTTGCATTAAGGTTATAAATTAATCCATCATTCGTGAAGCACAAAACTTATAACTATGATGCACTGGTTAAGTTTAGTGCATTAAGATTTCAACTTACTGCATCATAGTTATCGAAATAGAAAATCAATGTTATATTATTAGTAATCACATGTATTTTTGGTGTGTAGTAATTATAATTTGTCACATCGTCGTTTTAAATGTGTTGCATCATATATATGAGAATTAAAGCATAATTATAAGTTTTGTGAAGGAATTATGATGCAATAACTTAATACCGTGATGCATTAACTTATAAATATGATGCTCTAAAACGTATAACTATGATGCACTGGATTTTTATTGATGTGTTGTAGTGAATCACACTTCAAATTTCAGTGCATCATGACTCTAAATATGGTGCATAAAGGTAATAAGTTAGTTCCTTATTCTTGATATACTAAATCATCTAATTGTGATGCACAAGATTTTTTTTCCATAATAGTTTCAAAAAAAATTAATTTTGAAAAGAAAAAACATTCGGAAAAAAAATTCGAAAAAAAAATTTTGAAAAAAAAAATTCTGGAAAAAAATCGAAGAAAAATTTTCGAAATAAAATATATTGTGAAAAAACAAAATATTTTTTAAAAAAAAATATTTTTTGAAAAAAATATTTTTGGAAGAAAAAAAGTTTTGAAAAAATTATTTTTTAAAAAAAATAAAATTATTTTTTGAATTTTTTTTGTTTAATTTTCGAAAAAAAAAATTGATTTTTTTATTAGAGAGATGATGTTTGATAATGTTGTGAGAAAGTGACACATGTCACTCCCACATTCATCCCTTCTTTTTTATTTATTCTATTATAAGGATTGTTTTATTTTACCACAACTCTTTAGACTATAGTGATTAATTAATTATTAAAACATGGCATATAATTAATTAATTTTCATGACTTAAGTATTATTTACACTTTAATTTAATTAAATCATGTTATATTTAATTAAATCTTATAACATATAGTTTATTTAATTTACATGTATTAATTAATAAACTATGCTATTAATCACATGACTTAAAATATTAATCAGTAAAACTTAAGCTTATATTATTAGCTTCTTAATCCAACTTATTTCTAAATATGGAAACTTTCTATTTTTAGAAACTTATTTATTTTAAGCAGTTAATCTATTTATGGAAAATTTCTATTTTTAGAAACTTATTTATTTTAAACAGCTAATCTATTTTTGGAAACTTTCTATTTTTGGAAACTTTTTATTTTAGGAAAACTTCTATTTTTAGAAAGTTACTTATTATTACACAACAAGTATAATAATAAAATAAATACAAGTAATACTTAATCAGAATATACAGAATACATGATAAACACAACATAACGTTAAAATCAGTAAAACATGACATGAACATATAAAACAAGCTAAGACATGATATAAAACCAGTTACGTACTCAGTAATCAGAACACTTATACACATATACTATTTATGTAGCATTAGTGAGATCGAAGTAGGACTCTCTTCCGTTCGTCTTCTTCGTTCACTGGACACAAGGTACGGATTCTTCGTCCTTTTAGTATGGACATTCTTTCCTTATTAGGATTTCCCCGTATGCAGCCAACTGTTTTCCCAGTATATGTTTTATATGTTTTGATTGCTTATGTTTAATTAAATGCCTAAGACATATACATGCATGACCAGTTTCACCTAGTTATGGAGGTACCATAACCATAACACTAGAGGCACCAGTGTTATGACTTCACCACGACGGAGTGATAGCTTGTGGCGTCCCTTTCAGCTTTTGGCCATATTATTATATTATCATGTGGGGCGTATGGGTGCATCCTAGATTACATGTTTTTACAGATTATTCAGGTGCATGTGGTGTGTGCCTTGCATCCTTCACAAGGAGCTGATCCCTCCTACCCAAACTTATATTAATTAGAAGCAACCTATCTAATTGCATGATGAGGTCACCCCTCCAAGTATTCATGCACGTTAATATTTCATGACCTATATTGGCTAATGGTAAACATGTTAAATATTATTATAAGAAAAACATCAGGCTTTTAAAACTATAAAACAAGTTTTACTAAGTTATACCAGGTTTTCCAGGACTTAATCAATTCCTCTGCTATATGTTATATATGCTTATGTTATTCATTCTATGCTTGTATATCCGTGCACTGAGCGTTATGCTCAGTCGTTTTCCTTTCATGTTCCGAAAACGGCAGGTACTCAGGGACGCTCGTAGACTTTAAGCGTACGTGCATATGGATTGGAAGCTTTCTAGCCTTCATTACTTTATGCATTTATTCATGCATTTTGCTACTCATTTCCATGGACATTGTTTAGTCCTTTTCATTTACAGTACTTATGTTTGTGTGTGATGAGCTTTACTTTGGGGTACTGATGTTTGTTTCCGGTATTTCCTTTATGGTCATGTAATGTTTAAGACATTTATCCTTGTATGATTTGATGACACGCCATAATCACGCGTGACATTCTCTTTATCAAAATGGGGTGTTACAATTTTGGTATCAGAGCCAAGGCTTCGACCTGTAGACTCTCAAAACACGACCTGTGATTAGTGGGTAGTCATTATGGTCTTCGTAGAACTGACAGTCGGTTTTCATGCATTCATTGTTTTCACGCATTCATATTATGTCATTGTCGCGGGTTTATGACTAAGTAATGGTTGGTACAGGACTGGCCCTATTTAGTCGCATGTGTTTTATGAAAACTTTTAACTTTGGGACTGACCCATTGGCGTCCCCTCACCATGTCTTTTGTTTTGAGTGAACTGACCATAGGCGTTCACTCTCGCGCATATAAAAGTTTTCATAAAACTGCATCATGCATTCAATACTAGTTTTCCTACATAAAATTTTTCTCATGATTTATTGGTATAATTTTTTTTTCATGTATATATTTTATGTTTTTTTTTTGGTAAAAGGGAAAATTATTCCTCGGTAAAATATATTAATCACCCAAAAACATTAAGTACAATGGAACACGGCAGAAGTACCGTGTTAACCTCAAGGAAACCTTGAACTACAAGATTATATGACATGCCATATAATCGATGCATAAAATAAGCTAAAACACCTATAGGAAAGAACCATCTATGGGAACATAAGCAAAATAAACCCCCCATAAAGAAAACTAGCTAATCAACTGAGCCGATAGCCTCCATTGCTGCACCAAAGTTGAGACGTTCCGAGAATGTCTCCAACGGCAGGACATGAGCTTAAGCCGAACAGTGTTTTCAATAACCTCAACAACTTGGGCAGCCGTCCTCTTAGTGCTCTTAAAGATGCGATTACTTCTCTCCTGCCATATATATTTTATGTTTTGATCAGTTTAATAATGTATTTTTATGTTATACTGTCAGATGGTTCTCACACGCAAGCAGGAACGACTCAATGCAGCAGTCTAAGCTGCAATGCAAGCTATGCTTCCTCAGCTGAGGAACAAAATCAGGGCTGAGGTGCAGGATGCCAACAATCAGCAACAGCACCCAGTACCTCCTCCTCTCCCTCCAACAACATTGGTCACATGGCTGGAGAGATTCAATAAGCTACGCCCTCGATCCTTCGAGAAAACAGATAGCCCCAGTGAAGCTGAAAGCTGGTTGGCTCACATTGAGAAGATCTTCGATGCAATGGGCTGTGACCCTGTCTTCAATTCGAGGTTGGCCTGTTATAGGTTCGAAGGTGATGTGCTAGCATGGTGGAAGGCACTGAAGCAGTCTGAGGGAGGTGATGATTGGGTGGCTGGTTTGACTTGGGCTCAGTTCAGGGATTTAGTGATGGGACAGTTCTTTCCCAAGGCTGAGCAAGACAAGTTGAAGAGGGAGTACCATGGGATCAGACAGAGAGCTGGGGAGAACAACAACGAGTTCATGCAGCGCTTTCTTCGTTTGGCTGGTTTTCTTGGCGCATCAGCAAGTACTGCCGAAGAGCAAGCATACCACTTCCGGTGGGCTCTTCGTACAGCGGTCGCCAACAACTTGGTGTGTGCTACGTTCAAAACGGTGGCACAAGTGGCCGATGCAGCACGTAAGCTGGAGATGCTGCAAGAAAGAGAAGAGTTCGGGGAAGTAGAGAGACCCGAGAAGAGGTAAACATTCGTTATTCAGCGATGACCAAACCGTATTCTTTCAGTATATGTCAATATTTATATCTCTTTTAAACTGTATCTTCCAGGCAGAAGACTGGGGACCAGTCTCAGCCGGCTTCTCAGCAACAGCCTACTCAGCCCAAGGGAAACGGTCAGACTCACGACCGTTCTGCTACGGATAGGCGTGGCGGTAATGATAATTACCGTAACAACGCTGGAAACTCCAACAGCAGCAGGTCCTTACACTTACTCATTTTCTTATGTTATATGCAATAGTTCATAATTCTAACACTTTAGCAATCTTCTACTAGGAATCATGGTAACGGGAGGGACTAGAACCAAAGAGGTTCACAGCCTAACCGTCCAACTATCACTGGTACTACATCTTACGAATTTTTCCGCGTTGTCCTTTGTACCTATTACCATGTCTCATGTATACTGTTCTTATCAGGCTCTCAGCCAGCAAGGGCACCTGCTGGAGGGTATACTCATCCTCTTTGCATTACATGCAACTGTAGGCACCCAGGGCCATGTCGCCGCGACAACGACGTATGCTACAATTGTGGCCTTACTGGTCATCGCATGAAGGACTGCCGCAAGGGCGAGATGAAGGGCACATCTGGACATGCTGATACTAAGCCGCCTCCTACTAGTGGACGCGTTTACACGAATTCTCGCGATCAGGCCAACAAGTCTACAAGTACCATCACTGGAATCTTGTATATGTATGGTCAAGCTGCATGTGTTCTATTTGACACGGGTGCTACTCATTCGGTCATTGCTACTGCTTATGCTAAGAATGTTAGGATATCCCCTATGTCATTAGAGAATGTACTGAACAATTCCACGCCTTTAAGAGACTCTGTATGCATAACCCATGTGTACAAGAGCCTTCCCCTAGAGTTTGACGACAAGATTCGTCCTGTTGACGCACTTCCGCTGGACATGAATGATTTTGACATGATATTGGGCATGGACTGGCTATCCAAACATCATGCTACCATAGACTGCCATTCAGATCGAATCATCTTCGGTGAGGTTAATGCACCAGAGTACATTCACAACGGGTTCGTACCCGGAAGGTCTGTACAAATCATATCAACCCTGCAAGCACGTGCATTACTTTCCCATGGTTACGAGGGCTATCTAGCTACTGTTCATGACATGGATGCTGAATCTCCATCAATTCAGAATCAGCCGATAGTGTCAAAATTTTTAGATGTATTTCCAGAAGAATTTCCGGGCATACCACCCGTTCGTGAAGTAGATTTTAATATCGAGCTCATCCCAGGAGCTGAGCTGATTTCTAAGGCTCCTTATCGCATGGCTCCCATAGAGTTGAAGGAGCTGAATGATCAGTTGCAAGAACTTCTGGAACGAGGCTTCATTCGACCGAGCGCATCTCCATGGGGCGCACCGGTCTTATTCGTGAAAAAGAAGGACGTCAGTATGCGTCTTTGCATAGATTATCACGAGCTCAACAAGATCACGATCAGGAATACGTATCCTCTACTACGCATAGATGATCTGTTTGACCAACTCCAAGGGGCCAAACATTTCTCCAAGATTGATCTGAGGTCGGGGTATCATCAGCTACGGGTTAAAGATCAGGACATCGCCAACACCGCTTTCCGTACACGCTATGACCACTACGAATTTGTAGTTATCCCATTTGGCCTTACCAATGCTCCAGCAGTGTTCATGGATTTGATGAACAGAATCTTCCATGAATTTCTGGACAAGTTCGTCATTGTCTTCATTGATGACATCCTGATATTCTCTAAGTCCAAGGGGGAACACGAAGACCATCTTCGTACAGTATTGCAGATTCTTCGCCAGAAGCAGCTTTATGCTAAATTCTCCAAGTGTAAGTTATGGTTAGACAAGGTGGCGTTCTTAGGTCACATTGTATCAGTAGGAGGAATCACCATGGATCCAGCGAAGGTTGAGGCTATTACCAAGTGGCCAAGACCGACATCAGCGACTGAGGTTCGCAGTTTCCTAGGCTTAGCTGGTTACTACCGTAGGTTCGTGGAGAAGTTTTCCCGTTTAGCACTACCATTGACCAAACTAATGCAGAAAGGGGAGAAATTCGTTTGGACTAAAGAAAGAGAGAAGAGCTTTGAAGACCTAAAGTAGAAGTTAGTATCTGCACCGATTTTTACTCTCCCATCTGGTACAGGTGGATTTCAAATCTATAGTGACACTTTAGGGAAGGGACTTGGTTGTGTTCTCATGCAACATGGGAAAGTGATCGCGTATGCTTCACCGCAGCTTAAGCCTTATGAGGAAAATTACCCTACGTATGACTTGGAACTTTCAGCAGTCGTGTTTGCATTGAAAATATGGAGGCACTACTTGTATGGAGAATCATGTGACATCTTCACGGACCACAAGAGCTTGAAGTACATCTTCACTCAACGTGAATTGAACATGAGACAAAGGAGATGGTTAGAGCTGTTGAAGGATTATGACATCAATCTACAGTATCATCCCGGCAAGGCGAATGTAGTGGCAGATCCACTTAGCATGAAGTCTGGAATGATAAACGACATTAAAATTGAGGAGGAAATTATAAGAGACTTAGAGCGACTAGACATTGAGATCATGGTACGTGGACAACACGGTTACTGGGCTAATCTTAGAGTAGAAGCTGAATTACTCTCTAGGTTCAAGGAAGCTCAAAAGGATGATGGTGAAATCTGGGCGATAATTCAGAACTTGGAGAAGCAAACAAAATTTCGAGTAGACACAGACGGTATCTTATGACAGGGCACGAGAATTTGTGTTCCATCCAGCCTCATCTCAGACAGAGATCCTCGTTTCACTTCGTGATTTTGGAGGAGTCTACAGAAAGCTTGGGGTACAAAACTTAAGCTTAGCACGGATTTTCATCCTCAAACAGATGGGCAATCGGAGCGAACGATTCAGACATTAGAAGACATGTTGAGGTCATGTGCGTTGGAATGGACGGAAGATTGGGACGATTACATCTGTTTGGTAGAGTTTGCATACAACAACAGTTGGCACGCAAGTATTAATTGTGCTCCATTCGAGATGTTGTATGGTAGAAAGTGTCGCTCCCCAATCTGCTGGGATCAGGTTGGTGAGCGAACACTTGAAGGACCAGAAATGATAGAGTTGACTAACAGGAAGGTCGCAGCAGCTAAGCAGAAATTGCAAGGAGCACGGTCACGTTAGAAGAGTTATGCCGACAAGCATCGTAGGGACTTACATTTTAATGTAGGAGATCACGTCGTCCTTAAGGTATCACCGGCACGTGGTGTTAGACGTTTTGGAATATAAGGGAAGCTCAGTCCTCGATTCATCGGACCGTTTGATGTCATTGAGCGGGTCGGTGAAGTATCTTATCGTTTAGCGTTACCTCCGCATCTTTCTCATGTTCATGATGTTTTCCATGTGTCCTTACTCAGAGGGTACAAGTATCATCCCCTTCACATGGTTCAGTATCCACTGGAACAGATTCGTGAAGATCTTACCTTCATAGAGGAACCCGAACGAGTTCTGGACAGGCAAGAACGAGTCATGAGGAGGAAGACGATTCCATTCGTCAAAATCCTTTGGAGGGATCATACTGAGCGGGAAGCCACTTGGGAAACAGAGGAGTCTATCTGGGCTTCTTACCCTCATTTCATATTTTGAATTCGGGTATGTTCCTCTTTTCCAGCTTACGTTATCTATAATTCAGGGACGAATTATTCTTTATAGGGGGGAAGAGTCGTAAAACCCGCATTCTTTTACCATGAACAGTACATATATAATCGTACGTACATGATTAAACTTTCCTTATATAACATGTTTACGTTTCACGAATGTTAATTACAAGTATTATGTACGTGTTATTACACGATAAGTATTTAAGCATATTAATACATGATAATTATTATCAACAATAATTATAATCACGAACATGAAATCATGAACGTAAATAATCACGAACACATTATTATGTATTTACGTAATTATTATTACGATTACGCTCAAGTATATATTATAACACGAACAACTAAGAATAAAGTCACGTAAATACGAGCACGAGAACATGTAACTATTTAGAACACGGAAAACGTCGGGTTTCCCCTTGTGGGCCCCACATACCCGCGGACACAAGGCAAGGGAGGGCCAAGCCCACTTCTAATTTTGCTAAACTAGAAAAAGGGGAAAACATATTTCATATTACAAAAGATTTAGAAAAATACAAAAATCCTAGACTCCCTTTTCTCCTTCCCTTTGGCCGCCGGTTTTAACACCACAAGGAGTGGGTATTTGTTGATCTTGGTTGATTAAATTCAAGTGTGGTGTTCGTGTTATTGTCATCCAATTGTTTTCACGTATTGCTAATCCAATAATCTTTTCTTTTAATCATTTTATTAGATCAAGAACACATGAAATCATGGGTGAATTAAAAACAAGATTAAAAACATGTTAATTAAATCACGGGGGGAAATAACATGGTGGTTTTTGTGTTGTTTGGTTCGGCCGACGCAAGGAACCGAGAGCCGAAGCTCTTGGTGGTTGTTTAATCACCACCAACCGAGACCCCATGGTCTCGGTGTGGTTTGGGTGTCTCGGCCGCAAGGAACAAGGGACCCCGACGCATGTCGGGGTGGCCTTGTGGTTTTTGGGGGTCTCGGCTGAAAACAAACAAGCACCACCGGCCTAAGTCGGTGGCTAATATGATCAAGCAGGGAAAACTCAAGTCGCGACAGCGGCTAGCCGAGAACCAAGGGAACCAACGACGTAAGCCGGTGGCATTTTTACACAAACAGTGGCAACCGGCCAAGCCGGTTCGCCACTGTTAAGGGGATGTTTGTTTGGTCTGGTTCAAGGGTAACACGGTCCGGTTCACGAAATGTTTTTATAAAATAATACATGGGGTCGTTTTATTATTTTATTTTAAAAGTATAATTATTTACATGTGCATTTATTTATTTACAAGATTAATTAAATTAATTTAACATGTTATATAATTAATTTAATTAAAACATGACTTAGGTTTATTATTATTATTAATAATACATGAATTTTAACCTAAGTAGTTAATCATGAAATTTAGACTATAGTAATTAATTAATTATTAAAACATGGCATATAATTAATTAATTTTCATGACTTAGGTTATATTAATAATAAATATTAATACATGTTTTAACCTAAGTAATATTTACACTTTAATTAATTAAATCATGTTATATTTAATTAAATCTTATAACATATAGTTTATTTAATTTACATGTATTAATTAATAAACTATACTATTAATCACATGACTTAGAATATTAATCAGTAAAAGTTAAGCTTATATTATTAGCTTATTAATCCAGCTTATTTCTAAATATGGAAACTTTCTATTTTTAGAAACTTATTTATTTTAAGCAGTTAATCTATTTATGGAAACTTTCTATTTTTAGAAACATATTTATTTTAAGCAGCTAATCTATTTTTGAAAGTTTCTATTTTTGGAAACTTTCTATTTTTGGAAACTTTCTATTTTAGGAAACCTGCTATTTTTAGAAAGTTACTTATTATTACACAACAAGTATAATAATACAAGAAATACAAGTAATACTTAATCAGAATATACAGAATACATGATAAACACAGCATAACGTTAAAATCAGCAAAACATGACATGAACATATAAAACAAGCTAAGACATGATATAAAACCAGTTACGTACTCAGTAATCAGAACACTTATACACGTATACTATTTATGTAGCATTAGTGAGATCGAAGTAGGACTCTCTTTCATTCGTCTTCTTCATTCACTGGACACAAGGTACGGATTCTCTGTCCTTTCAGTATGGACATTCTTTCCTTATTAGGATTTCCCCGTATGCAGCCAACTATTTTCCCAGTATATGTTTTATATGTTTTGATTGCTTATTTAATTAAATGCCTAAGCCATATACATGCATGACCAGTTTCACCTAGATATTGAGGTACCATAACCATAACACTAGAGGCACCAAGGTTATGACTTCACCACGGCGGAGTGATAGCTCGTGGCATCCCTTTCAGCTTTTGGCCATATTATTATATTATCATGTGGGGCGTATGGGTGCATCCTAGATTACATGTTTTTACAGATTATTCAGGTGATTGTGGTGTGTGCCTTGCATCCTTCACAAGGAGCTGATCCCTCCTACCCAAACTTATATTAATTAGAGGCAACCCCTCTAGTTGCATGATGAGGTCACCCCTCCAAGTATTCATAAGGCTTTTCAAACTATAAAACCAATTTTACTAAATTATACCAGGTTTTCCAGGACTTAATCAATTCCGCTGCTATATGTTGTATATACTTATATTATTCATTCTATGCTTGTATATCTATGCACTGAGCGTTATGCTCAGCCGTTTTCCTTTCATGTTCCCAAAACGGCAGGTACTTAGGGACGTTCGTAGACTTTAAGCGTACGTGCATATGGATTGGAAACTTTCCAGCCTTCATTACTTTAAGCATTTATTCATGCATTTTTCTACTCATTTCCATGGATATTGTTTAGTCCTTTTCATTTGCAGTACTTATGTTTGTGTGTGATGAGCTTTACTTTAGGGTACCGATGTTTGTTTCCGGTATTTCCTTTATGGTCATGTAATGTTTAAGACATTTATCCTTGTATGCTTTGATGACACGCCATAATCACGCGTGACATTCCATTTATCAAAATACGGTGTTACATTCATGCAAGAAAAATCACCCTACGTTTCAATGAAGAAGAACTTGTCATTAATGCAACCCAAAACTCCAAGCTTTCTCATGTTTATTCTATTGCAACTTTGAACCATGGTGATTCAACCAATGTTGTTTGCAAGGAGTGTTCACAAAGAGTTTTAGGAATTGCCAACAAGAACAATTTACCATTTCCTCCGCCGGTGGAGGGTATGAGTGTTAAACCTACAAACAAGGAATCGTCAATACTTGAATTGAAAAATATTTCGCCTCACCTCGAACATTCATTCTTGAAAAGTGTTGATAAGTTGCCGGTTCTTACGGAAGATCTTTCGGATGACGAATATGTTGACCCCGATGGGGAGGTTTTCTTTATTGATAAACGTTTTGAGAACCTACCACCACCAAAACGCAACTAAAATGTGAGAATTTTTAGTGTGCCTAACATCATTTTAGAAACACCAAATGTTCTCGACATAATCAAAACGGGTTTTCATAAGGAGAGTTTAAAAGATAAAAAAGGAAAAGATTTTGAATTCAATTTAAAAGATTTTTCTACAAATCTAACTCCGTCATCACCACGTGCTTTGAGTGCTACAAGCTCGTCTACTCCTTTTTACGATGCTTTGTGTGGTTTTAGTGTGGGGGAAGTCCCTTATGTTTCCTCACCTTTCTCCACCGAGGACGAGACATTCGATCCCGGAATTGCTTATAAAAGGAAATCTCGGTCTTCCATCGATGCAATAAATGGAAAATACTTTCATTTGATTGGTGTGAGTCTACCTCGAGTAGCTCAAAAGTTTGTCTTACCATTTGTCCCACCCTTCTACTTCTCATATCTTTTCTTCAAACTCTTTGAGTTTTTGGCACGTGTTGAAGTGGCGTTGGTTTGTTTATCCAATGAAAACGAGGACGCCATCTTCGATCCCGGTATTTTGCATCATCAAAGGACTTAGTCCTTAGTACCGGTTGCTTTTAGGGCATTGTTTATCATGTAAGCCCTGCCAAAAATGACCATACCAAGATTTTCCCTAAATGATCACATTTATGGGGATCGAGTCGAGCTCATGACTCGGTAATAAAAAAACGAGGTGCCTCGTAGGGGAGATCCCATGCTTATCCATTGTACATATTATCGCTTTCTAATGTAGTTAATGAGAGGGGATTTGTACCCTTCCAACTCTGTGTCTCGTGGTTGTTTGTGAATGTGTTATCTAGATCATCATCATCGCCACGATTGAAGACTCTCGTGTTCGTTTACGTGAGCCTCGATCGTTTGCTTGAAGAGTTTTCACGAATCCATGACATATCCTTATTCTTCTAACAATTATCTTTTAGCATAATTCATAAACGGCTTTAGATATATTGTTGATCACCCTTTCCATGCTAGATCCTAAGCATTCGACTCTTCATCTCTAGTATGGGGATGCTCCACCTTTAGACTCGAAACGTTGAGGACAATGTTTAATTTTAGTATGTGGGGGTGAATAAATACTTGCTTTGCTACGCCCTCACGTTTTCCAACTTTCAACGTTTTGTTTTGTTTTGTTGCTAATAAGGCTAAAAGTGGCCAAATTTTAAAAATTTTCTTAGTTTTCATAAGTGTTTTTAAGACACGAATGTATATTTTCCGATGGGTAGAATAAGAGTTAATTTTTGACTTGATGGGCATTTGGATCCCTTTACATTCCTTAACCCGCTTGAATCAAGTTTTGCTAGACATTTATATAGGGAACTTTAAAACACAAAAGTCTTAGCTCATTCGGGTTAAGAACAAGAACTTTTCGCAAGTTCCTATAATTGATTCTAGAAAGTCACTTATCAAGGGAACTTTAAAATGCATTCTCTAAACTTGAAAAAGTCTAAGAAAGTGCAAGATCCTATAGGTGGCTTGAAAACCCAAAACTTCGATTTGATATAGTCTTAATGAAAGATAATCCAAATTTGGCTTAATTTTGACTTGCGTGGCTAAGTATTCACGAGTCTCTTTAATTAGAGGTCTTTAAATAGTGAAGAACGAGAAGTGATAGAGTTAGACAAGTGATCATGCTAAACGTAGAACATGGAAATGTTCTTTCAAAAACTCATATGTTTTTAATTGTGGCTTTTTTCCCTTAAGATCAATGCATTAGGAATAAAATAATTGCAATAAGTAAGGTCGTACGATTTGAAAGGTTACTTAGCTTCTATCCCAAGATCGTTTAAAAGTTGCTCGGGGTTGAATAGAGCCAAGGCATAACTTATTGAAGCGGCATGCGAAGATTGGTGAAGATCCAAAAAGGCCCTAACAAGGCATGAGGAGCTCTATTTTGTTGCTAAAGATCCAAGATGATGTGAAGTATCATTATTTCAAAATTAATATGAAGGATCGAGACACACGACGAAAAGCAATTACTCCCCTAAAGATCATGGAGAAAGTCTATCCAAAAAGACCCTAACAAGGTATGAGGATAAATATATCCAAGTCCTAAAAGGAGGCAGATCGTTGTATATCAAAATCCAAAATAAAGATTGAAGAAAAATGATGAAGTCGTGGTCCAAGTATGAAGAATCTCTCAAAAACGTCAAGTGAAGAAATTCCAAAATATGAAGAGAAGACCATAATTTCAAGAACGTCTTCCGAAGATTTGAAGTATGAAGTACATGCCAAATACCAGTCCAAGAAAGGTCTCAAATCGTGAAACGAGTTATGCCAAGATATGAACTTAAGGAGATACATGAGAAGCCGTTTTAAAAGATTTTGTCCTTTAGCTAACTATCGATTAAATCGTGCTACTTTATTTTCGGACTAATAAATACTCAAAAAAGTCAATATGAATCACTTGTGATCCATGACAAATAGTTAAAAAATTCTAGAAACCTTTTTCTTTCTTAATAACAAGGATTGCGGGGAGAAAAAGTATTACACAATTTGGAAGTATAAGAAGTGTTAGCATTGTGACTTGTACCAACAATGATCTCGTTTTTGCACTTAGCATGTAATGTATGACAATCAAGGATGACGAAATTTACTCTATGAGACATTCACTTATTTCTATTCATTGACTCTAAAAGTCACTTACGTGATGAAAATCATACATTATGTCTTTACACATCTTTGTAGTATTGTAGCAAGTTTTCCTTTTCAATAAAAAGGAAATAAAATTGAATTTTGTAGATGCTTAGATACTTTATTCTAGCATTGCGTGAGGGCACGACAATGGTTTAGTATGGGGGAGTGATGAGATGGCATTTATACATGATCTCATCGTTCTTTTCAGGCTTTAAATGTACAATATCATCAAAATACCATATATATGCTTGTGTTTGTTTACTTGTGTATTTTAGGTATAGATATTGTGAATAAGACAAAAGATCACAAGAAACAAGGAAAAACAAACACGAGAAACGAAGCTGCACAATGAATCGGGCCCTAGTTTATGATTTATCAAAGAAAAACCCTTGAAGACTTGAAGATGTACAAGATTGATCCCTCATTTATGAAGAATTGACACTTAATACCCTTGTATATTCATAATTATAAGTTTGGTCCCTTAAGTTTGTCAAAATGACAAAAATGTCCTTCATCTTTGAAGAATTGGCAAGTTAGTCCCTCAAAAATTCTAAATTGTCAACAATAGTTCCTCATGAAGTCAAACTTACAATGAAGACCCTTGAAGTTCAAAAATATTACACATTTAGTCCTTTTAAAATGGATTAAATATCAAAAGGACTAATGTTGTAATTATGCTAAAGTGATAAAAGCCGTAAAATCCCTTTTCAAAACATTTTGTGGCCAAACTCTAAAATCAGAAACTTCAAATACAAAGGGAGTGTGTTTGTTAAGGCTGAAATACTTGTTATACAACTTTTCCCAAAAGCCAAGGACCAAAGTTGTACAAACCAAACATTCAAATGTTTATTGCGCTAAACACTTAACCCTGCCACTGATTTTGGATCAAAAGGAGCTACTATTCACCCCCAAGAACCCAGTAACTCCATCACTTAAAACAAAGGGTTTATCAAAGTTACCCACACCTACGCTTGATTGACACACACATGAACACTTCCCATGCTTAACATCTCACACCCACTCACCCAAAGGACCCCACACTCTTAACCGTGCACCAATCATGTGACACCCTCCTTTCTAAGCAAAGCCACGTGGCATGATCAACGTCCCACACTCCTTACTTAGCCCTAAAGCAAAAATGAACGCATAGGATTCATTTGGACAACTCACAAACATCAAACGCTTCTAGAAGCTCAAGGGCATATTTGAGATTTCATAGCTAGGGTTTCTCATGTATTTTGCATTCTAGAATCGTCTAAGGTAGTCTATAAAAGGAGCCTCAACCTGTGAGTAGCCCTTTGTTCCAGATTTTAGCTTAAATCTTTGTAATTCCTTTTTATGAAAAAAAAGTTGGTATTTTCTTAAAATTGTAATTCTTTTTTGTTTTTATAAAAGTTTGGTGTTTGATAAGTTAAAGTCTGAGTTCCATTAATCTGTTTTTGGTTTTTGAGGAAAGGTTTTATGGTTTAAAACTCTTGTTTTCAAAAATCAGTCATAATCTGTTATAATTGTTCATCCTTGTGTTTGTTAAATCTTAGCAGGTACAAGGAAGCTGGTGCTTGTTTAGCTAGCACCTAAGCTCACACATCCCAAAGCATGGATGTATGTTTTGGAGGTGCTCATCCCTAATCCCTTTTAATTTTTTGAATATTTTGTGTTTTATATTGATTTTGAGATTTGGTCTGTGAATTTTTGATATTGTTGTTGGATCTTGTTTATCTGAGGTTTGTTGTTGTTATTGAATTGGTTTTGAGCCTGGTTTGTGGTTCGATTCAAACTAATCCTTTGAAAAACTGAAAAATCAGTGATTTAAGGGGTGTTTGGTTTAATTGCATAACCTTGGTTTGAGTTGATTTGAGGAGGTGTATTTGGGTACTTGGTATTTGTTCTTGTTTCATATGTGCTTATAAGTGTTTACCTGCAGGGTTTGAGGTTCTAATCACCATAATCCATAAAAAGGCCATAAAATCTGTTATACTTGTTGTTTTGAACTAAAATTTTGGGGACACCTAGATCTAAGGGTAGACTAGGGTTGAAAAGTGCTAAATCTAAGTTTATGCAACCTGGTTAAGGGATTTAAGGTGTTGAAATTGGATCTGTGGTCATTTAGATCAGCAAAAGGGTTTTGGGTATCACTTTTGTTCATCAGTAACCTATTTAAGCTTGAAACCTAATCTAATCTTTGAATCATTGTTTAAAACAAGTTTATTTGTGCTTATTGGAGTTTATTATAGCTTGTGTATGCATATGGTTCATTTTGGTTGACTTATTCATGCTTAAACTGTTTATTTGTTCATAACTGCTTAATTTCCAAGTCTGTATCATATCTAGTGACTGTTTGATTAATCTGTGCTAATTGGCTTGTTGGATTTGTGATTTCTTGCTTATTTATGACTCCTTACAACTCACTGGTTGTAAGGGTGCTTTTTTTATCCATTGAATCCAAGTAAATCTCTCAAAAATCTAAGGTCAAATAGTCAATGCAATGGGAACTCCTTTCCCTTGTTGCTAGCCACTGCTAGTGTTATTTTGCATTAAGCTCATCAATAAGCTGTTCTAGCTTATTTAAACCTGCAACAACTTTAATTTTGTAATAGGTGCTCATCATTTGACCCATTTGTTCATTCTAGAGCATTTGGGTGGTTGACTTTAAGCTTTGACTAGAAAACCAACTCTATTGACTTTTACATAAGTGCTTATCAGTTCATTATGCTTATTTGGCTTAGCTTATTGAACTTTTCTTGATTGATTTGGCTTATTTAAGTCATTTCGAGTCTTTTGCAAGTTGAATTTAGGTCTGAGGTGGTCTAAAACTCTAAGTTGACTATTTTGTCTTTTAGTAAATTTTTACTTGGCTTATTTCTGGCTTATTGGTTGAGATTTTTGAAAATTTCTTTTCACAGATCTCTTAGGCATCTCAAAAGAAGGTTGTGTGTCAACATAGAGCTTATGGCATTGGCTTATAGCTTAATGGGCCAAAAAGCCCATTAAGAATAAGTTGTCGTACATTTAAGCTGTGATAAGCTCACATTCAGCTTTTGGGCCTTCGGACTTTTGTGTTTAGAATTAAATTTTAAGCTAGACTGGTGATTTTCAGCTTATTTGGTTAAGGTTGATCTTATTTGGCCAATAAGCCTATTTCACTTGGTCTGTTTTTTTTGTTTTTAGCCCATTTAGGGGCCCATTAGGGGTATTTTGGTTATTTCACTTTCATTTTCTTTTTATTTAGGTTAAAATAAACTAGTTTGCAAGTTTTTAGAATTTTTTAGAATTTTTGGATTTTTAATATTATTTTAATATTATTTTATTATTAAAATTAGTTTTTAAGATTTTTGCAACTTTTATATTTTTATAAGGTAAAATACATTAAGTTAGGACTTTTAAAACTCTTGGATTAATTTTCTCATCATTTTATTAATTTTTAGATTTATTTTAATATTTTAATAGTTTTTAATCATTTAAAATTATTTTGCCTTAGTTTAAATTTTCATAAAAATAGTTTTTAGTCTAATTAAGTCATTTTATAGTTTTACAAAGTGAAAAAACTTTATTTGGGCTTTTTATTAATTATTTGGATTTTTAGGGCTTTAATTAACATTTAAAAATTTATATTTAATTAATTAAAAGGTTTGAAAAATCTTTAATCATTTGTAAACTCTTAGTTTGTTTTTACTGATTTTTGGTAATTTTTTGGGAATTTTTAGAATTAATTTTTATTATGTAACTTTTTACGATTTTTCGTTTTATCGTCGTAGTATAATTTTAATGTATCCGTCATTCTAATTTCTCATCCCTTCTTTCTCATATTAATCCAAAATCATTACGAATTATTCACACACATATACCTCCTTGGGAAACGAACTTTGAACTTCATTGGGTCATTAGTGCTTGATTTTCCTAAATCGACACTCAATACTTTCCGCTATTTACGCTCTTTTGATTTTCCTAAAGTCAAAGGTGTGGTAAAATTACTACAACCATAAGTGTATGGGAACGAGGGTTCCGTAGGTGATAATTCATACCATAGTGAGTTATTGATCTCTATAAATGAAGGGATATAGGGAGAGTCGCACGATGGAAGAGAAAGACCATCAATTGGTTGAAGGTCCGGTGAAAGAGGTGTTTGGGACAAGTGAACGAATGCATTTGGTGAGTGATGAGAAGGCATAGATGCGGGAGATCGTGGTGGGACATCCTCGTTTTCTTTCAAATATAGATTTGGAGAGGTTGGATGTGTTGCAAACAACTCAATTGGTTGATGTGTGGTGGTTTTAGGAGTTGTGGAGATAATTGTTGGTAGATGAGTTGGTGTGAGATGTGGAGTAGTTGCAATGGGAGTCTTAGTTGGTGGTGGTGTAATAGAAGATCTTGGATGTTGTAGTAATGTGCCGAGGTTTTGTCCAATCTCATTTTGTTGAGGTGAGGTGATGTTGGTGAAGTTGGTGAATAGGTTTGAGGGGTGATACAACATGTTCTCACCCGAAGACGAATAGGGGTCGTAGATTTTGGGATGTTTGAAGAGTTTGTAGTTTTAGTCATGGTGGTGATTAAGGATTGATGTGATTGTTTGTTGGGTAAGGATGATAGTGATGGGTAGTGATAAATTAGTGAGGAGAAAGATGAAGGTGCCTCCAGGAGGTTACACCTACCCATCTTCACGACTTGTAGTCGTAGACATCGCAGACCATGTCGTGAGTCAGCCGGGGTCTGTTTCAAGTGTGGACTACTAGGATACATGTTGAAAGACTGCAAGAAGGGAGACACTGCTGGTACTTCTAGTGCTGCTCTTCCTAAGCCACCAGCTTCGGGGCGTGTCTACACTACCACACGGGACCAAGCTAATAAGTCCTCGGGTACTATCAGTGGCATCCTATTTATGAACGGTCATGTTGCGTGTGTTTTATTCGATACTGGTGCTACTCATTCAGTTATATCCTCTACGTATGCCACTAGTATTAATAAAATCCCTACGACATTAGAGAATATCTTATGTATATCTACGCCTATGCGAGACTCTGTGCAAATTACCCAAGTGTATAGAGATCTTCCACTAGAATTCGATGATAAGATTCGCCCAGTAGACGCACTTCCTTTGGATATGTGCAAGTTTGATCTCATCTTAGGCATGGTCTGTTTATCCAAGCATCATGCTACTATCGATTTTCATACCTATCAGGTTATCTTCGGTGATGTTCAAGCACCAGAGTACATTCACAATGGTTTTATACCAGGAAAGTCTGTTCAAATCATGTCTACGTTAGAAGCTCGTGCATTACTATCTCATGGTTGCGAGGGCTTCTTAGCTTCAATTCAGGATCTTACTGTCGAAGTTCCATCTATCCAAGATCATCCCGTTGTTTCAGAATTTCCCGATTTATTCCCAGAAGAACTTCTGGGTATACCACCTACTCGAGAAGTAGAGTTTAACATCGGGCTCATCCCAGGAGCTCAACCCATCTCTAAGACTCCTTATCACATGGCTCCCATAGAGCTCAAGGAGTTAAAAGATAAACTACAAGAATTACTAGAGCGAGGTTTCATCCGACCGAGTTTATCACCATGGGGTGTACCGGTACTTTTCGTCAAGAAGAAGGATGGTAGTATGCGTTTATGCATTGACTATTGTGAGCTGAATAAGATCATGATTAGGAACCGTTATCCATTACCAAGAATCGATGATCTGTTTGACCAACTTCAGGGTGCCAAACATTTCTCCAAGATTGATCTAACATCCGGTTATCATCAGCTGCAAGTTAAAGAGCAGGATATTCTCAAGACTGCTTTTCACACCAGATATGGCCATTATGAGTTTGTTGTCATGCCTTTCGGACACACTAATGCTCCTGTGGTTTTCATGGACCTTATGAACCGCGTCTTCCATGAGTACTTAGACAAATTATTTATCGTCTTCATCGATGACATTCTCATCTTCTCTAAATCTAAGGAAGAACATGAAGAACATCTATGTATTGTGCTACAGGTTTTTTGTCAGAAACAGTTGTATGCCAAATTTTCTAAGTGTGAATTTTGGCTGAACAAGGTGGCATTCTTAGGTCACATTGTCTCTACAAAAGGGATTAATATGGATCCTGCGAAGGTTGAAGCTATCACTAAATGGCCAAGACCGACGCCTGCAACTGAGGTTCGTAGTATCCTAGGCTTAGTTGGTTATTATCGTAGATTCGTGGAAAATTTTTCAAGACTAGCCTTACCTTTGACCAAGTTAATACGGAAAATAGAGAAACTTATTTGGAATGATGAGCGGGAGAAGATCTTTGAAGAACTCAAGAAGCGGTTAGTATCTACACCTATTCTTACTCTCCCATCTGGTACATGTGGATTTCAGATCTACAGCGATGCTTCGGGTAAAGTATTAGGTTGTGTACTCATGCAACATGGGAAAGTGATTTCATACGCATCACGTCAGCTAAAGCCTTATGAGGTAAATTATCCTACACATGACTTGGAGCTAGGAGCAATATTCTTTGCACTTAAAATCTGGAGACACTACCTTTATGGTGATTCATGTGATATGTTCATTGATCACAAGAGACTCAAGTATATTTTCACTCAGAGGGAACTGAACATGAGGCAGAGAAGATGGTTGGAACTACTCAAGGATTACGACATCAATCTTCAGTATCATCCCGACAAGGCGAATGTAGTGGCAGATGCTCTTAGTAGGAATTCGGGTATGATTAATGGCATCAAGGTACAAGAAGAAACCATACGTGAATTTGAGTGGTTAGACATTGAATTTATAGTACGTAGACAACATGGATATTGGGTTAATCTGAGAATTGAGCCAGACTTAATTTCTCGGATTAAGGCAGCTTAGAAGGACGATGGTAAGATTTGGGCTATCATTCAGAATCTTGATCGATAGACAGAATTTCGTGTAGACGAAGAAGGCATCATATGGAAAGGAACTAAACTATGTGTTCCGGATGATCAGACTATCTGAGAAGCTCTATTGACAGAAGCTCACAGCTCTCCATTCTCTATTCATCCAGGATCCACCAAAATGTATCATGACATTAAACAACATTTCTGGTGGAGTGGCATGAAGCAGGATGTTGCTACTTTCGTATCCAAGTGTCTAACTTGCCAACAAGTTAAATCGAGCATTAGCGGGCTAGTGGTTTACTGCAACCGCTAGAGATTCCCATAAGGAAGTGGGACAAAATCTCCATGGATTTTGTCACCGGACATCTGCTTACTGAAAGCAAACATGATGCCATATGGGTCATAGTAGATCCTTTAACCAAGTCAGCTTATTTTCTTCCAGTTCGTAAGGACTTCTCAGTTAGCAAATTGGCAGATATATTCCCTAAGGATATCATAAGACTACATGGAACTCCGTCAGACATCATATCAGACCGAGATCCTCGTTTCACGTCAGAATTCTGGAAAGGTATGCAGAAAGGTTGGGGAACTAAACTTAAGCTTAGCACTGCCTTTCATCCTCAGACCGATGGTCAATCGGAGCATATGATTCAGACCTTAGAAGACATGTTGTGGGCTTGTGCATTGGAATGGTCAGGAAGTTGGGATGATTACATTTGTTTGGTAGAGTTTTCCTACAACAACAGCTGGCATGCAAGTATTAAGTGTGCTCCATTTGAGATGCTTTATGGCAGAAAGTGTCGTGCTCCAATCTGTTGGGATCAAGTTGGAGAACGAATCCTTGAAGGACCAGAAATGATAGAGGTGACCAATGAGAAGGTTGCCATCGCCAAGGCGAAGCTACAGGAAGCTCGTGCTCGACAGAAGAGCTATACTGATAAACATCATAGAGATCTATCATTTAATATCGGCAACCATGTGTGAGATGTGACACAATGCCACATTTCTTTAAATGTTCCACAAACTCAAAACTCATATATTCTCCTCCACGATCAGATCGAAAAGCCTTGATTTTCTTGCCGAGTTGATCTTCCACTTCATTTTGAAAATCCTTGAATGTTTCAAATACCTCATGTTTATGTTTCAAAAGTCAAACATAACTATAACGGCTGAAATCATCCGTGAATGTAATGAAGTAGCTAGCACCTTCTCTAGAAACAGTTCTAAATCGTTCGCACACATCCGTATGAATGATTCCCAAAAGATCTTTAGCACTTTTGACCACATATGTGAAATGCTTACGCGTCATCTTCTCATACACACAAGACTTGCATTTGTCATTGAAAGAATCAACGCCGATGGGATTCAAAATTCCATCACGTTGAAGCTTCTCGATGTGTTTCTTGTTTGCATGACCAAGGCGAAAGTGCCATAGATAGGTCGAGTCCAACATCTCATGTTTAGCTCTTTTCTTGCTAACATTATACATAGAACTATTAAGATTAAGACCTTGCATATCAAATTCAAAAATGACATCACGTGGTATTGCGTTAAAGTAAAGTATGTTGTCTTTGTAAACGGAAATTACATTATTTAAAATAACAGTAATGTGAAAACCCTGGTTTCTAAGGTTCTTCACTTAGTCTTATTTTTAGGGTATTTTGTGTGACTATGTGTTTTATGTGCTTACGTGATTATTTAGGGTGAATAGAGGGTGGTTTGGACATCATTCAAGGGTACGGGGTACTGTGTATATGAATCAATGTATGTTCATTTCATGATTCATAAGCTCACAATATAGTGACTATGAAATGAAATGGAGTTATTTTGGTGTTTTTACGTATACGTATATGTATTATAGTAAATCGTATTTTTACGATTTAGGGTTTAGCATTTAGAGGTCACGGACTATGGATATAGTCTCGGGAATAATTTAAGGGTTAAATTTAAGTCATTTTGGACTTAGTTATTTAGTTAATAACTTATTTTAAGAGTTTTCATAAAACCATATATTTTACGTCCTTTACGATATACGTGTAGATTTGACTAGTTTTACGGTTTTAAGGTTTTGGAGGTTTTAGGAGCTGAAAAAAATTAAGGAAATTTAAGGTATTATTAATAAGATATTAATTAATAATAAAAGAAAAAAATTAAAGTGGTGTTTAGTCAGCATATATGACGCAAGGAAAAAGAAAAAAAAAAGGGAAAAAACAAAAAAGGAAACAAGTCTTTTGGTTGGGCTAGAACTTGTTTAGTGAAAGTATATAAAGATTTGATAGACCATAAACAAACATAATTCCCTGGAGAAAAATATAGGTCGACGGTTCCTTAAGGGTTTTTAGGGTTCTTCATAAAATTTTTGTCTTCCATTAATTCTAAAGTAAAATATTTGTTATTATTTTCAATTTAATTATTATTAATGAATTCTTAATCAATACAAGATGGATCTAGGGTTATGTTTATCATAAAATCTGTAATTTAATTATACAAACATGTTAGGGATAATTAGGGATAATAATTATACATGGTGATGGTAATTAATTAGACTAGTTTTGTTAAATTCGTTTTTAAATACTGGGCAGAATTTTGAGTCACTTGTTTTGATCGTATCTAGAGTTTGGTAAACTTTTAAATTGTGATCCAAGTACCCTGGAAAGGTATTTGAGTTAGTTTTTGAATGAAAGAAACGAGAAATAAATTAGAGGTCGGGAAGTGGGTCAAAAACAAGTTACAATAGTCGGATGTCAAAATAGTTTTTGGATCAGCCGGTTTACAATTAATGTTTTAAGTTGGTTAGGTTACTTAGGATTATAATTGGACCTTCTAATTAACGTGAGACTTAGTTTATATATTAAATAAAAGATCTAGAGGAAGGCTAAGTAAATGGAGTAGGTTAAGACCCTCTGATCATAACAAATTTTCCATATGTTCAAAATCAGTAAATTCTGGATAGGTAAAAGTATATATATATATATATATATATATATATATATATATATATATATATATATATATATATATATATATATATATATATATATATATATATATATATATATATATATATATATATATATATAAGGTGAGGTTATTTTCAGAACCAAATAAATGTACAGAACTGTGAGAACCAATATCAACCAATCAGATTTTTTTGAATCTTTATTTTAATTTTTTAATTTAAAAGGGTATAATAGTCAAATTACACTTTTATGTTTTTTCCCAAGATTTTGATAAAAAAACGTTTTAGTTCCTAAATAAGAATTCCATTTTTTACATAATTTTAGTAAAATTGAACTGATCGTGAATTTTAGGTGGCAGAATCTTTCTTTTATTATTATAAATGTGAAAAAATTTCACTATGCACATGTTTTCGTGAAAAAAAATATAGATACAGAAATATATTTACGATAGAAGTATATTAAAACGACTTGAACACAGTGAATAGAACTATTTGCAAATACTTGACAGGCCAAACCTTAAAAGTTATAACAACAAAAGAGAAGGCCATTGTTACAATTTATTCCATTATAAAAAAACACATGGCATAATCGTCTTTTTTGAAAAGCCATAAATGATATTCGTGTATGCACATGTGCATTGATGCCCATATCTGTTAAACACCTAAACTACATGTACTTGTACATGTGCGTTTGATGCCTATATTCGTTCAAACCCCATACTAACATGATGTTTAAAAATAAATCCATCTCTGGATTGATTCATCACTTCCGATAGATTTTATCACTTCAAGATCAGTTCCTTTTGACAGAACTTGAAAACTCGTGCCTTTAGTTATCCAAAGGACTGAATTTCAAATGGTTTAAGGAGATGCAAACTTCCATCCTTCGGTTACACCGTAAATGAAAAGGAGTCAAGTGAGAGAAAACTCTGATGGCAAAGTCACAGAACTACCCATGTTGAACTGCAATATTTGTTCATGCTCAGGGACAAATGGAAATAAACACAGACAACTGCAACATTCGAATGCACTCAAACATCTATCTTTAATATAAACCTGAAAATCAGTAATCCAACAATGAGCTTTCGACATCAAAACTAGCAAACAAAGAACCCACATGGAAAGTAATGCACCAACAAAATAACTCATTTTCTATAGCCAAATGGAAAACCAGACTGTTACTTGAAAATAATATAAAAACTCAACCAAAACCCACTGTGATAGAAAAAAGAACACCTATACTAACATGTTCACAAGTTATGTACGTGTGCAGGGTTTTTGACATGTTCATTACACACTAGAAATTGGCTTTTATGTACACACATATTCAAATAAGTAAGCTAGAGTAATAGACTTCAGTAATCACTTCCCAATACATGTGCACCATGTCTTTTTAAATCGTGTATACACTTAACATTACATGTGCACCACGTATTTCATATCGTGTATACACTTACCAATACATGTGCATCGTAACTTTATAACTAATATAAATAATCTGCTTGTGTTACCATACAAAAAATAAAAATTGAATACTTTATTCTAGTAAAAAACAATATATTGAATATCATAATAATAAATCAACTTACAATATGTTTTAGTTAGTTCAATAAAGACTCCTGTAGCCTTCTATTATTAGCATATAATTCGAACTCTCACATGCTAAAGACGATCTTAGTTTATAGATTAACGTTGAAACACAGATGCACACACCTTTCGATTATTTATGCAAACCATAAAACCATGAAACACATATGCAAACACTAAATGGGTATTAACATATTAAATAATTCAAAGGTTCTATTATAAATCAAAACAACAATAGCCAGATCTCTACAAAAAGAAAGAAAAGAGTTTATAGTTTCAGTAAGATCATTATGTCAACATTTGTATCCAATTTACTCACAACAGTCAATTATTGAATAATAGGTATGGTGGGGTAAATAGATCGAAAGCAAATTCATCCACCGATACAAATACAATTTTCAACTCATTTTCATAAAGAAACATAATACATAAATTTTCATCCAAACTTGAGCATCTCCCTACCATTTAAACATACACGCTTGTAGATATTTCTATCTTTTTCATTATCTACACATAATTCATATCATATTACATCTTTGATATATAACTCATCTTTAATAAATTTAAAAAACAAGACATAATATATATAAGGTACCTTGATAAAAGTAGATCTAGAATTTTTGGTGGAGATAAAAAATTCGTATGGAGATGAAACCAACAATTAAATCGATATTTACTAGTGGCAACATGGACTATGGTGTGGTTGTATGTTGGAGATCGTCTTGTGTTTCCAGATTAGGGTCGGTGTTGATTTGACAGCTAGGGTTTCCAAGAAAATATTTTTGTAACCAACTGATAATGAGAAAGAAGAAGTTAGGCCATAAACTAAGGATGAGTGGACGGTTTTTTGTTTTGACGAGAGAGGAATATTGATTGTGGAATTCCTATTTTACCCTTATATTTTTTTTATAATTTAACTCGAATTTCTATTTTATTACGATTATGCCCCAAGTCACAACAGCCATTGATCAAAAAATTGATGGTTTAGATTGGTTCTCGCGGTTCTTGACTTTTTTTTTGTTCTAAAAATAACCTTAAACTATATTTATATATATATATATATATATATATATATATATATATATATATATATATATATATATCTACATTATATATAAGAGGAGGGATATGCCACATAATCATGTTGCTAATCCATGTCATCACTTTCCTTTTTATATTTTTCCGAATTTGTTTAAAAAATATTTGTTTTGTAAATCTGCCATTTACGAGGTTCGAACATGCGACCTGCCGTATGCAGGTACTCATCCTTAACCACTAGAACAAGAGATTTATTTGGTTCATAAGTAAGGAACCAAGATATACAAACACATGTTAATCCATGTCAGCATCGGGTTGTAATCTATCATTCGGGTCGTGTCCCTGTACCCATATGTGTGTTCGTTTTCCATACGTAACCGAAGCTTAAAATCATTAGAAAACCCTAAATAATTTTTATTCCCTACCAAAAAACCTTCTATCATTGAAACCCTACCAATTCATTCAATCTAAGGAATTAAGCCGAATGGCTGATAAGGAGATATGCCTTATAGATGAATTCAAGAAAATGAATGATCAGTAAAGGTAATTAAATATGTGTCTCTTATTTTCCATTGTTTCATTATTAGTTATATTACTTGTCTGATACAGTTTTGACATTTCCTAGGGTGGGTATTCATGAAGCAATTGAACAGCAAAGCGTCAGCATATCTAAAGCTAGAATTGAAACTTCACTCATGCTCGGGGCTCTGTCATTGCATTAGCATATTCTAATGTGGAAATGTTCTCTTACCTTCTTATTACTTCATAATATTTATATTGGAAGTTTATTTATCACATTCCACTATTCCAGATATTGATCCTTCCGTTTAAGGTGTTCCGGATACTTGAGAACTTGTTCATGAGTTCCATGGAAACAACGATATGGCATGGTCTTGGATCTCTCATGGTCCAATGATAATGTGAGTCACCCTACTCATAATTTTAATGCTTAGACAACGTTCTTATTGTGACATTTTTGTTATTAGTTCAGCTTCTTTTATCATCGTTGGTTTATGAAACTGTTCGTTTGTGGAGAGTCGGTAGGGGTGAATTTCTTAAAGTCTTTCCTCCAAGTAACTACGGTATGTGCGGAACATTTAATTCATCAGCTGAACTCTGAAAGTCGGAGAAACATACGGG
The DNA here is from genome assembly GCA_025667525.1 of Glebionis coronaria. Classification (NCBI taxonomy): domain Eukaryota; kingdom Viridiplantae; phylum Streptophyta; class Magnoliopsida; order Asterales; family Asteraceae; genus Glebionis; species Glebionis coronaria. Next base: position 397,912 of record JANFOE010000394.1, read on the forward strand.
CGAGAAAGAACACGCCATATTCCTTTGCGAGGTCCACCATGGTCAAGAAATCAGAATATAATTGCTTCTATACTTAATGCTTTCTAATGTACCTAGTAATTCTTATCAGAAAGTCGGCACTTATTTACATCTCACATATGTGTTAAAATATACCTAAACTGGGGTTGGTTGCAACATGTGTTTCTGATGATGAAAAACGCAGACAAAGCATTGTGTCGTTGTTAGAGGTGTTGAATTTAGTGGCGAATTAAGTGATTTTATCATAAAATATGTGCATAGAAGATACTCTCATATGAAAGAGATCAATTGGTTAAATCCTGTGGCACCAATGAATTTTACTACAAACACTCTTCCCTATAATATTCAGTATAGGGTCGGTGTTGTCGATCATAGATTCCTATTATTTACGCGTAGAGGACAGCCCACAAAGAATTAATCTATGACTTTTGGTAGGTCATCCTCTGGTTTTCTCGGCCACCAAAATCTTGGAAGATGTGCTCGCTTATATTCGGTCCACCTTAAGCAATGCCTTTTGCAAAGGTAGTCCATATTTTTATTTCATATTGTTAGCTTGATCGAACTACTTTTGTAATATGAGCACGTCGAGGTGAATGATAAGCTTTGTCATCAAATAATCATCTGGTGAACTTCTTGGTCAACTTAATCTGTTGTGATACCTGACTGCCAGTACGTTTAAATAAAAAGTCAATTATCAACTCAACTTTATGCTTTGGACAGATACATTTATTCTTATTACATCAGTCCTTTATTCTTATTCATGTTTACATGTTTGTTTAGCTGTTCATTCTTGGCTACTCAATTCAAAGCATTTTAAACATAACTTTTGGATTATTAGTTTATTGACCTACCATTCTTTTTCTATATATGCAGAATGCTAGCGATGGGTGCATAGCAGACTCGAACAATCACACATCAATCACCATTGCTCCTATTCAAGGTAATATTGTTTGAACGTTATATATCGCATCTGTGAATTTTTCTGCTATATCCCTATAATGTTGATAGTTTATGATCAATCATAAAGAAGTGTGGTATTTTTTGGATTTGGAAATATGGGATGTAGTTAATATTATGGCAGAGACATTTTCAATTTTAGCATCAGGATCATCATCAATAATAAAACTTGATTACTGCTCCAAAGGATCAAATGTTAAATATTGCGCGAGAGGATGACAAACTGTTGTAAGAGAATGTTTCTACAGCCCCTGTTAAAAAGGGTGGACTAAAAAGGAAGGGTCGCCCTAAAGATATAGACATGTGTTGGTTGGTAAAAACGCAATACATGTCTCCACTAGACGCACCTAGACAGGTTGGCATAAACGCACAAAACTTCTCATGTTTTAATATCTTGATAATAAAACTTGACACTTTAATTTTTACTGAAATTTGCGTCTTTGACTGAGAAGCAAGAAAGAGAACTTAGAGGATGTGATATACTAAGAGAACTTAGAGGATGTGATATACTAGATAGTTTGAATCCCAGGTATATTATATACATTCCCATTTATTGTTAAACAATAAAGGTTTGATACGGTCATTGACTTTATTTTGTTGACCAACGCTAATTTGTACCGGGGAAAAGAAAATTAAGGATATCGTGTTGTCGTTTGAGGCTTGAAAATCACTCATATTCATGCTACTAATAAAAAGATGCAGCCCTGTGGAAATTTTTCCACTTTCCTGATTTTGAACGGTAAGGATATTTATAATCCAACATTTTATGCACCATTAGTCTGTTATGTGCTTTGCGTTGATTTTTTTTACTAATGTGTAGCGCATGTTTACTGTCCTTGAACCTGAATATGGCGACGGTCTTTTGTGTTGAATAATAAGATTCTACATATGTTAATAAAAGGGAAACGAATGTTTAAAATCTTGAAAGGTATAGAGGAGTTTTAGCGGCTTTCCTTATTAGATACTTATCAGAATGTACTTGTGACCATTATAATTATTCTTGCTTTTAATACTAATTTTCGATTTATTCTTCATAGTTGGATTGATCAGTTTGTTGTGGCAACCTTTGATGGCTCTCCTACAGCTGATTTAGAAAGCTGTAACAAGATGGACAAGTCTGTCTGAGATGCCCATGAAGCTTAGGTAACATCTTTTCATTTTGTGTTAAAATAAATACATTAGAATGTCAGCATGCTGCATTATCATGTGGCTCAGAAAGCGGTGCAACCGATGCCTTTTTACTTCTTTCTTCATTGCATGCCGTTATGAAAAGATTTATGGCAAGCACCTCAGGTTCTTATCTGCATATATATGACCTTCCTGGTCAGTTTAAGAAGGCTAATCTTCCATATGTTGGGGTTGGTTTTTAATTTGTTCTGGTGCAGGCATTGTTGCATACAAAAAGTAAATCATATTTTAAACTATAAGAAATGAAGATATATCATTGTGATATGCATTGGTTTCGATCTTTGAGCACATCTGAATGTGCTTATATGTGGTTAGTAAAAGAGAAGGAAGATCATTATAGTGACCATCTGAACACTGAAAGCTTTTGTATCTTTTAGAATGTCCTTTGGTGAGACATTCTTTTAAACTATTAGGGCAAGGGATGCACTTTTCATCTTTCTGTGGGAAGTGACATGGTGGTGTAGTGCATGCTGGTCCACGTGGTGGTAGCAGACCAAGTGTCACTCACCCAAAACCAGTCCTCGGTTCTAATCTTAGTCCGGTGACCAACCTACAAGTAATAAGATGGTGTTTGGGATTGCTTATTTGTTGTAGTTTACTGCTTATCTACTTAATTACAAATATGTGACTTGAAAAATGATATCAAATTTTTTAAATGTTTGCAGGGTATCTTTTTGTACCTTCTCTTGGATCATACTAGCGGTTGGGTCGGAGAATCTTAAGTATAGGAATCTAAAGTACTGGATAGATCTGGTTGAAAGACGACACTTAATTTGAACGTGTAAGGCAAATGAAACGGCATTGCTAGCCTTGAGAGGAAATAAAGTCATTGACTACATGAATTTGAAGGTGTTTTTTTCTTTTAGTTCTTTAAGGTATTGATGTATATGATCAAAACTACCAATAACTGATCTAAATTGCATATTTTAAATGAAACTTTAATTCCTGCTCTTTATATATTGTTTTTTGTTTTTTAATATAGGAAGAAGGGGAATTCACAATCAAGGTTCTTTCTCTTTTTATGCACGTGCAGGTTTTCATGTTTCGGTATGAGTTTTGTGGTAATAATAGTTATTCTAATATTTTTCTCTATATGGTTAAGGTTTCCATTAACTGTCGAATCTGCATCTACTCTTAAAAAACCAGGTCTAACTACGTCTGCAGTTTCCTTAGAAGCCAATGAAACACCTCCGATGTCTACTTCTGCTTTGATTAATATAGGCGCTACCAAAAGGATCATCGTCATAAACCGAAAGATCGACTCCCGTACGTCTAAGACGATGAATCTAAATACAAAGAGGATATTATTGCTCAAGAGGAGGTATGGCTTTTGTTTTGATAGATTATTTTAGTTATGTGAATCCCTGATTTGATTCTATGCTTTTGGGTAATTCTATAATCGAGTCTTTTACAAAATTAATAACCAGAAAGGAATGGAAAGAAATTTTAAATCAGTAGGAGCTGGTCCTCGATAGTTACTTTGGAAAGGTTAGCTCTGGTAGCAAATCATACGTTATGGGTGGCGCTAACAAGAGTCAACAATGCCATGTCTATTCTATTGCGACTGATGCAGCAGAACAACCATTTTACACCCTTGAGATACAGTGTTTTTCAAGACTACATCTAGCTATGCAACTTTGATGACCGATGTTTATGCCATAAGAAAGATTTTACCTGAATCCCAAATATGTGATTTTGACTTTGACCCATGTGAGTACTCTATGAATGCCGAAAAGGACATGATTTCAACCATCCAAACTGCCCATTTTCTAAACTCTCATCAATTAAATAAGGCAACAGAAAAGAAAAAAACATTTCTACTAACTTTCTGTTTGTTGTAGGAGCCTCAATATTATTCTTTGTAACATGTGGTATCCTCACGGACCTCCGCCTCTCACATATTTGAATGTACGACTTTGATAGTTGTTGTGGTTCTCCCATGTCAATCCTGAATAGTTGTTGGAGTGAGTATGAAGACGAGGAACTCGCCAAGAATTAAAGTTTTATATAAAGATTTATCACTACCAGGGTATTATACTTTTTATTTGCTACTGTTAATATTGTTGCTTTTCTAGGCCAACGCAAATTAAGCAAATTTGCAAAAATAAGATAGTAGTAATAGTTAATGAAGGTGCAGGAGATGTCGTTGCTAGAACTTAACCTGAATCTACCCATTTATAAGTAACTAGGCTGACATTGCACCTCTATTGCCTACCATGTCAGAACTTAAATCTCTAATTGCATACATTATTATTTTGCATCATTTTAAGACGTTATAATGAATAATCTAAATCTTTGAATTAAACAGTTTAGAAAGTTTTATGCATAAAAATAAATGAATGAATCTGTTTCCTAGAGTTCTTTTTGACCAATTGTCCGATAATACTAGATGCAGAACTATAAGTGGTACAAGCAACCACATCACTAACGGGTAGTGCTCGGGAATTGGGTGTTGCGAAATAGCAATCCTAGAAGGAATGAGCTTCTATGAATTGTTTGCACGCGGAAAACCTATTATGCAGCTGTCATTACCGGTATAGTTTCATCTGTTAGTTCTTTTTTCACAATTGCTAATATCTGCTGAAAAAACATTCATTCATTCATGCCATCCATCTATATTGTAAATCTACCTACCGACTTAGAATCACTAATAATCTTTAATACACAGACCTGGAATTGGTGATCGATTGAAAGGCGACCGTGGTTTCCGCAAAGACAGAAACAATGGTGGAGATAGATTTGATAAGGGCGAGAATCTCGACTCGAGTGAGTTTCAGTCATACAATGATGATGGTGGTCATGATATGTACTATAACCTTGTCATCATTATTCTTTTACTGTTAGTAATCTTGATAGCAAAAGAGAAGCGAGGAATGGGTTTTGAAAAAAAGAAAAAGAATGAGCTTTTAAACAAGAAGAATGCGGCTATCAGGAAGTTGACCTTTAACAGGGCTACACAATACACAAAGGAGTAGGAGGATCAGGTATCATTAGTTTTTTTGCGTTATGATTTGCAACTTGTTGCTACATTGGGTGGGTTGATATATGATTTGTGTTGGAAATGCAGCCCAATGAGTTGATTCAGTTGAAAGGATTTGATTCAGTTAATGGCGAGGAACTTCTGATGAATGCTACTGTTTGTCAAAGCAATTACTTTCTTAAAGTGAGGTATATTATGTCTAAATGAGCCTAAAAGTCTTTGTATGTTTTTGAAGTTATTAGAACCAGAAATTTACGCAAAAGTTATCGTGCTTACCTACATATGCTTTGACTTTAGAAGACACCCTTTTAAACTGATACAATCTTTAATATACAGATAAAACTTTTTATTTACTTGGTTTTCTAATCTACGTCTAAATATTTAAATGTTATGTTGAATATTAATCATTTCGTTAGAAATTGTATAATGCTTGAGTCCAAGAATTAATCCTAAAGAGGCAATGTTAATTTTCATTTCCTACTTCTGTTTGTTGTAGGTGCGTGCACTTTAAAGGCATCTGCACAGGTTCATTTCTTTTAAATTGCAGCCACAAAGTGTTCTGGAATCGGGTCAAGAATAACGCGGAGTATATAAGGTAAACGATTAGGTGATTGATAGATCATTCAGATCTGATTAACCTAAAGGGTTTAACAATAAAGGAAACAGGTCAAGCGAGTTAAACATTGTCCGGAAGTGTTTATGTTCTGGGCTTGAGTCTCACGTCCTTAGGAATTTAATCCCCTAAAAAAATTTAATTAGATTCGCAGAAATTGCTAAATGTGATGTTTAAGCTATGAAATTTTAGAAAATCTGTTTGGAATATGATTAGACCCGTTAGATCAAGCGACCCATGAGTTTTTCCTCGAAATGACCCAGTTCGACCGGCTACTCAACATGATTAAACCACACCTCAAAAGCGCGCAGATAAGAAGCAAATTGCATCCGCTCTTGATGTGGATAGGTTTGTGCAGATGTGAACAATGTATGACCCGAGGATTGTTTTTGTTCAAATCACCATTTTTTAGTTTCTTTTGTATAAAATCACTGAAATTTTGTTTGATTTTTGTACCAGTGATTATTGGTCACCCGAGTATAGAATTACAGTCAGTTAAAACAACTTATGTTCATCGGACGAAGTGTTATGATCCCACGCATATGCAACCAACGTTGGGATCATGAAACCAACACCACGCAAACTGAAACCACTGTTTGTAGAGGGATAATTCAAATCGAAAGTTTCATATTTATTTAAGTCATCACATTCTTACATACCTAATGTATAATTAGTAGATGTATGCTGTTAAAGAAAGTACATGATCTACAAATCTGTGATCTCTTAATTGACTAATGTGAAGTAATTTGCAGTCTATGAATGTCACATCTTTGATGCATACAATTAGGGATGTCAGTAGGTCGGGTTGACCCGAATCCGAACCCAATATGGATTATAGGGTCGGGTTTAGCACACTGTGTCAAAATAGCATGGCTGGAATAGTAGACGGGATAAAAGAACCACAAGCATCATTTTCAACATGTTTTGGTGCAACGTTTATTGTGCATCACTTGACGACTAATCTTATGATTCCATTCTATGCAGGTTGTTGTTGTTATCTGAGAGATATAAGAAAATCAAAATCAGAAGCTATGAAGGGAAGCACTTTGTAAACAAGAACTACAGGTTAGTCTTATATTAGTTTGTTTTGGCTTGGTTTACCAATATATAAAATGCAGGTCCAACTGATGGGGTAGCTGTTAAAGTTTTAATCAGACTCATGATAAAAACTGAAAAAATAAGCAATCCCAAACACCACTTATTATTTCAAAAAAAAAGCATAAGCAATCAAATGAGTGATGACAAATTGGAGAATTGGCTAATAGCATACTTTTTGCCTCAATAATATGAAATTTGAAGTCTAAATATAAATCTTTCAGTTTCATAAGGGTGTGTTTATGAGGGAACGAGGCTTTGAACTTCTAGGAACCTCAGATCGTACAATTATCGAATACACAGATGTTTATGTTGGAAAAGCAGTAGGATGGATATTTCCTGGTATGCTTGCAATCTATCATAATTTCGCTCAGAGTCTAACCACAAATTTTACTTGCAACAACTACAAACGTTTTGTGCTGTTAATTGCAAGATGCACATCCCAACAAATAAGAATTAAGTCTATCAAATTTATTCAATGTTATGACACCATAGTATACATCAGCTGATATACTCATGTCTGAATTCCTAAAGCATGGCTTTATTTTTTGCTCACGATCTTATCTTACAACAGGTTCCCTCTTAGAAACTGGGACTAAAGATATCCTCTGTTGCTGGGAAGAGGCATAGTATACCCACTGATTACATGTCGAAGGTGTTAGGTCTTGATGTATGCTTAGAGACAATTGTTAGAAACGATATGCTTAGAGGTATTTCTGGTGGTAAAAGAGAGTTATTGCACATCTCTTATACACATAGACACATAAGTAATACCTCATGGAAGTATTATGCGACATAATCTTATGCGCAAATGACTTGAATTCGAGGAAGCTCAGGTCTTTGGGGATGGACAACTGATGTTCGTGAACGCTTTCCTGTTGATGTCTCCATGTACTTAGGTTTGCTCTTTTCTTTTACTCAAGTTAACCCAATTCTGCCACATCAAATACAGGGTAAAAAATAAATTAAGTAACAAAATGTGTTACTTTCTAAAGACAAGCAAACTATTTTTTCATAAATAATATTAGTACAATTTTTTTTTCATTGAATATACATTGGATCTTAGATAACTGCTATAAAAGAATCTAATTTATGTACCCGAATATACATTAGGACGTGTGCCTGAGGTATACGCGCCTGTATCTAAGTCAACCAGCTGTGGGGCCTGGCGCAGTAGGGCAGAGAGCTTTTCAAGGGGTACAACACGATTGACTCGAAGAGTCTTCAAGTTGGGTGAGCGAGTAGCCAAGTCTTCAAGGGCTGTGAAGTTGACCTTGGAATTTATGCAGGAGATGTCAAGAGACTCTAATGAGGTAATCGTGGCTGGGAAGTGGCTTAGCCAATGGCCTGTAAAATCCATCACTTTGCTCTCCCGCAAGTCTAATTCCCTCAACTTTCTGCATTGTAACATAAAAGATAGGAGTTAACACATATTTAACTAGATATATGCAAATAAGACATGCGCTTTAAATGTCAAGTTATATTGTATAAAATAAGTACAACGATGTTCATGTTATCCGTTCATGAAACTAAACAAATGAGTTAACTGGCTTAATTTTAACTTACAAAGTTATATTGATATGAATCTAACGTTTTAATAATAAAGAAATCAATCAGATGCTTATAAATGTTTTCAACACGTTTATTTGCTTAAAAAAAAGATTGCTGGCATACAATAATGTTTTTGAATTTAATGGATATTTTGATCTCATAAAGTAGCTTTTGTGACTTGCAAATAGAATGTCAAAATCAAATGTATAAGTGCTATTCTTACATGCTTTTGGATATAGATATATGGGGAGCCATATTTTTATGTATATTTTTTTATATGATTCATGTAAAAAATAAAACCAATGTAGTAAATACCTTTCCGACAGATGAAATCTATTCAAGAGTAAAGTGCAAAAATAATCCTCGTGGTTTGTCAAAAGTCTGAATTTCATCATTCGTTAATATTTTGCGCAGCATATATTTTTATGGTTGTAAAATAGTGCACCATACATCATCCCTGAGAACAGATTGTGCAAATAGTTTTCAGTTAATAAACTATTTGACACTTTCAGGGTGTTTTAGTCTTTTTAAAGCCGAATGATGATTTTTCCAGTTAAGTTTTCCAAAAAAAGTTTAAAAATTTTCGAAAAAGTGTTTTTTTTTTAATTCGAAAAAAGTTTGTTTTTTTAAAAAATTTCGCAAAAGAATATATATTTTTTCTTTTTAGAAAAAAAAGATTTCAAAAAAAAAAATGAAGAAATTTTGTTTTAAAATTTACCTTTTTCGAAAAAATAGAACTTTTTAAAAGTTGAAAAACTAAATATAAAACATTTTACGTTCTTTTAAAAATCTTTTTTAAGTTAAAAGATTTTCTTCGAAAAATATTAAAAACTTTTATTCGTATTTACTTTTTTACGAATTTTTTTAGTTACAAAAATAAAAAATATAAGTTTTTTCTAAGTACAAAAATAAAAAATATATTTTTTGCGTATAAACGTAAATGTGTATTAAAATTTTTAGTTTTTCAGAAGAAAAACATAACCATTTAAAGTTGGATTTCTAAATAAGTGTAGAACGACTTATATCTATTTTTTAACTTTTAAAAAGTTTTATTTTTTTTTAAGAAAATGTTTCTAAAAATATAAATTCTTTTTAACAAAATCTTATAATTTTTTAGAATTTTTTTTTTCAAATTTAAAAAAAAACATTTTCAATTTTTTTTAAAAGGAAAGTTAAAAAATCATCTTTAGGTTGTAAAATTACTAAAACACACCTAAAGTGAAAACCAATTTTAACCTTTAATTGAAACAATTTGCACCATCCATCCTCAAATATATATGGTGCACCATATATTTTTTTTTTTTGAACGGCATATGGTGCACCATATTACAACCACAAAAATATATGTTGCGTGAAATATTAACAAAAAATATAATTCAAACTTTTGAAAAAAAACATAAATAATTTTTGCACTTTACTCTTTATTCAAAGTACGTTAAAACAAAAACCTAGCTTGTAGAATTTTGAAATTACAATGGCCCAACAAAAATTACTTTGGCCCATATAACATTTGTACGGAATAGATAATAAGGCCATACTTTTTTGTTGTAAAATGTTTTCGCATTCGTAGATGTTTTTAATAGAAACATTTGAATTAATAAATTATATTTTATTTAATACCTAATGTGCTAAACTTATAGTAAAATATTTTGTATCATTTTACACAAGTATTTATGCATCATATTGCGATTTTATAATATATAATTTAGAAACTGGACAATTAAAACTATTCAGACAATTAAAAAATAAATAATATTATTACATTTAGATTCACATTTTATAACCACCTCTTAATGAAACAAACACACTTTTAGCTCCTTTCTATCGTATAATAATAGTGATTTTATATGCATATGATAGATGAAAGAGTTAGGAGTGCGAAGTCTAAGTTTATAAACAATGGTAAAAGACGTAAAAACAACACCTATGATATATTTGTATTAAATAAAACTAAGCGTTATTACAACACATAAAGCGAAAGATATTAAGACTTTTTTTTTTAAATGGTTAATTTCTGATAAATTTTTATGTTTAAGATTAACACTTGAGACAAGTTTGAGCTAGGAAACGTGTTCTTGAATTTTGAGGTTATACTAACTTCATGTTGGAACATACTTTTGATATTGTATAATAAACATCAGGTCTACAGATAATGCAATAAAAGAATAACTATACTTAAAAAAATTACAAACAAAAATTTACAAGAAAAAAATAATTAAACCGATAATCAGATGTCATACCCATCCATCGGACGGGTTTTGCAACTAGTATATATATATATATATATATAATATATATATATATATATATATATATATATATATATATATATATATATATATATATATATATATATATATATATATATATATATATATATATATATATATATATATATATATATATATATATATATATATATATATACACACACACACACATATATATATATATAGGGTGGGGTTATTATAAAAGAATTGTCATAATAAAAAGGGTAGGAGAAGATCTCAACCATTGGATCAGATTTGACAAGATGAAAGAGGGCGGTGGCATTTTCGTAAATACTGAGAACTTCAGGGGAAAAATCGTTATAGTGTATTTTACAAATACACCTTACTGTCACATACTGGAACTAGATCTCATCTTCCTCCCTCTATCATTTCACACTTTCTCTTTCTAAAAATTCACAAATCATCACACACAAACCCTAATTCTTTCATTATAAGATCTTAATATATCACAAAAAATGATGCAACCTGCTGCATCAATAATGGTTACGACTTCGAATTTTTACTACATCGATCTGTGAATGTAGCCACTACGATCCTTTACCACAACGATACGAGTGAATCGATATGTTACTACCTGAATCTGTTAGTGCATCGTAATTTTTTATATGAATTATAATTTTGTTAATGCATTGATTTGTTAATATTGATTTCCTAAAATTATGGCTTTGTCGATTTGTTAGAATTTGTGTGTGTATGTTTGGGTTTATGTGTGTTGCACTCGAGTTACATACAAAATGTAAAAAAAGTAGATAGAAAACGTGTTTAGCAAAGTTGCATACAATGTGTTTGAAAAAATGTCTCAACTAGACCTTATAACTGCAATGCACTTGAATTTTAACTATGATGCAGTAGGTGTTTAGTTATCATGTATAAGAACAAATTCCTTTAATCGTATGTTGTTTAAATGCGTAAATGTGTTTGTATTGTTGGATATATGTTGGTGCATTTGAATTTACACTATAATGCAGTAGGTATTGAGTTGAAATGTAAAAGGATGCATTAGAATAAGTGTATGTTGTGTTATGTGTCTGATTATGTGTGCGATGCGCTAAAAATGAACTGAAATGCAGTAGGTTACTGATGGTGTTCATAAGCATAAGTTAGTTTAATTCTGTTTTTCTAGTTTTGCGAAAAATTATTGTTTGTGGTTGATTATGGGTGTAATGTTATAGAAAGTGAACTGAGATGCAGTGGGATATATGTTGAAGTTCATAGGTATATTTTAGGCTAAATGCGGTTTGCCATTTGTGCAAAAATCAAAGTGTGTGCCTTATTTTGTTTGCAATGTACTAGGAAATAGACTTTAATGCAGTAGAATATAACTGTATTGTAGTAGAAAATATTTGTAATCTACTTATAATGTGTTTACTGCATTATAGTTTATTTATACTGCATTGTAATTATACGCTATTGCATGTCAATTTAAATTTTATTGCATGAGTATATTTGGGTATTTTGGTATTTATACTCCATTCCTGTTATTTCTACTACATCATAGTATAATATAACTGTAATGTGGTAGAATATAAAACTAAAATGCAGTAGAACATAAAAGTCATAATGATGTATAAGAAATAGACGACATTTATTTCTACTACATCATAGTACATCAATGATTTGACAAAAAAAAAATTTTACAGATGGAATCTTTCATTGACTACCCCGAAAGAAATAACCACTCAAATTAGTTGAATTTAGAACCACCGATTGTAAGCAGGTGAAGTTCAAATGAAGAAACTCTATAATATTGTTGATTGTGAGTATTTCTGATGAGACACATGGATAGGTATGTAAACCGTGATGTGTTTTTAAGAACTAATGAAGGAAGGACCAGGGTTGGAAACTCAATTGTATACGATGTGTGCGAAATCTTTAGCAAAGAAAACACTAGTAAGCTGTAACGACAAGAGTGCAAAGGTATTGGAAGAAGCATAAGCATATTCAAAGTTGAAAACAAAGAGTCCAACATTCTTTAAGAGAATGTTGTCAAAGTGGATCAAGATTTGCATCAAAAGTTCATCGATAATATATTGAAGTTAATTGAATGATCAAACATGTTGGAAAAGTAGTTTTCTTTTGGATGTTTAACGTCTTCTGTCTATTGTAGTTAACTGAATGATCAATGTTTTATAAGTATTCTTACTTTTAGTTAATGTTTGTTGGAAACATATGTACTTTTTACTTTGATTATCAGTCTTTGTTTAGTACATCTCAGTTAAAATGTTACTACATCATAACGTATTTTACTAGTAGGTGCTGTTAAAAAGGCAATACATCTTACTTAAAAAAGTTACTGCATCACAATGTATTTAATGCATTACAAATAAAAAGCTAGTACATCTCTTTTAAAAAATAGTTTTGCATCAATCACCTAAAAGTTAGTACATCTGGGTTAAAGTTCCAATTTGAGTGAATTACAGATAAAAACTTAGCACATATCAATTGTAAAATATTGCATCACATTGTATTTTTATACTTCATTATAGTTAAAAAGCTAATACATCTCGGTAAAAAGTGTGTTGCGTCACATTGTAAACAAATACTGATGTAGTTAATTTAACACTATGATGTACTAAAAAATATTCAATTAAAAAAATACTATAACTTATAAAGATTTACATTGAAGCTGTAACATATAATTTTCTTATTTACAACAAACTCATTATTTTATTTGTAAAAATGACAAAAAAAAGTGTAAAAGACTATATTTTCAGTGTGTCTCTTAAATCAAGTCTCAATCGCATATCTTTTTTCTTTGCTTTCTTTGATGCGGGCAGTAGTTGTGTACAAGTTCTAGAGTTGTGGCATCCTTTCTCCCCATATACGAAAGAAGCCCTTCACTTCGATAGTTCTTCAGCAGTTACTTCAGTTCTTGTATTAAACCTAGTAAAGCATCCAACTCATTAATAGTTTTCTAACCTGAATAATTAATTGTAACTTTATGAGGCTCTTTGACACCAAGCATCAAAATAATGAATAGTTTCCCATTCATCAAGTACATCACTTATTGACTCTATAGCATCAACACTATATAACATTTGATGTGATTTAAAATACAGAATATAAAAACTTGTATACTAGATACTCGTATTACCTATACTGCATAAATCTATTAAAAATTCAAGAGTTAAAGTACAATATGATTTCTACTAAATCACAAGCTTGTCTCTACATCATCAATCCAATAAAAATTCGAATAGAACATTAAAGTGATATATTATCTCTAACATATGTTAGTTAATCATTATGTTATCTCTATATAAATATGCAACACATAGTTAATATTGTAAAAATACTTAATGAGTGCATTGAAGTGTCTCAGCCAATTTTGAATGCGTGCAAATTGATTCCTTAAGTAATAACAGTTTGACACGTTAAACTTACTGCATCATAGTTTTATATTTACTACATAGCAATGGAAAGTACTAAAAGAAATTCAAAGGTAAACCAAATTATACCTATAAAAATGCAATCAATCTGATACATAAGTAAGTAACAATTTGATAACTTAGACACTTACTAAATTCTAGGTTTATTAACAAGTGCATCACAATCATATCGATATCACTACATCATTACAATTATTTAAATATTCCAATGCATTACTACATATATTCTACTACATAACAGTTATTATAGATTGTTATGTTGTAAGAAAATAATAATTATATTTAAACTATGATATACCAGAGAATAAAAATAGATGCAGCAAGTAATACCTTTATAACATGTATAAGAATCGACATAAAAACTAGCCCCATTAATGTTATAAAGTCTAGTTGAGACATTTTCGCAAAAGATCCTTTACATTAGTCATCATTAGAACGCATAATGTGTGGTGTGATAACATCCCACACTACTCATACCAATTACAGCTACATTTAACCATCATCTCATAGTTACAAAATTCAACATAAAGAATAAAACAAAAAGTGATATATTAAACACTTTGATACGCTTGATATATTTAGTTCTCTTTTTATTCTACTACTTTACAGTCATATATTCTTCTGTCTTACAGTTATTATTTACTACACTAAATTTATATTCTACTGAAATATAGTTTTTAATATTCTATTACATTTTAGTATTATGTTGTCTTGCATTAGAGTCTTATATTCTACCACATTACAACTATAATATCTCTTTTGGCTACCAAAGGGTGATATGTCCATATATAAACTTAGTAACTTCATACACACCTATTTTATAGTTTTGTAGAGTGCTTCGGTAAGACTCTAGTGCATCGAAGAATTAAACTAACGCATCTCAGTTATAAATTCTCATGTAGAAATTTCATAAAACACATGGCGTGCACGTTTCATATACAGTTTTTTCATCTAGTATTTTTTTCTCAAGCACATATTGAATCATCATTTTAAATCAACTAATTACTGCACTGAAGTTATAAAATATTAAAAGGAATTATATCCAAAAAAAGTTATTTGATTTATATTTGTCACAAATAATCACTACTTCAACGACAATTCACAACCGTTGCATCACATTTACAACAACACATACAAGCATTTTTTTCACTGAATAAATGGACAAAACAATAAAAGCATAATATTTGATGCATCATAGTGCAAACATTAGTGCATTACAGTTATAGAATCTCACATAGACAATTTAACAAACACCTTGTGTGCAGCTTTTCTAAGCACATTTTGTATCAATTTTTTTTCTTGGATTCAGGAAGAAACCTGATGTAATTTGAATTAAACACCAAATATAACATATTTAGATCAATAACAACAAAGAAATAATCAAATCAGAATGACAAATGACGAATGACACTATTAGTAAAAAACAAAACAAACTTACTTTCACTTTCGAATGACGAATCTAATGAGATATGTATGTGGTGAACGGTTGTGGATAATGGTGAAGGTAGGTTGTGAACGGTAGTGATAATGATCAGGTTTATTTATAAGAACAATGATAATCGTTGAATTGTGGCTACAAAATAAAACCTTTGTAGGTGGGAACGATGGTGAATCTGGATCCAAAGGTATAGTATGGAAGATATGTTGATTTAAAGCTACTGTAGTGAAAGTGGATTTGGGGGTGGGAAGAAGGGTAGGAGAGAGAGAACGATGGATATGAAGATTCTGAATGAGAAGAAAATTTTGAAAATTAGTTTATATAAGGTACATGTAAAATGACGAAAATACCCCTATGGTTATAATTTAATGTGTGGGGTTGGAGGGACAAGTGGCAACTTGTGGTTCCTTCCTACCCTTTTTATAATAAAATCTTTTTTATTTTACCCCAACTCTCTCTCTCTCTCTCTCTCTATATATATATATATATATATATATATATATATATATATATATATATATATATATATATATATATATATATATATATATATATATATATATATATATATATATATATAGGGAGGTTAATGTGAGAGCTTTTTTAAAGTTGTAAAAATAAGAACTAATCTAAAACACCACTAAAACATTGATACATAACCAACATTGATACATAACCATTTTACTAATACTACACCAAAATATACATTATGTATAGAACTAAACACTCTACTGACTAATAAACAACGGATAAGTGTGTAATAAATTACTGATACACAATTAAAAATGTGATACATATACATCAAAATCTCAAAAATTTAATGTCTTATATATAAATTGGTACACTTGATACACAACCACCACTAAATAACTTGATACACAATACCAAAACATGATATGTATCACAAGTCGAATCAAAATGTATCACTTAAATTTCGCCAATTTTCAAAAGAAAGCCCATCAAATATTTAAAAATTGTATTTTTGTTTAATCATATTTTATAATTGTTTCAAATAGAGTGTCATTTGTGAGATTTTGGTTGGTTCTCATTTTTACAACTTTAAAAAGTTCTCATATGATCCAAATTCTATATACATATATATATATATATATATATATATATATATATATATATATATATATATATATATATATATATATATATATATATATATATATATATATATATATATATATATATATATATATATATATATATATATATATATATATATATATATATATATATATATATATATATATATATATATATATATAATATATATATATATATATATATATATATATATATATATATATATATATATATATATATATATATATATATATATATAGATATATATATATATATATATATATATATATATATATATGTATATATATATATATATGTATATATATATATATATATATATATATATATATATATATATATGTATATATATATATATATATATATATATATATATATATATATATATATATATATATATATATATATATATATATATATATATATATATATATATATATATATATATATATATATATATATATATATATATATATATATATATATATATATATATATATATATGTATATATATATATATATATATATATATATATATATATATATATATATATATATATATATATATATATATATATATATATATATATATATATATATATATATATATATATATATATATATATATATATATATATATATATATATATATATATATATATATATATATATATATATATATATATATATATATATAGGGTAGAGTTAAAATAAAAAGGGTTTTTACCATGAGAAGGGTAAGAAGGCTTTTTAACCATTGATAAAAAGATTAATGGTTGAGATTAAATCAAAATTTAATTAAGTGTAAAAGGGTAAAAAGGTCATTTTCTATAAATAACACAAACAAACAACCGAAATTTATTCTCGGTAACTAACTTCCACCCACCCTCCACCTTCAATCATTATCTTCTTCATAACCACACACATTAATCTTCTGATAACCTCCGATCAAACCATCCTCCACCTTCAATCATTATCTTCTGATAACCTCCGATCAAAACCTTCTGATAAACACACCTTCAATCATTATCTCGGTAACTAACTTCCACCCACCCTCCACCTTCAATCATTATCTTCTTCATAACCTCCGATCAAACCATTTGATAAACACACCTCCGATCAAAACCATCTACCTCATTCACAAACAATGAAAACTTTAAATCAATAAAAATGAGGAAGAAAAGCATTGGTAAGTTAACTAGTCCCTAATTTTTATAGTATTTTCATATAATTTTTTTATTTTGATGCATAATTTTGTATAAAATTTAACAGGAAAAAGAAAAAGTGGGAGGAGGTTTTCAATACATATATCATTGTCAGATAATGAAGAACAATTAGCTAATAAGCGATCTAAAAAAATCCATGATCGTCCATCAAAAAATAAAGGTATTGATGTGTATCAGCATTTTTTTATATGATTTTGTGCATTTATTATACATATAATCGTTGTTGAAATGATTTTGTTGAAATGATTATAATTGATATAAGTATAAATGATTTTGTGCATTTATATAAGTATAATATTTGTTGAAATGAGTATAATTGTGCATTGATATAAGTATAAATGTGAATTGTGATTTTAATTCTGTTTTGCTGGATATTTGCATTAATATAAGTATAGATGTGCATCAAATCAGTTTTGTGCATTGATTTTAGATATTGATGTGCATTAGATTGATATATTGTTTATTTATATGTGAATTGTTTTTGAATTAGATAAGGATTGGTTGTTTGTAGGAATTTAGGCTAAGTTATTAGTTTGCCTAAATCCCTAAGAAAACTTATGCTAGTTTAAACGGAACAGTTTCCGGTTCAACAGTCACAGGTACTTCAGCAGTTGCCATAAGTTGTAAATGAAAAGAAAATAATTAAGACCGTTAGTGGTGAGTGTGTGCGTTTGTGAATTGTGATTAACGTTAGTGGTAAGTGTGTGCGTTAGTGGTGAGTGTGTGCGTTTGTGAATTGAGATTATCGGTCGTGAATTGTGATTACCGGACATTAGGCACTGAGATATCTTTATGCAGAATATCTTTATGCAGAAAATTTCTATCGAGTTTAGCGAGATGAGTGTTTTCATGACAAAACCAGTGACCAAATACAAGAAATGGCTGAAAAGATCATACATAATATAAATCGAGTGGACTCTCATAGCTGCAATTACTACCTACATTAGGCACTGAGATAAGAAATGGTGCTAACAGTAGATAAATCATTAGCTAAAAGTGGGGCTAGTCTATGTTTGTAATGCTTAGCTTCATGTTATTGCTTAAGAAGCATACTCCAACAGCCGTATATGTAAATACATTCGAATATCCTTTAAATGTGACTATCATTTTGTGAACTCTGTTTACGTGATATTATTACAAGGTTCAATTAACTTAAGGCAAGGAAAGGAAAAAGTGGCACGTATAAATCTAGAA
The DNA here is from genome assembly GCA_025667525.1 of Glebionis coronaria. NCBI lineage: Eukaryota > Viridiplantae > Streptophyta > Magnoliopsida > Asterales > Asteraceae > Glebionis > Glebionis coronaria. The sequence continues at coordinate 416,965 of JANFOE010000394.1, forward strand.
TTCTTTATAACTGGAAGAGGGAAAATACCTCTAGTTTCATTTGGCGCTCGAGAAGCTTGTCTTTAAGCCGAATGAGGGATTGTATATAATTTGCAGTATGATGAGAATAGGATGACACTAATAGGTTATGTATATGATCATCAACTTTCGTACGAAAGCCACATCATTTACAAGTTTAAATGACAACCTTTTGCTATTTTTTGTTACTTATGGCATTTTACTACAAAGAATGGACGACTGTAATGATTTTTGCTGGCTGGGTTGTTGCATAATCTCGTATCATTAGTTACAAAATACTATCAAGTTATGAATAGTTTTGCTAGCTGCATCATGGATAACTGCAAAAACAATAACCAGTAGAGAAACTTTTGTTGTTGCACCTTCTATTCACAACTGTTACTGCACTTCAAGTTGCTGGTGTTATTTGTAATTTGAGGATTGCCATTTTTGTTTCCAATTACAGCAGCTCTCGATGGGTTTGTGCACATTCTAATGTATATTGCGTTTCGCCTGAGACCTGAGTCATGGAATTACACTGGGTATTACTTTAGGAATGACAAACAATAGGAACAAGGTTACGGTTCCAAATTTTAAGGTTTGCTTATGATTAGTTGAAATGTTTATCATGAAACAAGCGCTAAAGTCGCGTGCTTTAGCTGGTATGGACTATAGTCAGTTACGAGGTTTAAATCCAACATCTTAAAGTCATATACCTTAACAAAACATCTACATGGTTGTCAACTTGTCATTCATTCATTCATTTTCATTCCCTCAGTCCTAACAAGCACACTCTTGAGCCGCGACAGAACTCCCTTGGCCATAAACATACACGCAATACGCATAGCATGCAATAGGTTCAGTGTTCAGTGGAGTTCTTTTTACGTGTTGACAGTATCGTCTAAAAGAGAGTTTGAGAAGTTAGTGGATTGAGCTATTGTTCTATAATGATTTTTGTTAAGAACTTATTTCATTTACAGCTCTATTCTCATCATTACCTGTTCTACTTTTTAAGAAGATGAACTTTTTAAGAATTTTTTGTTAAGAACTTATTTTCATTAATTTTGTCGAGAAGCAAAATTAGGTTTATTTTGACTAGTCATTTCATTCAGTTTGACTAGCCATTAGCTTAGCACTCAGCTAACCGAACAATGTATGTTTGTACACTTAGCTAGTTGCAGTTTGCTAGTAACACTATTTATCTAATGATTCATAGTCAACAGTTACAACACGCTCATTCTGGTTAACAAGTTTTTGTGCATTATTTATGAAAATTTGTACTGTCAGATTTTTATACATTTGATTGAACTAAAAATATATTAGTTTTGGTAGTAATTTAGGACTAAATGCAAATTAGCTTAGGACTAAACGCAAATGTGCACTAGATAGTTATAAAATTAATTGCATAAAATCACTTCTTTTGTAGGAATGTAGGAATGTAGTCAAATGCGAATCAAACTGTGTTTGCGCATTAATTTATATCAAATTGTGCATTATATTTTGTAGGAATGTAGTCAAATGCGAATCAGTTATATATAAGTTTTCCTAAATTTCAAAATTAGATGACGCTGATTTCTTAGGAATATAGACAAGTGTTTGTGCATCAAGATAGGGCTAAATGTTTATCAGATTCATTAACTAAGTGAAATATACAGAAATTTGCTATCGAGAAAGTGAAAGCGAACAAGAAAGTGAAGAAAGTGAAGATAGTGGAGAAAGTGAAGACACTACCAGCGAAGATGTGCAAGATGTTAAATATTACAAGGAAGATTATATGTATATAGATCCAAAAAAGAGACTTCGTACAAGGAATCCACCCACGTCTATGGCGAAAGTTATGAGTGAGCTGACGACAGATGCCCAGATAGAAAGCTTGAAAGAAATTGGTTTTAATATGTTTGCTGGTTACAAATTAAAGAAAGTCCCGGCTGTCCTAGCTAAATGGATTTTGGTAAACTATAATCCAAACACATCTATATTAGATGTTGGAGATGTAAAGATGGAAATAACGAGTCAAACCGTTCATGACATCTTTGGATTGCCCATTGGTGGGAGAGAAATAGTGGAGTTAAATCAAGCTAAAAAGACTGACGAAGTGATAGAAGAATGGAGGGTTCAATTCAATGTCGGTAAAGGAGGTACAATTAAACCAAGTACTGTTGCAGATAAGATACTAGAGAATATGGATGACGTAGGACGAATGTTCCAGCTTAACTTCTTAGTTTTGTTTGTAACACAAATGATGGAGATAACAACATGTGGAACGGTGAATCAGAGATTTCTTACTTGCTTAACGGAAGACACTGATATTAAGAAATTTGATTGGTGTGCTTATCTTCTAAAATGCTTGAAAAGAACAAGAATTAACTGGAAAGGTGGTTATTACAATGGTCCTTCAACGTTTTTAACAGTAAGTATCTAAGTTTATAATTCATCATGTTTCTTTATATGTAAACCATTTTCCCATTAATTTCTGTTCAATTGGTTTACAGGTGTTGTATGCTCAAATGATTAAACCACTGCTTGTGAAGAGATCAACAGGAGCAATAATCACTAAGTGGACATATAGGAAGTTGATTGCATTGGAGAAAGAGACTATAACCTCGCATAAGAAGAAAATTGAAGTGAAAAAGAAAACTGAAAAAGGAAAGATGACGAAGTCACTGATATCTGGGAGAATTGTTAGTCAATCCCCTAGAGCTGTCAACATTTGTGAGACTTCTGCGAGAAATGGTGTTAGTCAATCTCCTGAAGCAGATCTAAGAATTGCTGAGACTTCTACTCGTATTTCCAAAAATAAGATGGAAGATGTTCAGGTAAATGGTGTTAAAAAAAACTAATACTTTTGTGCATATTTTTTTATAACAGAACCAAAATAGTATATAATACTTGCTTTTGATGCGTAAAATGAAGTTTAATTTGATGTGTTTGTTTCGTGTGTCATTTGAACAGGTCATTGTACATGGTTTAACAAACAAAATGACGTTGTTTGATGATTATGTGAATGGAATTGATGGTGAACTTGAAAAAGGAATTCAACAACATCCTGGTAATAAGGACATAGAGAATATAATGTTGCTTTGGAAACAAAAGTTCGTTAGAAAAGTAAAGGAAATGAATGACAAAGAACAAGACGTGGAAAATTTTGGAAATATAACAAAAGTCGATAAAGGTAAGAAAGTTATGGAAGACGAGACTTCCAAAGCAGGGGTAAACGTTAACAAAGACGTGGAAGATTTTGGAAATATAACCGATGCCCAAAAGACTACTATTGCAGCAAACAAACAAAGAACACCAGGGTTAACTGAATGTATAGAATGGAACAAACATTCAAAAATCACATCCTTAACACCCAACACGCTGTCTTCTTTTGATGAACAATTGGATCCTCCTATCAAAGAGCCTTCACCAGTTTTAGGTCCAAAAGACGTTTTGCTTACGCCCACAGATGCTCCAATTAAAGGTATGTCTACTTTGATCTAATCTTCTTATATTACCTCAAAATTACTCATGACTGAATCGAGATTGTTGAAACATGTAGAACCCAACACACTGTCTTCTTTTGATGTACAACTGGGTCCTCTTGTGAAAGAGCCTTCACTCATTTTAGGTCCAAATGATGTTTTGCTTACACCCACAGATGCTCCAATTAAAGGTATGTCTACTTCGATATAGTCTTTTTATTTTACCTCAAAATTAGTCATAACTGAATTGAGATTGTTGAAACATGTAGAACCCATCCCGGAAAAAGAAATTTTGACTTTTAGAAGAATTAGTAAGAAGATGAAGTTGCCACCAAAAATTGTAAAAGATCAGGAACCAGTTGAAGCTCCGAAAGTACCCTCATCATCATCAGATTTACTTGGATTTGATGCTCCAAGTTTTGATTTGGGTCTCACACCTACTCCTCCCGATGTAAATATTGATGATGTTTCGCTTCAAGGTATGTTATTAAAGTTACAATAAGGAAATAATTGGATGTTGATATGATTTTGAGATTAAAGTATATGACCAAAAAGGGTTCTAAGATACAAATAGAATATGATTTAAGTTCATATAGTCACCACAGTCCAATTTCCAGGATTCCCGATGATGCGTTCAAAATAAAGCTGTTTTGTGCATGACAATCAATTTAAATGTGCATCATTTTTTTTTCTAAGTTATTAAAATTGTTTTTATTATCTCATATGTCTGATGTATTTACCATAAATATGCTTTGTGCATTATTTTTAATATGGTGTTGTTTAAAAATGTGATCTCTGATTCGATGAAGTGTTCAAAACAAATCTGTTTTGTGCATAAAAATCAATTTGAATGTGCATTATTTTTCATATGATATTAAATTGAACACCAAATACTCCAACTGTTGTTTAGTAAATTGGCTTTATCTCATTTCAATTCAAGATAGTCGAAATCATGCTTAGGAATTTATAGCATAGTAAGAAAGTAATCGTATATCTGTAGGACCTATCCTGGGAAATGAAGCTCTGCAAAGAAATGAAAAGGATCAAGTGCCAAGTGAAACAACTGTGAGACCTATCATGGAAAATGAAGCTCTTTCAAAAGATGGAAAAGATAAAGTACCAAATAAAACAAGTCCAATTGCTGCTTTACCAATATCATACGCCATGCCGAGCAGGTCGCCAGTCACCCGTTCTGTAGAAAGAAAAAGAAAGGAATTTGAGAAAGAAAAAATGTCAAATGAAGTTGTTGAGATTGAACCAAAGAGGATAAGACGAACATTAAAACTGCCCATTAATGTGAAATCTCCTTATATAGAAAGATTTGTGAAATTAGGAGTCAAGTGTTCACAGGAAGAGGATCTATTGTTTGAATACATCTTTCGTCTGTCAAAGGGTGAATGGTGAGGATTTTTATATTTTATTAAAATACATATGACAGTTTTTATCCCAGAAAAAAACTAACATGATTTTATATCCCATGAATCAGCGAGATTATATTTTCGACAGCAGAAGGATTTGCAGTTATGAGAGGGGTGATTGAAAGCCTGTATCCAGGAATCACAGTTCATATTGGAGTTATAAACATTTGGTCACAGGTTTGCAACTATGAAGAAAGACTGAGAAGCCCGAATTCTATGCGTAGGCTTTTCTGTCATGCAGGAATGCTGGTAAGTTTAATCTTAGTTATATACCACTTGCAGTAAAATGTCAAGTAAATAACATTCTTTTTATGCATCAAGGACTGATAAAAATGCATCAGTTTTAATGGTTTGGAAAATTATTACTATGTTTCATATAAATATACTAAGGTATTGATTTACTTATTTACTTTTCTAGAATGAAAAAATGCTCAGTGAAAAGATCAACATGAAAGTTATTGACTCTTTTGTGAAAGAAATGGAAAGTGTTATGAAGAATGCAAATGTGGATCAGATATCCAACATTGATCTGGTACGAAATTATATAAACTTTTCATATATATTTTGTATATGATATATGTTTTTCTTCTAATCAAAGATATAATCAAATAGGTATTTTTTCCTGTTCTTATGGGAAAATCTCACTACTATCTCGTCGTCTTTAATTTGAAAACTCCAAAGATAGAAATAATAGACAACAGTAGAAATGGATTGGAAGTTACATTGGAAGACCGATACGGAGTAACCTTCATGAAGCTGGTATGAATTTGAACGTATTTAGACATGGTATATGCTAAGATTAAATCACTAAGTGCATTAAAAAATATTAATTGAAGTTCATTTATGTTTTTTGCAGAAACAACTTTTTATCGCGTATTTGTCGATTGAGGAACATAGAAGTTTCAACAAAATGAGGAAGGTAGATTGTGAACGGGTAGAAATGAGTTGGAGAACAAAAGATAACCATACAGATTGCGGGATCTTTATGATGCGCCATATGGAGACTTATGTGGGATGTGCGAAGAACTGGAAATGTGGATTCAAGAATGAGGGGACCGAACAACAATCACAGATTGAAGACTTGAGGAAGAAGTACCTTGCAAAGATACTCAAAGCAGAAATAAACACTCAAAGATCTTCTGTAATGAAGGAATTGGCATTTTTCCGCAGACTTGGCACTAAAGATAAGTTCGTGGAGAACAAGTTATCTATGGTCCAAGAGCGTGTTCAGAAATTGTCTTAGTTTTATTGTTTCTTTGTTTAGAAATGTGATTGTATGGAATGGTAATAAAAATGTTGAAAAAAATGATGTGCATTTGGAATGCTTATGATATTAGATATTGAAAACTGAATCACCAATGGTATTAGATATTTTTTGTGATTTTGCATTACTTAATATTGTTTGTATATTTTTATCGCGTATTAAAATGAGGAAAAGTTGAAAATTGAATCACCAATGGATTAGATAGAGTAATTGGCCTGAGGTGTTGAAATGAAGCTGTTTTGTGCATGAGAATCAATTTAAATGTGCATCATTTTGAATTTTAAAAAAATATATTTGTTTTTGTTTCTTTGGTATGCCTGATGTCATTAGCATGAGTATGCTTGGTGCACTACTTTTCAAATGGTCTTGTTAAAATATGTGGCGCTCTATGATTGGCCAAAGGTATTTCAAAGTAAAGCTGTTTTGTGCATTCAAATAATTTAATGTGTGCATCATTTTTCATAAAAAAGATATCAAAATGGTTTTAGTTCTCTGATATGCATCATATCTTTTAAATAATATGTTTTGTGCATTAATTTTCACATGATTTGGTTAGAAAGTGTTGGTGTTCTCTCTTATTGGCCTGAAATGTTCAAAATAAATCTGATTTGTGCATTAAAATCAAACTGAATGTGCATCAGTTTTCATATGATACTAAAGTTAAGGTAAATGGACAACAACAGACAGTGCAACCAAATGTTGAGGAAGGCTGAGCAGCTCCCCAACGTCTGCAAGTTGCAAGTCCAGCAATGCCCGATCCAAGTCCCAAGGATCTAAGCTTTATAATATGCTTTATGCATCTATGTACCTAGCTAGCTAATAATAATGCATGCATGAGGAGCTTTTTGGCTCGCAAGTTTCTTGTAATAAAACGCACACTCGTGTGCATATGTATGTTTTTTCAACGTACACTACTAATCCAATGGTTTTTATATATATGCTTAGACTTGGAACATGAAACATAGCTTTAACGATTTCTAAAGTTAAGGTAACTGTGACATAAAAATACAAAATGAAAACACATATTATGACTGCAAAAAAAATAGTTTTGATACATGGAATTGTACAATTTGTATACGTATATACTACTAAAAGAATGAAAAAAACCTCAACAACAAGTGTACCAATACTGCATGAAAACTAAGCATCAGGCATGTTCCTGTGTACCAATACTTCAACAATGAAAACTAAGCATCAAGCATGTTCCTGTGTACCAATACTGCAATAATGAAAACTAAGCATCAGGCATCCTCCTTTTTTGTCCTCGAGTCTTCTTTGGTTCGGGGCAGTTTCGAGAGTCATGATCTGCATTTTCATCACCACAATTGTTACATTTTCTACCTTTTTTAGCAGCAGCAGTCATTGCACGTTCTTTACTTGGTATTATCCTTTTGTTAGATCGATCTCCTTTATTCCTACTTCGAAATGGACAACGAACTTTAATTTTTGATTTCCTTGAAACCCCTAAAGCAGATGATATACCTTCACGATCAGACAGTGGTCGTTGTTTAGGCAACTCAGCATCAAGTTTTGACTTTAGATCATGTATACGGTCTCAATAAATTGCTAGCTCTTTAAGATTTGATGCCAATTTGTCGATGCAATATTCCACAGAACCAATAATTTCCTTGACAATTAGATCTCGTATACTTCCATCACTATACTTGTCTCTTGCATCAATTCGTTTTAAAGGTGTAACTGCATCTCTTGTCCAACGTCTCAGCACATATTTCTTGGGAAACTTATTAACGCCACAAACCCTTAGAACATAAAAACTGTGTCTACACAACAAACCATACCTCTCAAATCTCTTACAACTACAAGTCACTGTTCCATTCAAAGGAGTAAAAAGTACCTGAAAGTGAAAAAATTCGTAAGACTAAGGAGTTATGGCATAAGTTATAAGACTAAGTTAATAAGCTCATAAATCACGGGGGTGTTTGGATGAACATATACAATAAGCTTATGGCATAATTTATAGGCTTAAGTTATAAATTAAGGGGGTGTTTGGATGAGCATATATTCAATAGGTATATGGAACACTCAGTGAACTCTTTCAGTAAGCTGAATATATGTTCATCCAAACGCCTAAATGAAGTTCTTAACAGTTTAACATAACAAATACTACTCACTTCAACAACTAAATAATGATTACATTCGTTGTAATGACCAAGGGTAAAGAATAATACCTCAAACAAACCGTGAGAACTGACTTCTGGTCCTATCTCCTTTATTGAGAATTTCTGTGAACCCTCAATCTCCACCACACTCATCGACATGCACTCAGTGATTGATGCACAGATTTCATCTTGAACATCATAAAAAATTGTCCTAGTGTAAATTTCACGTGCTTCTTTTTCAAGAACATAGTCTGTTAACAAATCAGGTATCGTATAACGAGTTTTGTGTTGATTTGTTCGATGAATATATCTCTGTACATCCATTGCAGTCTCAAAGTGACTAACAAATTCCACAAGAGTTAGCGTGGTACTAGTCAACTGACCGAAGAAGTGATTTTCGCTTTCGGACCAAGACGTTGTGCGCATTAAACCGGACAGTGGCTCGTCCCTGTAGTAAGCTGGTATCCAATTAAACCTTAGTTCAAACATGTCCCTCAGCCAATCATTGGATTGAAGCTCAAAATCATTAATTATCAATTCCCATTTTTGTTCAAACTCAGATGGCTCAATCGAATCAGTCCATACAATATTACATATACGTCTTTTGAATGTCTCATCTTTACAAAGCTCTGGTCCTACCTGTTACAATATTCCGAAGTCTAAATAAGTATACATTAAACAATAATGTAGAAAAACAATGCACAAAAAACAATGTAAAAATCACTATTAGGTTTTAGTGTAACTAAGCACATAAGTGGTTTTTAACCTAAAGCACAAACAAATCGCATTCCAGCAAACCTTTTCAAGAATCTAATTCACAATTTAACCTAATTAATGTACAAACAGACATCACGTGCTTATTATTAAGTATACTTGTTTCTTCCATCAAATAAAACCAATAACTACATTAATAATGCTAACATATTTAATCCCTCGTGGCTATATTAATGCAGAAAACAATGTACAAACCTTGGTAGATAATTTTTCCATTATGTGCCACATACACAATCTGTGCCTTGAATTTCTAAATTCCTTTTCGATAGCTATCTTCATGGACGAATCCTGATCAGTAACCACGACCTTAGGTACATGAACGAATGCCTTCTTAAAAGCCCTTAACAACCATTCATATGATTCAGCAGTCTCATCTGATAGCAAGCCAGCAGCAAAAGTTACACTATGATGATGATTATCTATTCCGGTAAACGGAACAAATACCATTTTATACCTACAAAAACAATTTTGAATATAAATTCCATTGCTCTTTTAAATCAAAACTGTTTAATATGTGATTCAAATTTTAGTAAGTATAAAGAAACTAACTTGTTAGAGCGAAAAGTTGCATCAAATGAGATGACATCTCCGAAAGAGAGGTAATTATGTTTTGCAACCTCATCCGCCCAGAACAGGCCTGTAAGCTGTCCCTCCATATTTGTGAAATAGTCGCATGAAAATCCGTTTATATACTCCTGCTTATTCATCAATAGTTCAACTACCATTTCCGCATCATATTCCCCTATGAACAAATTGATACCCCTTCTAAAATTCTTACAGTCAACTGATGTTGCACCGATTTCATCAAACCCGCCAAACAATTCTTTCATCATCTTAAAAGCTCTCATCGGACCTATATTGTTATTAGAAACTCGGAATAAAAGCTGCTTTTTTAAAAAAAGTCAACTTCCGTGAAGATTTTAAAAGGGCGATATCATCCTCATGAACAAAAGGATGGTTGTGCTCTTCTTCAAAAAGATGAACTTCATACTTATTCTCATTTGTCCTCTCTAGGATTACACGGGCTAAACATCCACATCGACATGAAGGTCTCTTTCGTTTTTTCTTTGCCTTTTTAATTTCTTCATTTTCAGAAACATCAATCAATGTGTCCATAGGTGCAATCGGCTTAAACCCTTCTTTACTACAAACAAAATATTTGTGTCTCAATTGACCATCTTTTGTCTTATATTCAGTAGATTTTCGAACTTCAAAACCACTTAGCTTCGCGTATGTTCTATAGAAATCTAAAGCATCCTCTAATGTGTTAAACGTTTTACCCTTTACGGGTTTCACCACATCTGGAACATCCGGTTTATAAAACTTCTTCCCATCATCTGTCAAACGAACAATACCAACTGTTTTGACCACTTCTGCAGAGGATGATGCACTTCCATTTTCAGGTTCAGCGCATAACGAACTTCCATCTCTTGTTATGTCATTGGGTGGGAGTGTGGAAGCTTTAACTTGACTATTGACATTGAGTGGGGGTGTGGAAGCTGGAAGAGGTGAAGTTTCTGTAGGTGGAAAAGATGGCGATGGGGGTGGCGGTGGTGATATTTGTGGAATTGGTGGCATTGGTGGCGAAGCGTGTTGATTTTGCCTAGATTTAGGATTCTGTGTGGGAGCACGTAGAATTGAAAAAGACTGTTTTGAATTCATCATTCCATTTGGAGGGGCTGAATTAGGCGGGATATGTGGATGGTGGATCTGATGTGGAGGTGGTGGTATTCGTGGAATTGGTGGCGAAACTTGTTGATATTGCCTAGAGCTAGGATTGTGTGTGGGAGCACGTAGAATTAAACAAGACTGTTTTGAATTCATCATTCCATTTGGATGGGCTGAATTAGACGGTACATGTGGAGGGCGGCTCTGATGTGGAGGTAGTGGTATTCGTGGAAATTGTGGCGAAACTTGTTGATTTTGCCTAGAGTTAGGATTGTGTGTGGGAGTACGCATAATTAAGAAAGACTGTTTTGAATTCATCATTCCATTTGGAGGGGCTGAATTAGGAGGGACATATGGAGGGCGGCTCTGTTGTGGAGGTGGCGGCATTGGTGGTGAAACCTGTTGATTTTGCCTAGATCTAGGATTTTGTGGGGGAGGATGCGGATTTGAGAAAGACTGTTCCGAAGTCATCATTCCATTTGGTGGTGAAACCTGTTAATTTGATGCACATTTGGTTCTCCAAGCTAAATCAGTTTATCTGCACATTTGGTGGTGAAACCTGTTAATATGATGCACAATTTGATATAAATTAATGCGCAAACACAGTTTGATTCGCATTTGACTACATTCCTACAAAAGAAGTGATTTTATGCAATTAATTTTATAACTATCTAGTGCACATTTGCGTTTAGTCCTAAGCTAATTTGCATTTAGTCCTAAATTACTACCAAAACTAATATATTTTTAGTTCAATCAAATGTATAAAAATCTGACAGTACAAATTTTCATAAATAATGCACAAAAACTTGTTAACCAGAATGAGCGTGTTGTAACTGTTGACTATGAATCATTAGATAAATAGTGTTACTAGCAAACTGCAACTAGCTAAGTGTACAAACATACATTGTTCGGTTAGCTGAGTGCTAAGCTAATGGCTAGTCAAACTGAATGAAATGACTAGTCAAAATAAACCTAATTTTGCTTCTCGACAAAATTAATGAAAATAAGTTCTTAACAAAAAAGTTCTTAAAAAGTTCATCTTCTTAAAAAGTAGAACAGGTAATGATGAGAATAGAGCTGTAAATGAAATAAGTTCTTAACAAAAATCATTATAGAACAATAGCTCAATCCACTAACTTCTCAAACTCTCTTTTAGACGATACTGTCAACACGTAAAAAGAACTCCACTGAACACTGAACCTATTGCATGCTATGCGTATTGCGTGTATGTTTATGGCCAAGGGAGTTCTGTCGCGGCTCAAGAGCGTGCTTGTTAGGACTGAGGGAATGAAAATGAATGAATGAATGACAAGTTGACAACCATGTAGATGTTTTGTTAAGGTATATGACTTTAAGATGTTGGATTTAAACCTCGTAACTGACTATAGTCCATACCAGCTAAAGCACGCGACTTTAGCGCTTGTTTCATGATAAACATTTCAACTAATCATAAGCAAACCTTAAAATTTGGAACCGTAACCTTGTTCCTATTGTTTGTCATTCCTAAAGTAATACCCAGTGTAATTCCATGACTCAGGTCTCAGGCGAAACGCAATATACATTAGAATGTGCACAAACCCATCGAGAGCTGCTGTAATTGGAAACAAAAATGGCAATCCTCAAATTACAAATAACACCAGCAACTTGAAGTGCAGTAACAGTTGTGAATAGAAGGTGCAACAACAAAAGTTTCTCTACTGGTTATTGTTTTTGCAGTTATCCATGATGCAGCTAGCAAAACTATTCATAACTCGATAGTATTTTGTAACTAATGATACGAGATTATGCAACAACCCAGCCAGCAAAAATCATTACAGTCGTCCATTCTTTGTAGTAAAATGCCATAAGTAACAAAAAATAGCAAAAGGTTGTCATTTAAACTTGTAAATGATGTGGCTTTCGTACGAAAGTTGATGATCATATACATAACCTATTAGTGTCATCCTATTCTCATCATACTGCAAATTATATACAATCCCTCATTCGGCTTAAAGACAAGCTTCTCGAGCGCCAAATGAAACTAGAGGTATTTTCCCTCTTCCAGTTATAAAGAATTCTAGATTTATACGTGCCACTTTTTCCTTTCCTTGCCTTAAGTTAATTGAACCTTGTAATAATATCACGTAAACAGATTCATACGTGCTTTAGCTGGTATGGACTATAGTCAGTTATGACCGATTATCATTTGCTCAAGTCTCCAAGCAGTTTCTGAAAGTTGCTTGCAATCGGCTAATCAAGTTACACAACTCGTTTCCTGATTTTCTATATGTTGTCCTACCAGAATCCCCAAATCTGATCTCCTTTACATGTTCTAAGCCACTTTCAAATACTCACATGAAACTACTAGCGCAGTCCTGCCCCAAGCTCCGGATCTTTGTGGCTCAATTAATACTAATCTTACACTAACTTGTTCATCATATTACACTAATCTTCCTAATAAATTACACTAACTTGTTCATCATATTACACTAATCTTCCTAATAAATTACACTAACTTGTTCATCATATTACACTAATCTTCCTAATAAATTACACTAACTTGTTCATCATATTACACTAATCTTCCTAATAAATTACACTAACTTGTTCATCATATTACACTAATCTTCCTAATAAATTACACTAACTTGTTCATCATATTACACTAATACTAATCTTACACTAACTTGTTCATCATTTGTACATCAGAATCTAATAAATTACACTAACTTGTTCATCATATTACACTAATCTTCCTAAAAAAATCCACCACAAATCAGATAATTGAAGCAAAAAACACTAAAAACACATACCTTGAAATCAAATAAACTAATAAGAACTGATGTCAATTTTAATAAAATAATAAATATATACCTTGAAATTGATCTTTATTAATCCATGAAATTGATCTTAATGGATAGAAAATATGAAAAAACTCAAACTTTATCTTTAATCCACGAAATTGAGCTTCAGATCCACGAAATTGAGCATGAATCGGGGATTTTGTGTACTAACCCATTTTTATGAAGAACAAACAGAAAAGAGAAGATTTGTGGATTGGTGTGTGTGTTAATTTGTGTGTTTGTGTGTTAATTTGTGTGTTTACTCGGTGTGTGTGTGTGTTTACTGGGTGTCTATGTGTGTGTTTTGTGTGTGTGGTTTATGTAGCAGGTGGAATGGAGAAAAGTTTGTTATTTTAGACATTTAAATGAAAGTTGGTTATAAAAAGATAATGAAAAGACTATTATACCCTTTTAAAGTTAGTTATGATTAGGATGATCTTAACCGTTGATTTTAAGATGAAGGGTTAAAAAGCCTTCTTACCCTTCTCATGGTAAAAACCCTTTTTATTTGATCTCTTCCCTATATATATATATATACATATATATATATATATATATATATATATATATATATATATATATATATATATATATATATATATATATATATATATATATATATATATATATATATAGGGTGGGGATACATTAAAAAGGCTTTTAAAATAAAAAGTATAGGAAGGGATCTCAACCATAGGATTAAATAACAAGATTAAAAAAGCGGAATGGCATTATTGTAAATAATTCAATGTTGAAGGACAAACATGTAAAACTGACCCTCTAACTGACAAAATACGCGACCTTACCATACGATGTCGTTCTTGTTGTTTTACCACAGATCTAACTTCATTTTCCCTAAATTTCATACCTTACTCTATCAATCTCACGCACTAAATTCACAAAATAAATACACACTAACTTCATACACATAATAGATGAAGCTTCGTACCTATAGTGAAGACGAATATAAGTCGATTCAGACATCCTCGTAAGTTAACAATCATGGTACCACATCAACTTCTTAATTTATTATACTGAAGTTTTGTTTTATTTTCTGATTTAGAAACCAGGAAGATTAACATACTTATTTGAGCTAGTTATGGTTTCTTAAATTAATAATCAATCGACACCGAAAAATTAGTTACTATGTCAGAGTATCAGTAGACTATCTAAAATACTGTTGAAAATGTATTTTTGGAAATATATTGATGGATTGGTATATTTGCAGTTGTTTAAATCTGTCTTTGGTATATTTGTGTGGAAAATATCATATTTGTAATGAACTGATGTAGTAGGTTACATATTATGTATATTCTTTTATTGATGCAGTAGATGTAATATAGTGATGTAGTTAGTATTAGTATGTGGCATATAAGTCTAAATTAGTTCAAGACGGTAGTGTTTTAAGTGTTTCAAATAGTTTGTGTGTGTTTGATAGATTGATGTAGTAGTTGTAATGCAGTGATATAGTAAGTTCTTGTATGTGGCATACAAGTTTCAATTAGGTCAGGCGGTGTAGTGTCTTTATTGTCAAAATATGTTTGTGTGTTTATGTGTATGATGCAATATTTGTAATTAAGTGATGCATTAGGTTCTTGTATGTGCGATAAAAGTCTAGATTAGGCCAGCTTATATTAAGTGTTGAAAATTGTATGCGTGTGTGGTTATATGATATTAATGCTAAAGTGATGCATTATAGACTTACATGTGGTTGTGGTGGATCTGTTTCTAGGTTTATTTATGCTATTAATGCAGTTTGTGTAATGAAGTGATGTAGTAGAGACTTATTCGACGTATGTATGTGTGTGTTTGTATGGTAATAATGCAGAAGTGATGTAGTAGAGACTTATTCGACGTATGTGTGTGTGTTTATATGATAATAATGCAGCTTGTGTAATGAAGTGATGCAGTAGAGACTTATCTAGCGTATGCGCGCATGTTTTTGTATGCTATTAATGCAACATTAGAGACTTATCTATCGTATGTGTATGTTTATGTTCTATTAATGCAGCTAGTGTAATGAAGTGATGTAGTAGAGACTTATCTGTCGTATGTGTGTGTTTGTATGCTATTAATGCAACTAGTGTAATAAAGTGATGTAGTAGAGACTTATATGCCATATGTATGTGTTTTTGTATGTTATTAATGCAGATAGTGTAATGAAGTGATGCAGTAGAGACTTATATGCCGTATGTGTGTGTTTGTATGCTATTAATGCAGCTAGTGTAATGAAGTGATGAAGTAGAGACTTATATGTCGTATGTGTGTGTTTGTATGCCATTAATACAGCTAGTGTAATGAAGTGATGCAGTAGAGACTTATATGTCGTATGTGCGTGTTTGTATGCTATTAATGTAGCTAGTGTAATGAAGTGATGCAGTAGAGACTTATATGTCGTATGTGTGTGTTTGTATGCTATTAATGCAGCTAGTGTAATGAAGTGATGCAGTAGAGACTTATATGTCGTATATGCGTGTTTGTATGCTATTAATGTAGCTTGTGTAATGCTATTAATGCAGTAGAGACTTACATGTCTTATGTATGTGTTTGTATGCTATTAATGCAACTAGTGTAATGAAGTGATGCAGTAGAGACTTATATGTCGTATGTGCGTGTTTGTATGTTATTAATGCAGCTAGTGTAATAAAGTGATGCAGTAGAGACTTATATGTGGTATGCGTGTTTGTATGCTATTAATACAGCCTGTGTAATGAAGTGATGCAGTAGAGACTTATATGTCGTATGTGCGTATTTGTATGCTATTAATGTAGCTTGTGTAATGAAGTGATGCAGTAGAGACTTATTTGGCGTATGTTTCTGTATGTTTTTGTATGGTATTAATGCAACTTGTGTAAAGAAGTGATACAGTAGACACTTATCTAGTGTATGCGTGAATTTTGTGTATGCTATTAATGTAGTTTGTGCAATGAAGTGATGCAGCAGATAGATAGTAGATACTCAACTGGCATATATATATATATATATATATATATATATATATATATATATATATATATATATATATATATATATATATATATATATATATATATATATATATATATATATATATATATATATATATATATATATATATATATATATATATATATGTGTGTGTGTGTGTGTGTGTTTTATGCTACTAATGAAAATATGGCGATTTTAATGCTTATATATCTGATGTTAAACATGTGTAGTCTGATTTATATGTTAGTTTAGGTTCCATAATGTATCGAAGAAAGGTGTGGTTGGAAAAAGGATGTAGCAGATTTTGGAGAAAGAATATTACAAGAAGACGTGGAAAACCAAGAATAAGAAAGAAAAGCTTGAATCTTTATGTAGATCACTCCAATTAGAATCCAATTGAGCAAAGCAACCATGATTTTGCTCTTGATGTTTTGATCCAACAGCAATCTGAGACACTAGATTTTATTTGAGATTTCCTTTTAGTTAATCCAGTTTGTTGTGGTGGTGCTAGCTTTTCTACTTTTTGTACTAAATGTCTATCTGGTCAAGCATGTATCATCAGAAAAAACTAAGATGCGGTTAAGCACAACCATTTTTTCTTTGTAATGAATCGTTTCCGCCAAATATCAAGTTTCGACTTTAACTTGTTCATCATATGTAGCCTTTACCAAGCAACTTTGGAAGTCATGAATGTGTTGTCGATTATGTTTATTACTCTCATGTACTTATTTTTAACGACTTCATGATAGTTTCCTGGTGGTTTGTAACCGTCAAGTGTCAACTGCATCAAAGGGGTGTTTGGTTATGATGTATTGCTGCAGCAAGGGATGTTTCGTTGCTGCAACAAGGAATGTTTGGTTGCTGCAGCAAGGGATGTTTGATTACTACAGCAAGGATTATTTTGTTTCTTCATCAAGGAACATATAGTGTTAATCTTTGGAAAACGGTCTATGAAACAATCATAAGTTGTATTGGTTATGAGAAAGCGGGTCATAAGCTCTAGAAACTTATACTAAATGCAAAAAAAGATGTATGATCAAATTTCCAAACAATATACAAATTCTAGTAATTTTGGAAAAATTACAATTCTCCAAAAAGTTATGACAATGTATTTTCTCAATGCATTACGGTTGATAAAGAGTTAGTACAGAAACAGGCAAACTATGCCAGATGCATCTCTAGGCTAAAATAGTCATATTTAAGTCTAAATCATACAAGTTCATAGTTCAACATTTTGCCAAATGCATTACAAATACACAAGAAGCTTTATTATTACAGCGTCACAACAAGGAAACAAGCATACAAATACGTATGAAACAGTACACAAAATTAACTGTAATAACAATAGACAGACAACTAATCGCCTAACATGAAGCCATTATTGTGATGTAGAAGCACTATTCTTCATCATCGTCGCCATCATCTTCATAAAACCAACCAGGATTACTCAATTTTAACAACCTAACTAGATTTTGCTGACAATGAGACACAAGGATCCACTAGTGTTTGTTGTACATATTGTGGTGGTGGTGGTAGTGGCAGCGAAGAAACACCACCATCTGTTGTGTCAACCACTTTTTTGGTATTATCATCAATGCCAGTACTCAGATCAAAGTCTCGACTATCCTGCATTTGAATCAATGTTGACTACATCTCAATTTTGGTCGATTCTAAATGGGTGTCAACTGGCCCCTTTTTACCAGGGTTTCAGTTTCTGACTTGGGTTCAATTTGGAGAGACTCTCGATGTTATATATATGCTTTGGGTTGGCCCTTGCCTCTTCCTCTACCACGACTTCTGCCTCATCCTTCTGCCACTTTTGTGGCTCGCTACATTCTGCATCAAACAATATGAAATTTTAGTGATAACTCAGACTTATTCAAGTCAAGAAATGAAACTAATAATAGAGTGTAAAGAAGCGTGTGAGGTATAAACGCGGTAGATACATTGATGTTGCTGACCTTCTTCCATTGTTAATTAGATCTAAGCAATTTTTATACATGATTCGACATGCTACATTAATACTTGGTCCGACACATAATCTAAAGTAAGTTTATTAGACCATGGTTTTAAGTAATGAATACTTAAAGCAAATTCATATAGTTCACGGGTTGATAAATATGCATTATTAATGGTCAAAGTTCAACTTGTTTAGCACATGAGTCAGTTGCGGTTTGTCATCAACCATTTTGCTACAAGTATTACCAAGTTGAGAACTCCGTGTGGCTGGAAAACACCCACAGGTGGGACTGTCAAAAATCCAAATTTCTGTATCCTTTTTTGTGTATTCCCTGTTAAGCAAAAGTAGAATCAAGAACAGAAACATATATCATTTTGCTACATTAACTATTTTATTTTGGATTCAAAATGCAATGCCAACAACCCCTAACTAATATTACACGTATATCATTTGTCACAACAAACTAATAAAAACGTAACTTTAAATCATTAGAAACTAAAAGCATTTAATAAATAAAATCTAAACAAATCAATTATACCTTCATTTAAAAAATCAAAATTTGTTAATTAAAATCTTAATACGAAATGATAGGTAATAAAAAACTAATTAACGGATATTAAATCAAATAAAATAAAAATGAACTAACCTTTGTAACCACTCGGCTTATTATAGAAGCAACTAGCGGATGCATCTATTCATTTTAATTTACACTAAACACCCTTTAAATTATATATAGATTTTAGTTAAAGTAGTGTAGTATCTTATAATTGTTAAAATAAAAAGTGTTTTGGACCTTTAGATATACTAGTTAAATTAAGATGACACTAATCTCATTAAAAGAACATTAAATTATTAATTAATATCATTTCTATGTATGTTAGGAGATTCATAAAAAATGGTCTCTTAAATTTAACCATATTTATTACCCTTATTAATTGTAATAACTTTAAATGTATGATATTAATTGAAAAAAAAAACACAACCATATTTTTTGTGAAAACGTAACCATATTGTACTAATATGTACTTGTAGTTTTAGTTTTTTATATGTTGTATCATGTTTTAATTTCTATAATTCTGGACAAGTTATGTTATGCATATTATATTAAGTTATAATTACGGATATCGATTGGTACATGATTATTTATTTTTTTTAGGTAGTGTACGGGTTAAATATCAAATATGTATCATTATGTTCGTAATTTTGGATGTGGCATAAGTTGTATATATTTTTTGTATACCATTTTCTTGTTGATGTATCATATTATTATTTTGTAAAATATTGAATATGTGGTTGTTTACACTTGTAAAGATTACTATTTAGACACGATGTATCAACATTTTGTTATGTATCAAGTCTACCTAATATAAAGTATAAAAATATATAAAAAAATAATAAATATGTAGATGTAACAAGAAAAGCGTTATTATTTAAAAGTTTAGTTAAATAAGAATTAGGTATTGTTTAAAAGAATAAATAGTATTGTTTAAATGAAAATTAATTTTAGGTTTATTTATTAATTGTTGTTACTTGACTAGATATTTGCTACATTAATGCAACTCAACTATTATTAATTTCATTTAATACTAACTAATTAAATTCAATGGTTAATACTACTTTTCATTTTAACAATTATAAAAAGATACACCACATTAACCTAACTCTATATATATATATATATATATATATATATATATACATATATATATATATATATATATGTATATATATATATATGTATATATATATATATATATATATATATATATATATATATATATATATGTATGTATATATATATATATATATATATATATGTATATATATATATGTATATATATATATATGTATATATATATATATACATATATATATATATATATACATATATATATATATATATATATATATATATATATATATATATATATATATATATATATATATATATATATATATATATATATATATATATATATATATATATATATATATATATATATATATATATATATATATATATATATATATATATATATATATATATATATATATATATATATATATATATATATATATATTGCTTCGTTTCTTGGTAAGCTTATTATGATGGATAATTATACTGATAAGATGTGCAAAGAGTCTTGGGGTCGGTGTAGTTTTGCTCGTTGTCTTATTGAGATGAACGCTGATTCGGAGTTTATAGATAACGTTACTATTGGTGTCCCTGATCTTGAAGGCTCTGGTTGTACTTAGGAACTAATTCGTGTTGAATACGAATGGAAACCGCCTAGATGTCATACTTGTAATATTTTTGGTTATTCCTTTTATTCTTGTCCGATAAATGTTAAACCTACAATGGTTGAAAATGTGACAACTCATGTTGATAATGATGGATTCCAACAAGTGCAAAGTAAGAGGAAGAAGTACAAAGGTAATTTAGGGAATCAAGTTCCGAGAGGTGTTCCATTGAGTAAGGGTTCCCAAATAGGAAAGACGGTTGTTTTTCGTCCAAAAACTCGCTTGGATACTACAAGTACGAGTGGTGATAATAGTAGAAAGTTGAATACTACATCTGGTCAGTTGCAGCAGACTAGTAATCCTAATGGTCCGAACAAGGGTACAGCTCAAATGAGCAGTGTTTCTACATCTAATAAATTTTCATCTTTGTCCATGACTGGTATTGATGAAGGGGTTCAACTAAGCGAGGAAGATAATGAGGAGGGAGTCGAGGTTGTCTTTGATGAATCGGTGAATCTTCTCAACACTAATTTTGGGGCAAGCACTCCTACTGGCTGATCCCATGTTGATATTTTATTATGTTTCTCGTAACTTTATGTTATCATCTTGGTTCTTGTCTAGTTTATTTATTTCCAGTATTCTAGACTAGTTAATGTTTATGGCCTGTCATAAACATTTTGTTTAACAAGCTGCCTGTAGCTTGCGGTTAATGTGGCATTTCAGCCACATTCCTTGTACTTCAACGTTTTTTTTGGTTCTATTTACCGGGGTCATTGTTACCCTTTTACAAAAAAAAAAAAAAAATATATATATATATATATATATATATATATATATATATATATATATATATATATATATATATATATATATATATATATATATATATATATATATATATATATATATATATATATATATATATATATATATATATATATATATATATATATATATATATATATATATATATACATATATATATACATATATATATATATATATATATATATATATATATATATATATATATATATATATATATATATATATATATATATATATATATATATATATATATATAGAGTTAGGATCAAATGAGAAGAAACCTTAAAATAAGAAGGATAAGAAGAAACTATAACCGCATATTCGAGTTACATGCACTTAAATTAGATGCATCCTTATAATCTTATATGCATTATAATGCATCATAACATGTTTTATAGCTTTTAATTAGATGCATATACGTATATTAGATGCATTTCATGATTTATTTATATTTTTGTTCCTCTACACGTGTCCAAATCATGAAAATCAATTTGTACCATCTACACATCAAATTAACTTTCGAAACTCAAGATTGTGCATCTACATGAATAGAAATGCATCTAATGCAAGTCGTTGCATCTCAAATGTGTGGTTCTAGTCTCTTCTCACCACTTCTTATTTTAAGCTTCTTCTCATTGGATCCTTACTCTATATATCAGAAACCCTTATATAGGAAGGATGGTTAAACATTTCCATAACTTTAAAATTCTTAGAAAATACCACGTATAATTCATTTAAAAGTTTCCAAAAAAAATCCTTCTTCTGTCATCCGAGCCTGAAATACGTATCCCTAAAACAAAAACATTAAAAGAAAACCCATTTCGTTAAAACCCCAATTCTGAGTCCCTGAAATACGCATCCCTAAAACAAAAACATACAAATAAAAACCCAATTCAATTTATTAGAATTCAAAAACCCCAAATCGTTTAATCACCCAATTCGTTTTATTACAATTCAAAACCCCCAAATCGTTTAATTCGAAATCATAGTTGCCTCTGTTTTGACCTTAAGCTCCCCAAATCAAATATCAGAAGCCTCGATTGATTAAGAGGATTCAAATAAGGTAAAACTTTGTTTTCATGTTATATTCAATGAACAGTATCACAAAAACTGACAACCCGAATCTAAAACTTCAATTGTATGTTTCATTTAGCTTAATTCTAATTATAAAGCTGTTTTGACAAACCCCCATATTGTTTAATTATTTAAAATTGACTTTCTTAAAAGAGTATTTGTGATTTTTAACCAACCAATTAATCTTAAATATTTGGTTAAATTGTAGGACCAGGTCATTGGTTTGTTAGGAGGGGATTCTATAGGGATAGTGGCGGTAAAAAGAAGGAACTGCAGCCCTTAGGTCTAGGTGAATGAAAAAAAGTAGCAGCCGGTGTTGAGGAAAAACTGTAATCTTAGTCGAATTTGAGGTCATCCAGTTTTAGTTTTTGCTCACGTTATCTGTTAGGTTTGGTCCACATATGAGCAGCTTCTCAGTATTTAGTGTCAAATTTAGAGTCTATACGCATTTGGTTCTTACAATTTCGAACCTACTCATTTTGAATTTTAATTGTGAATGTATAAGTTTTTATCTTCATTATTTGGAATCATACAGATAGTTGCAGACCCTAAAGGGATTTGTTGGATTATTTTGATTTGTTTTGAATCTTGAGACTCAAAAAGTGAGTATGAAATTGGATATGAAATTAGTTTAAGAGTCGTAGATGTGAAGTTAGTTGTTACGCATCCAAATCATGCTATTTATGTAATCGAAAAGACAATAAGTTGGGCATCTATTCTTTACAGTTAGGACAGATTTAGGTCTTTCTATCTCACTTGCACGCGGCACAATATGGAGATTTGAATGTCAGTTGGGATTTACGACAATACATTTTAGTTTTCAAATACATACGCTGTTTTCAAAGACAGTGGAAATTTGGAATTTTCAAAGAATGCACAAATTGAAGGCAAAATCAGCTCCAAAAACCTATTTGTAATAGGTATTCTTCATTTACTGATGGAACATTTCATCGTGTAGTACTACCATAATTTGATTTTACTGTTTCTGAACCTATATATCTGATGGAACATTTCATCTGTTTAGTAGTATGGCTCCAAAAAACCGTTTAGTAGTATGTATTTTTAACGTATTCATGTGCTAATCTGTGTGGTGTACTACATATCTGATTTTGTTCTTTCTTCAGCTCAAGATCAAGGGTTGACAAATTTTTTTGATGACAACTATTGTTTGAAAATAAAAATTATGCATTTTGGCTAACCTAAATGATGCAAATGCATTGTCACAAAATTCCCTAGAGCTGATCCAATGGCGCTCTGTTTATTTGAAAAATTGATCGCATTTGATCCTAAGGAGCGGATATTTTCTAAAGAGGTTAGCTTTAGTGAAACTTTATGCTACTGATTTCTACAAGATACTATTTTATATCTGTATCTTACACCTTTATTCTACCATGACCATCTTCACAACCTCGAAAACTACATATGTTACAGTTGCGTTATGCTACTAACGAAAACTACACAATATGAGGTCACTTTACAGGGTTCTTAGTTATAGATGGTTAGTTAGAAACTTAGAATGATTGAGATGATGAGGTATCTCATAATTGATTATGAGATTAGAGGTGACAACACAATAAACAAGGTTGATGAATAGTTTATGAATAATAGAAATATAGTCACTTTTTAATCCTTTATTAGTATTTACTTGATTATATGAAGTTAGTAGATGGCGATTTTATAAAGTTAGCTGTTTGGTGTATATTTTGGCATAAAGACGACTTATATCTAATATGTATTTGAAATTATAGATTTGTGCTACCTTCTAGAGAGGCAAGTGGTTTGTCTCTTTATATATGATTATCTTTGTTCATTCTATGTCGGGTTATTGTTGTGCTAAACATGTGGATTATAATGCCTGAATCGAGATGGTGGGCAAATAAGTGTGAGTTGTTAGAATGCTCAACATGGCAATCTGACTGCTGCAACCAAGATTTTGAGGAATGTGACTACAAGTATCTTCTTTAATGTCAAGCCCATGTTCACACGTATTGACATGGGTGACTGATTTTCAAGAAGCTAGAGAGGAAATTTTGCATTTCTCAAAAAATAGCTCTATTTGAAAAGCCAAATGCAAGATGATGGAGCGCTTTCTAAAGGTTATCAAGAACCACCTCTTTGTAGAGGTACTTCTATAGCTGAAAATCAAGGATGAATTACTATTCCATTATAAGTATCTGTTGGAATTGATTGTGAAATACTATTAGCCATTTAGGTAAAATAAATTGATCATAAAAGTCTTTAAATGTACCTTATTAATCTGCCACTTCAAGTGAATTTATTGTTAACTAACGAAGTAGTAAGATTCTTAGTGTATAGCTCTTAACATATAAATATACCAGTTTCAGTAAAATTTGTGTTGATTTGCGCATTTTAGATGTTCTCTTGCTTATCTCATTAATTATTATTCTTTTTGAGCTGATGTCGTGGTTAGAGCAACATCTGGACATCTAAGGAAGTAGTTAGAGTCGATGTCCTGACTTCCTACTCTTTAAGGACCTCTGCACAATGAACCGTGCATCAGGCCTTGAGAAGTAATGGTCTCACTTGCAATAGGTTGTAAAGGATGTCGATTTAGTTTATCATTTTATTGTGCAAAGTATTTCAAAAATATACTGTTTGGTCGTTTTTCTGCATCACAATATAGTTGGTTATGGTTTTGCTATGGAAAGAAGTCCTGTCAACAGGTAGGCACTCAACTTTTTGCTTGTGTATTTTCACAAAATTTATGTTTCATGCTATAAAAAGTATGTTCATATTCTTCTACAATGCTTCACTTAGCATGCTACCTGGCTTAAGTCGGCAATCTGGCCTTTTGTCCCTTTTGATGCTTGGATTTGGCCCGGAACACGAGGATGAATATATGTTTGTCACTGATTCCACTGATGGAGACCATGTCAAACTACCTCCTGGAACATTATGACTAA